>CM065691.1:57139857-57272357 GCA_017654935.2 Phymorhynchus buccinoides
ATCAATTCCACTGGTGGAGTGCATAGCAGGCAGCGCTGATGATATTATGAAAGCTCAGATATTTTTTTAAATGAAATTCACCATCGTCAGTGTTGATTTTGACGAGCATGTATGTCTCTTTGACGCTAAAAACTACCTTCTGACATACTGGATTTCAGACTAGTGTGTCACTAAACGTAGCAGATTTCACCTCACAGCTTTAAAAATTAAAAAAATATTGAAAAAGTATAAAGAAATATCCCAGGCTGATATATCCAGACGACACCTTAAAAATTATGAGACCTTTCACACGCTGCTTCTGAGCGTTCCGAAGATAGAATTCACTATTCATGTACCTGTTCAGACATTTGTATATCGCGGTGTCATCCATACTGTGGTATAAGATAACAACAGGAACAGGAACTCTCGGGCTCCGCACTGGTGGGGAACAATTCCCTTCGCAGTTCCGATATCCTGAGGACATTTAAATAAGTGTAATTGTTAAAGCCAAGTTTATTGAATCGCTTTTTCTTTGTGTATCTGTATGACAATGAGCTAAACATTTTTTCATGAACCCATCTTAAAATTCCTGTTCAGACATTTGTATATCGCAGTGTCATCCATACTGTGGTATAAGATAACAACAGGAACAGTAACTCTCGGGCTCCGCACTGGTTGGGAACAATTAATTCCCTTCACAGTTCCGATATCCTGGGAACACTCAAACAAAGATTAGATGACATTGTGCTAATGAAAACAGTTGCATATATTCATATGCACTTGTCAGAAATGCAAATTTGGCTCACTACACAATAATACACTATGCAGGTTGAGGTTATGTAACCATGGGTGAAAGTAGTTCAGGAGTGCTCCTGAAATCAGGATTGGAAAAGATGATGGAAAGATTCTTCAGGATTCAGGCATCAGAACAACCCGCAGATTTCCGCGGTTTTGGTAGCCACTAGCCGCGGTTTTCGCACTGCTGGCCACGGTTTGTACTTCATGAGGCAGCGCGATCTTATTCTCAAATTGTATTAAACGGTTTGTTTTCATACTGCGCCTTCGGAAACGAAAAATCGCTGCCATATTTGTTTTTTCTTCCGAGTTTAGAACTCTCTAGACTTTCACTGTTTCAGAGTTTGTTTTGATGACTGTGATTTGGGTTTTAAATTAGTCGATTTAGAGGATATGATCGCGGGAGAGTACGATGATGTGAGAACTTTGAACTTTTCTGCGAAAAAAATCGGGTAGCGAATGATCGCAATGATGCTGACTACGGACTAGAGTTTTGTGGGGTCCGACTCGATGTCGACTCTGAGTCATGGCGAGTGTTCGTCCGCTGATTGGACTCTGGAGTATTCTGAGGATTGGCCATCTTGTCATACGGATCCCATAACTGCCAACTATCAGGAATTTATCAGGAATATCCAGATATCTAAAGTCTATCAGGAAAATCCAGACAATTATCTGATTTTGACATTTCCAAGGAAGGATTTTTTTTAATGCATTTATGCATTTTCTTAATTTTAAATTGAACATGCAGCCAGTTGAACTTTAAAAGTAGGATTTTTCATTGACTTTTTTTATATAAAAGATTGATTCAAATTTGATACCTTTATCAAAGTGTAGTTTACAAAAAACGAAGAGTCAATATTTGGAGCTTCAGTTCATAGAAAACCTTCAACTTCAGGGACGTTGCCCCACCATGGGCGTTGCTCCTGGATCCTACCGGGGGCCGCTGAAGACCCCCGAATCCCCATACTTTTTGTCAGGAATTTCATTTCTCCAAGGTTGGCAGCTATGGGATCAACAGTCTTCAAAAAGTCATACTTCTGCCAACGTTGATGGCAGATTAAAATAAGATGATCGACATGCAATTCTAACACCACCCCCACCCATCCTGTACACACAGACACATTGGAAATAATTCTTAATGTGGTCACCACTTCAGGATTGGGAAGATTCAGAGAACATTGAAACGTGTCATTTCAGGATTGAGAGATTGGTTTACTTTCACCTATGAATATAACTACAGCCCTTGTTATTGTCTTGTGAGTAACATGCTAATGTGACTGATGCCTTGGGATCTGGGGAACAGGTATATATTTGCCAAATCTTTGGGCCCGTTCTTTTGAAAGTTTTAGCATAGGAAAAATAATTGTTTATCTACAAATATATATCATGAGGGGCTTTAAATTTAACATTGTCAAGGGGGGGGGGGGGGGGGACATTGTCAATTGGAAGCGAAAACTTTTGCAGTCTCCCAACGGAAATGACTGACCTGTCGACATTTGTACATCCTGGCAACTGTACCATGGTGTATGATAACGACAGAACAGTAAACCTTCGGGCTCCGCACTGACAGGGATTGTTTCCTGTGCAGTTCCGATATCCTGAAGACATTTATTATTGGTTAAAGATATATCTGTCTGATCAATTCCACTGGTGGAGTGCATAGCAGGCAGCACTGATGATATAAAAGCTCAGAAATGCCTCATCATCAGTTGATTTTGACGAGCATGTGTGTCTCTTTGACGCTTAAAACTACCTTCTGACATACTGGATTTCAGACTAGTGTGTCACTAAACGTAGCAGATTTCACCTCGCAGTTTAAAAAAAAAAAAAATGAAAAATTATAAAGAAATACCCCAGGCTGATATATCCAGACAGCACCTTAAAAATTATGAGACCTTTCGCACGCTGATTCTGAAAGTTCCGAAAATAGAATTCACTATTCATGTACATGTACCTGTTCAGACATTTGTATATCGCGGTGTCATCCATACTGTGATATAAGATAACAACAGGAACAGTAACTCTCGGGCTCCGCACTGGTGGGGAACAATTAATTCCCTTCGCAGTTCCGATATCCTGGGAACATAATGAAAAATTATTCAGCCAGACATTAGACAGCATTGTATACACACATACATTAGAATGTTTGCACATACTCTGATGCAATCAGAAATGCCAAATTGGCTCGCTACAAATAGCTCCACCATCCCCGCCGAAAGTTAGTTGTTGAAGGAATCTGCGTCAAAAAAAAATTCCGCTGAAAATGTGACTGCGATGTTATTCTCAAACGGCGCGGTCTGTAATCGGTCAAGTGTACGATTGCGGTCGGGAGTAAAAATGGCTGACGTAGCGACCCCGCGATTGGTGTGTTTGAAGGCAAGGTAGGCCGTGGGTGGAAAGATTTCTCGTCCAGCAAATCTCTTTTTTTTAACATTAGTTTTCATGCCTGAAATAGTTGTGATTGTGCATGAGAACAGGAAACATGATGGAACTTTACCAAAAATTGAGATTTTGCATCCATAAGATATAAATGAAAGTTTCCTAGTAAACGCATATTTTTTAATATTGGTTTAATATTGCGGTCATTTGAATTTTGACATCCGACACAGGTCATTTGTAGAAATTTTGCATTGACAAAAGAGCTTGGGCTTTTTGATTATGTACATTTGCTATTATAAATGATTAAAGAAATAATCCAGATGTAAATGGGTTTTTTTAAAAACTTAATTTCTTAAAGAATTATTCAAAATCTAGATTTTATTATTTATACTTTGATTATGCACAGAATGGGAAAATTAGAGTTGTGTGCTCATAAATTTAATGTTTTGGGGGACTGACTATATTGTTAGCTTTCCTTACAAAGCGTGCTGTGTGATTTATATTTAACACAAAAAAAGGCTTGCTCGTTCACAATTATGCAATGCATGTTTAGGTGATGAAATATAAACTGGATTGCAAATCCTATAAGGTTTAGCAAACAAGTAGTGCTCACAGTTAATTACAGAAAGATTGACCTGTCGACATTTGTATATCCTGGCGACTGTACCATGGTATAAGATAACGACAGAACAGCAAACCTTCGGGCTCCGCACTGACAGGAATTATCAGTTTCCTGTGCAGTTCCGATATCCTGAAGACAGTTATTTGTCATCAACTGATAAAGAAATGTTGATTATGTAGCTGTTTGTGTATGTGTATGACAATGAATGGGCTAAGCATTTTGCATGAACCCTGCTTGAAATTCCTGTTCAGACATTTGTATACCACGGTGTCATCCATACTGTGGTATAAGATAGCAACAGGAACAGTAACTCTCGGGCTCCGCACTGGTCGGGAGTAATTAATTCCCTTCGCAGTTCCGTTTATCCTGAGGACATTTTTGAAGTGTCATTAATTGTTAAATATATTGACAAGTTTATTGCATTGCTTATGCTGCCCTTGGACCACTCGGAGAAAAATGTCTGGCTGAATAATAATTCAATATCAAAATACCAGATTTTATTTTGCTATTGTTTTCCCTACCACAGGGTGTTTTGGGGTTTTGTTTTCTGAGGCGTGTTGATCATAAGCAGAGATGATCATGCTGGAACCCCTTGGGAAAGATTGGACCGTGCCGCCCCCTACCTGATCACTTGTCCATTATTATATAGCATTTGTTACCATAGCAATAACGTTGGTCCATTCCAGGTGTTCTGGGCATCAAGGTGAAGATCATGCTGCCCTGGGACCCCTTTGGGAAGATTGGACCGCGCCGCCCGCTGCCTAACAACTTGTCCATCATTATATAGCATTTGTTGCCATATTCCAGGTGTTCTGGGCATCAAGGTGAAGATCATGCTGCCCTGGGACCCCTCTGGGAAGATTGGACCGCGCCGCCCACTGCCTGACCACGTGTCCATCGTGGAGCCCAAGGACGAGACCATCCCCGCCCACCCCTACAGCGAGCAGAAGGGCGCGCCCAAACCCGCAGAGGGCGCCGCTGCCGGTGGGGCCGCTGCTGCCCCTCAGACCCCTGTGTTCGATCAGTGAAATGGTACGGTAGTTTGAACCTTCTTCTTCTTTGATCACTCAGTTTCTTGTAAAATTATAGGTGCAGATGCGTCATGCTGCCGTTATGCGCCTAAGTTAGAAATAATTAGGCCCAGCATGTTCGGCTGGAGGAAATCTTTTTGAAAGTTTTTTTTCTTTAAAAAAGGCAGGAGAATGGATCGGAAAAGCAGAAAGATAGTAGATGACAGCAAGCAAAGGGAAAAGGCAGAGTCAAAGAGAGTGACAGATTAGAGGAAATTACAAGCACAGAAGGTGGGGGAACTATTTATGCAAAATACCCCTCCCCACGGGGGTATTAACTTTCATTGTCTGTGGGTTTGTCTCATTGTGTGCGTCGCTGTTGAGGGGCTAACCCACTACATGCGATTCAATCCAAATGCGACCTGATTGTGACGATGTCCGAGTCATGCTGCGTGCATGATTCACGTGAAATACTTCTGTCTAAAGATAATTCTATTTTTCATTCGCTATGCTCATGTAAATCCCAATACAGGAATCAAATGAATTGTCCGATACAAAAATACAGATATTTCATCAGATTCCTGTACAGGGGGACTACAAATATGTAAGGTACATAACTAGTAGGGTTTCATCAGATTCATTTAGACTAGAAATTCATGAGAATCATACCTCACAAATGTCACAATCGGATCGCATTTGGATTGAATCGTATGTAGTGGGTTAGTTTGTCCCTCAGTCTCACTCTCACTCCCCATAGTCGTGTGTGTGTGCCAGGCATCATCAGAATTGTCAGAGGATTTACACATTTCAGAGGATTCAGAATTTGCTGGAAGAGGATTTGTTTCTGGTGCTGCAGGATTTTGCCTTTTTCATCAGTGTGATTTTAAATGTCGATTTGAAATAGCGTTTTAAAGTAATTTCTTACAAAACTATGCTGTTTTGGGCATTTTAAAGTGATTCCTTACAAAACTATGCTGTTTTGGCATTTTAAAGTGATTCCTTACAAAACTATGTTGTTTTGGCATTTTAAAGTGATTTCTAGCAAAAACTATGCTGTTTTTGGCATTTTGAAGTTATTTCTTACAAAACTTTTTGTTCATGCTGGGGACTGATTTCACCTTAGTGGATTTTATTGAAAAATCTGCATTTTGAACTGATGTTCTCCAACACTCCTCTCTCTCTCTCGCTTGTACATACACACGCGCACACATATATATGTCTAATATATTTCTATTATTTTTTCTTTTTCAGGTCTGGTGCTTGCCTGCAGACTGACAAAAAAAATGACTTGAAAAACGGGGGAAATAAAGAAAAAAAAGAAATGAAAAACATTCTGTGCTGTCTGATGTGAATGCTTGAGTGTTTTTGTGTTGTAAAAAATACATCAATTACATACACATCTGTACACAGACTCACACCTACCCCATGTGTTATATGGCCAGAATGTTGTGGTTAAAAACATTCTTTTCCTCTATTGGCCACTGCAACTAGGGTTAACGCCCTTCATGGCAAGAGTTAAGCCCTTATTGATCAGTATCCAAAAGGGCATTCACTGTTGCAAAAGGCAGCCATTAAGTGGCCTCAAATAGGGTTATTGGTGAGAGTTATGCCCTTGTTTGGTCAGTACTCAACCATCTTCCCCCACCCACCAAGGGCATTCACTCTTGCAAAAGGTGTTCTTTGCACTGGCCAATACTTACCAGCCAGGAAGCGAGGTTGGTAATGTTTTCAGTGACATTTGTCTGTTGCTGCTGTGTTAACATGATAATGTTTGAACGGAGGACCTAGGAGGTTAAGTTTTAGCAAAGATATTCTAAAAGGGTAAGATGGACTACTTAAGAGCTCGGCAAACCGGGCTGATAGAGTTATCGTTAGTGGGGACAGTACATTATTCACAGTGGAGGCTATCCAAAAACTCAGACTGGAACTTGAACGGAGAATTCAACTGGCCTATCGACGTGTAAAATGTGTCCTGTTTAAAAGGGACATAACCAGTGTTTCTGTCCTCACTACTCATATAGGGAAAAGAGACCGGATGCTTATCTTCCCCTATACAGTCATTGGTTTTAGTACATGCGCATGGGTACTTGGGATATCTAGGCCAAGTTTAAAAATGATCATTGGTTAAACTCAAACTCAAAGGTCAAGGTCAAAAAAATGGTGCTATAGCAACTAGCATCTTCACACTCTAGCTGCAAAATATGATTTTTTTCAAGTCTCTTTTTTCAAAAGACACCATAGATCCATTTGATCATGAAATGTTTGTAACATGGGTGCAACTACACAAAATGAAAGGCCGGGGTCCAGGAGTAATGTCCCCCTGCAGCTGAAGCAAAAATTGATTTATCATTTTATGAAGGTATTTTAGTTTGCTTTTTGCACAATTTATGTACATGTTTATTTTAAAGTGTTTGAAAAATACAGTAGACTCCCAAAGATCTTGTTTGACAATTAAAAAAAAAAAAGGAAATTCCTTTTCTGGTAAAATTCAAAAACAGGAAATCCTTGTATGCCAGGAAAAGTTACACCCATGTTGTTAAATTTGGTAAAGTAAATACTACATGTGGGTACGACGAAAAATGGGAGGAAAAAATGTCAAACTTTGATTTAAATATACTGCCTTCCTAAGTTCTTGAAAAATGTATTTTCACAGATAGCTTCTTGGTGATTTTCCCAGTTAAAATCTGTTTTAAAGGCTTGACATGAACCCTTTCAAAGATCATTATCTATACATGACATACTTCAAAGTCTCAAGTTCCAAACTGCAAATCCTAGTTAAAATGTACATCCACGTCTATATAACTGAAGAACAGAAATAGCCTGCCATTAAATACTGACAGAGCTGGAAGGTAAAGGAGTCGAGGCTCTAAGAGAAAAGCAGTCATATGCTGTACTCCCAGTCAAGGGAAACTATTTTCAATGTTGCAAAATTGTGGTTCATTTTGTGTTAAAACAAGAGATGATTTTCGGGGGAAAACTAGGGAAGAGCTTAGTTGTTTACCTCCATTACTCGGTCAAATACCATACAATGACATCGAAGCTTGAAACCACAGGATACCAGTCAGCGACCAAAATAAGGGGTGGCCAGTTGCTACAAAGTGATAGAACTTGCAAACTGTGAGTGTGACATAAAAATATAACTTACATCAATTTTTAGAATGACACGCGTTCTACATGCTGTGTGTCTCCTCAAACACGAAATGAGGGGTGTGGGGGTGTCTTGTGTGTGTGTTGGCCTGAAGGTGGAGTAACTTTCCCTGTTTGACAGATTGAATTAGGCGAGATCACTCCCACACACCATGAAATTACTGGCAATACCCAGTGATTTTTAACAATCTTAGATGACACTTTTTCACTTAAACTAACTGGTTGAAATCCATCCATTATCTTTGTAAACATTTAAATGTGATTCACAGGAATTACGTCGATGTAGCTTGTCATTCTGTCAATGTATCACAGGCTGCATCTAGAACCATTCTGCCATCTTTCGTTAAGACGTTCAGTAGTTTAGGCGCTGTGAAGTTGAAGACATTTTTTATTATTCGCGCACACACAGAGAAACGCTCGGATCCTAGTTCTCATTTCAAAGTACTCCTGATCTTACAGAACTGGGAGTACAAAAAAGATGGAGGGTTCTTTCCTGGAGAGGGGTTACATATCTAAGATCAGACCTGGTATTGCAGTACCTCCAGAATCTGCTCAGAGCTTTGAATGATGGTTCGTCCCATATGTGCTGTTTCACAGCTGAGTGGACATAAAACCTAACTTTCATTCATTCCTTGGTGGAATAAAAGGAAAATGTAAAGATGATCTACTTTAGAGGTCAGGTGTAAAACGACACTGTGGGTGACACTAATGAGAGTGCTAGAGCAGACTGCATTGTTACTTTGATCAGAAGCTTGACAGTAGTTGGTGTGAGTTTCACACGCTGAGGATTTAGTGGTTTGTGCACTCCATCTACCAGTACCATGTCCCCTCTTCCTTTCCATTTTGTTGGTAAGAAACTTGATTAAAAGATTACTGTCATGATTTATAGGCAATGATTCCTATGAAATGTTTTGGTTTGCAGTGTGTTGTGGACTCCTTTTGTTTTGTAAGTTTTTAAAATGTAGAATCGTAGCAAGCTTTATTTTTCATTCCTTTTTGCATGGGCGCAATTCTTTCAGTTTCACACCAATTTCAGTTTTTTAAATTTTACCAGAAACTACTTCAGTTTGTTTTTTAATTCTAGGGCCCCCCCTCCAAATCAACTAGAAGCAACTTGGTTCTATCGTATAAGTCTCTCAAGTCTCATGGGGGATCTTAAAAACAGCATAGTGATACCATATTGTTTTCAAAGGCAATGTAATCATTTTACAAGGCTTTCGACTCAAACTGTCTGTCATTTTAACTGTCTTATTTTTCCTTCTTGCCTTGCTTTTTTTAGCCTGGCTAAAAGACTCCAGGGATCATACTAACAGCTGAAGCACTTGAACTATATGGTACAAATGCACCAGCTAGGGATGAGAACATTACGTGTGTGACCGTTTTTGATTACTCTGCCATGTGGACAGCCACTTTCCGACTTTGGAGAAAGATCATATTTAATCAGTACAAGCACTTGGGGAGGGCGGGTGTGTACAGGAAGAAGGAACATGATGATGACATGACAAGACCTATAAGAAAACAGATTGGCATGTGAATCCTGTGTCCATGGGTTGTATTTTACTATGATGTGCAAGACTATCCTGCCACATTAAAAATGGAAAAAAACCTCATCTCTGGCACACACACAGGGATCTGCATAAGTATCTATGTAATTAAATGTCCATCCAGAGTGACCCCAAATTTTAATGAAAATCCTTGGGTGATGCCCTAACGCTCTCCTAAGCTTTGTTTTCTTCAAGTAAATGTTCAAAGACAGAAAACAACCAATACTGACAAACGTCTAAACTCATCACGATCCTCTAGGGAACTGTTGAGGGAGGGAGACGTAGGGGAAGACAGAAGAAACGATGGTCTAACATCACAGAATGGACAGAAAAATAATTTGCAGAAACCCACTCTGGCTCACGACCGACAGAGCTGGAGGAAGTTGGTGAAGACTTCACTGTGGCTCCTCAGAGTTATGGGGGAGGGGGTCACAGAGACTTATCTATGTGAAATTCCGGCTGTTCTTCCTCGGAGAGCACGTAACAATGCCTATCCATTTATATATAATAATTTTAAAAAAGTGGCTTTTATTATCAGCTTGTTAGAAAGTGAGCAGTATCATGGGATTGACATCATTTCTCACCACCATGTTTAGGCTGCATGACTGTATTTCCCAACGATTACGATGTAAAATAGTATAGCAGTGCCTGCTTGCATTGTCAAGACCAAACCTGAAACACAAACAAATCTTCCACAAGTTCAGTCTAAATCAGAAAGTGGTTGAAGATTTAGATTTTAAGCTCCCTGTGTAGTCTACACTAAACTATGTAGACTAATTATGGTTAGAAGAAAACTGACAGTGACTGCTGTACCTTTCTCAAAAACTTATAAAATATTTTAAAGTAATTATGAATACATGTAGGCCTAATTTTTTAACAGCACTCCCTTTTTTCTTTTTATAGTACTAGGCCTATTATACTACTGTATTTCTATAGACTAAGTGATGCGTAGACTAGTTTCGGGATTTCTTCCAAAAAAAATCACGCTTCCTTACCCCCCCCCCCCCCCCCTCTACCTTTTCTCCTACGATTCTACCATACAATGACGTCGACATCGGTGCTTGCAACAATGCGCTAGGCCTGTTGGGGGCGAAAACAGCACGCGCCACTAGTTGCACTGCCAGACAGATAGTGCGAGCCGCGTTGTTGACTACAAGGAAGGGCCCTACTACAAACAACTACACTACACGGTACTGCACCGCAATGGCTGCCGAACAACAAACTACCGTTGTGGTGGGCGATCAACAGTCCATGGAACGAACGTTCATAGCCGTCAAGCCGGACGGAGTTCAGCGGGGTCTCATCGGCCAAATCGTCAAGCGCTTTGAGCAGCGAGGCTACAAACTTGTGGCGGCCAAACTGTGCAAGGTAAGTGTGTCAGACTGGACCTCAAATCTTGCGATCAGTAAAAATACTTGTGCAATAAGGGTATGGCGGAAAGATTTGTCTATAAAATCATGTGCTGTTCATAACTGAAATAAGAATGGGAAGCTTGTTCGAAATTTAAGTCTAGATCTACATGACGGATTATTGGATGAATATCGATTTTAGTCTGGATCTAGTCTAGAGAACAAGGGTGACAACTAAGTAGACAAAATCAACTTGAAACTGATTAGAGTAGATGGTGGGACTTTCTCCGTGCCATACGATACAAGCGCCTGCAGTTTCAGAGCAAATAAAAATAACCTAAGAACAGACAAAATTAGTGTAGCTAACAGCATTGGGGTGTAAAGCCCTATAACTTAATTTACATCTGTTATCCAAGTAGGTTTTATGGCCAGAAAACTCATACCGGCGAGTATGATCAGAAACAGAAAGCTTAGATTCTCCTCGCAGTGCTGCGACCTTTACCCTTACCCTTTGAGCGGAAATGAAAGGACGTAGATGAAGGTCACACGTGTGCTTATGGTGGAACAGTCGCATCAAAATCTTATTTCCCGTTTCCTAGATGCATTGCTCACGCACGCGCGCACTAGATACACACGCGAGCGCGCACGCACACACACACACACAAAGAAGGAGAGAGTACTTCTCTATAATTATAGGACTAGTTTTCGTTCAGTTTTTCATTTCAATATGCTCTTTCACTAGTTTCAGTCGTCTGGACTATAATTTGTTATGGTTCAGTCATTACACAAATCTCTCTCTCTCTCTCTCTCTCTCTCTCTCTCTCTCTCTCTCTCTCTCTCTCTCTCTCTCTCTTATGCTGTGTTCACGCTCTAGTTGTTAGCATGTCTGTACGCTGCATAAACACTGACACTTTTTTTTTTAACTCTCTCTCTCTCTCTCTCTCTCTCTCTCTCTCTCTCTCTCTCTCTCTCTCTCTCTCTCTCTCTCTGTGGACATTAATACAGACTATAAAGATAGTGGGACGATCCTGGAGGTACTGCAATACCAGGAAAGTCCCGAAAGTGAGTAAATGATACATTGATTCATTAAACTGATTCATTGATGGATTGATCTATATTTAATAGTAAGCAGCTGTGAAGTAAAAACTGCCTAATATTATTTTCACCACTGCCTGTTGCTGACTGAGTGACTGACTATGTGGCTGTGTTGCCACGATAGCGTTTGAACGGAGGGACCTGGGATCATCCATTTTTTCATGCGGATAGGTACAGTGGAACCTCCCTTTTAAGACCTTGAAAAATCATCCAAAATAAGGTCTTAAGTGGAGGGAGCTGTACAAGGGAGGTAATTTTAATACTTACAAAGAAGGGCAATGTCTCAGTGAAGTAGGTCGTAAGTGAGAGGGAGTCTTAAAAGGGCGGTTCACTCAACACTATATGTAGTTATAGGCCACGTTCGAAGATGAAGGTCATTGGTCAAAGGTCAAGGTCACTGGAGCTTTACTCATTCCTCTTTCTTTTTTTCTTTTTAATTGATAGCCAGGTAAACCCTGCCTGGAGCAACACTATGCCGAGCTGAAAGACAAGCCTTTCTTCCCCGCGCTGGTGGCTTACATGACATCAGGACCAGTCTTCGCCATGGTAAAACACTAGTTTGTTCTCTCTCTCTCTCTCTCTCTCTCTCTCTCTCTCTCTCTCTCTCTCTCTCTCTCTCTCTCTCCATCTCTCTCTGTCCCCCCTCTCTCTCTCACTTTTGAAAGAAGCCTTTCTTCCCCGCTCTGATGACCTACATGACATCCCGGCCAGTCTTGGCCATGGACAAACACTTGGTTTGTGTGTTTTCTTCTTCTTCAATCACTCAGACAGTTTCCTGTCATGAGAGCAGATGCGTCGTGCTGCCGTTATGCGCCTAACTAGGAAATAATTAGGCCCAGCATGTCCATCTTTGAATGAATAATTTTTTGGTAAGTTTCTTGAAAAAAGACAGGAGAATGGGCAAATAAAGCAGAAAGATAGTAGATGACAGTAAGCAAAGGGAAAAGGCAGAGTCAAAGAGAGCGACAGATTAGACAAAGTTACAGAAGGTGGGTGAACTATTTGTACGAAAGAACTCCCCGATATTTTCCTTCGGTGTGACCTACATGAAATGTGTGAGTGCGCACACACATGTATGTGTGACCTACATGAAATGTGTGAGTGCGCACACACATGTATGTGTGACCTACATGAAATGTGTGAGTGCGCACACACATGTATACTGATACATGTGTGTGTGCATGTGTTGTATAGTTGTGTATGCGCATGCATGCTTTGCATCATATTATTTCACCAATATGTCAAACCATATAAACACAAACATGTTTCCAGTAAATTCAATGTTTTCATGGTTTTTTCTTTGCCGTTGAACTGGTTGTACACTTACATGGCATTGCCATCTTGTTTTCTCTCCATGCAGATCTGGGAGGGTAAGGAAGTGGTGAATATGGGGCGATCCATGCTGGGCAAAACTGACCCCTTGGCCTCCGACCCCGGCACTGTGCGCGGGGACTATGGCATCGACAAAGGACGGTGAGTCGTAATCGTGTGTAAATCTTCCTTACCAGTACATGTATGCAATGCATTTCATTGTGTGTAAAGGGCCTGCTACACTACATACAAATCGCTGTCAATGTGATGCGATTGTGACGATGCGAGAAAAAATCACGTGAAATACTTCCGTCTAAAAAAAATACTTCTACTACTTTCGCTCTATATAATTATGCTCAAGTAGACCCAATACATGAATTTCATGTGAATCATGACTTAAATTGTCACAATCGCATCGCATTGACAGCGAACCATATACAGTGGTGCACAGAGGATCGAAAAGTGATAAGACTGTCCTGAGATAAAATAAATCAATAGGACAATGCCCTGGTTCTTGCAGAAATCAATAAGACAAAAGCGTGCCAGTGTGAAAAATGTGATCAAACATTTGTCTTGACAGGTGAGAAGACAACAGGACATTTTCAATTTTTATAGATCAATGGCCTATGACCGGGACATCGGGACATCAGTGCATATGTAGTGTAGCAGGCCCTTAAGTCATGTATATGTGTGTGTCTGGGCCACAAGCCTGGTAAGCGAACATAAAGGTGGCAGTTTCAGTGGGGACTTTGTCATCAACAAGGGACGTTGAGTCAGAAATCTTCTGTATAATATTATAACATTCACTATTTCTCTCTCTCTCTCTGTGTGCTGGGCCGCATGTCTGGTAAGTGCAGGAGAAGTGTGGCAACGCATTTATGCATTTCACGCTCATTAATTAACCCAGTGGCAACGAAAACTAAGTTGTCGTTTGGTCCAAATTTTAACTTCTTCCCCATTCCCCATCAGTCACTCAAAATGTGCAGAGAGAAAAAAGATGGAGCAATGTTAGATGAAAATGCTGCCGCACGGCTGGTTGTTCTAACGTTTCCACACTCTAGTTGCTTATTTTGTTTTTTTCCTGAAAGCATTGTGAGAAATTTAGGCAAAGGTAAAGATGTGCCGCCACCCCCTGCATTTCTCGGTTAATTCCATTTTTCCATTTTTGCCTTTCTTACCAAACACTATAAAGCTGTATTTCAGCTAATTATCTTTTTGGAATAATAACAGTAAACCCTAAACCTAAACCTACCTCCCCTCCCCCCCCCCTCCCCCCTATGTACTGCAATACACCGCACATTTGTCACAGTCGTGGTTCATTGCGTGTTTCCGTCTTATAGGAGGGGGGTTAGGGTTAGGGTTATTATTCCAAAAAGATAATTAGCTGAAAAGGTTCCTAAAATACAGCTTTATGTTTGGTAAGAAAAGGAAAAATGGAATTAACCGAGAAATGTAGGGGGGGTGGCACATCTTGACCTTTACCAAAATTTATTCTTAACTGGTTGTGTTTGTCTGTTCCAGCAACGTTTGCCACGGCAGTGACTCGGTGAAGAGCGCAGAAAGGGAGATAAGCCTGTGGTTCACTCCAGACGAACTCATGTACTACGGCGCTTCCCAAGCACCCTGGATTTACGAATGAAATTTGAATATTGCCACATTTTAACGTTTGTTTGACGAATGCAGTGTAGCCAATGAGTGAAGGATTGTACTTTGGTTCATGAGTAAATTTAGTTTGCATTTAGGTTATGACTGCTGTCAGATCAATAAAGTTGTTCAAAGAAAGAACCTTTTCAGCATTTGTTTCGTTAATCAAAATACAATAATATGCAGTGTTGTATGAAACCACACACTCGCCGCACACGCACACGCACGCACACTCTCATACACATACGTGTATGCAAATGCACACAATTCAAGCATGCAGACTCGCTCACACCTAATAATTATAATCTGGACTCAAGCATACTGAGTATACAGTATGTCCCATATGTGGCTTCCCAGGTCGAGAGGACGTAAAGCCTTAAATTTCATTCATTCATTCACTGATATACAGTGGAGTTCTGCTAACTTAAAAACAGGTAACTCAAAAACACTGGATAACTCACATTAATGTTGTGGTCCCAGTTTGATCATAATAAAGGTCTTTTACGTTAACTCAGAATATTGGCTATCAAAATAAAATGTCAATCCCTTCAATTTTGACTTAGCAGATTTCCACTGAAGCTAAAACATAATACATATCCAACTGTAAACGTGCACGCACACACGCATCCACCTGTGCGCACACACACACGATCATGCATGTGTGCACACACGCACGCGGGTATCCAACTCCCATCTCAACTCGCATTTCATTAAAAAAAAGAAAAAAATACAAAAATCACAGGAGTAGACAACTTGCTAAAAGACCTTTGCTTGACAGCATCACAACAGTAAAGACACACACACACGTTTATATGCATGCACATGCACACATTTTCTAGTTAGAGAAAAAGCCAGACAGCAGTTTGTTTCTAGTAGAGAATCCCAGCCCAGGGGACATCCCCACTCTCGCAGCCAAGAGGACTTCGTGAATACAGCTGATTTTTTGAAGGTCCCCAAAGGCCTTGTCCCACGATGTTCCTCTCGCACGCACCTGGTAGCGCTGTCACGCTGTGAGAATGGATGTGACACAAACAATTAACATTTTTGTTCCCCCTTTACTTCCAGACTTCTGAGTGTCCACCTCCCTATTAAGACCTGTTTGGGGGGGCTGATATTTCAAGGTCTTAATAGGGATCGATGTTCTACTGTAATACAGTGGAACCTCCCTAGTAAGACCTTGGAATATCGGCAAAAAAGAGGTCTTTATAGGGAGGGGTCTTAACAGGGAGGTGGACACTCAGTAGTCCGTATATGAAGGGGGGAAAATCTGAATTATTTTTGGGTCGCGTAGTCACATATACATGGTGTAGAGTGGCACAGAGGTAACGCGTTCGCCTTGTGTCAAGTAAACCCGAGTTCAAACCTGGCAACAGGATTTTTCCTCTCACTTTGCACTAGGCCTTACGGTCTGAACGTGGAGTCTTTCGGGAGGGACGATAAACCGAGGTCCTGTGTGCCCATGCACTTAGCACACATTAAACCCAGTGGCAACGAAAAAGTTGTCAGTTGGTCAAAATTTACCCCCACCCTCCCTTTCCTTCCTCAGTCACACAAAAATTGCATGCCAAATTTTCTTTTTTAAATTGGGTGGCGCGCCTCTGGCTGCGACGCTCTCTCCAGGTGGGAGCAACTCAAATGTCACAGAGACGCCCCTGTGACTATAAAATACCTACTAGTGCCAAATACCTAAATGGAATCTTATATAATAGGGAAGGTTTTGACAGGGAGATTCAGATCTATAGCATTGATACAGTAGCAAGGTGATTGATTGATAGTACAAACAAAACAAAAGCCAAATTTAAAACAATACAAGGAGAAAACTTCTGCTGAATTAAGCAGACTATGGTTTTTGATGACTTACATCCCTTTCTCTTGTAAGGGATAGGGTTAGGACAAGGTTAGGGTTAGTTTTCATGAAACGCCTTTTAAGTGATTGAAATGGCCGCTTGCTGTCATCCAATAAAATTATGTATAGCTACTGCGCACAGCTCTATGTGTCAAACATACTTCTATTTAAGAATCAAACTTACTGGGAGTATGTTCATGTGGCTTGCCCTTTAATAAACTGACATCAGAACAAGGGAGACAATTTTGATATGATTGATATCTTTTCAGTATCTTTAGCTACATTCAATAATAAAACCAAACTCGCTGAGAGTACATTTCAATCCCATGCCATTTGGTAAAGCTAACAGAATGGGCATCACTGTGACCTTTTGCCAAGTTTTGTTTGGCCCAGTAGCATAAGCTGCATTGATGCACCATGATATGCTGTTCTCGGGCTCTTTAAAGACCCCCCACGTCACGTGTCACATTCCCTCTAAGCCGTCGGGTTCACATTAGACGCGGCGTAAGTTCCGTACGGAAAACCCTAAATAAGTGGAAGAAAGAAGGATAAAAGTTTACGCATATATGGGGATTCGGACACGTGCGCAAATCTTTTCCCTTCTTTGTTACTCTTATTTATGGATTTATTTATGACCCAGTGACGCACCACGATTAAGTTCCTTGTTTTTTTCTGGGTTGCTGTGACCCACATACACATTTCCCCATATTCAAACTGAGGCTGCTCTTTAAACTGATGTGTCGGTTTGAATTTGGGGCCAGATTGGACGGTCAGACTTGGTCAAAACAAGATTTCTTACCAGATATAAGAGGGAAAACCGTGATTTTGACACGTGACGTGGGGGGGGTCTTTGAACACAGGCTCCTGTCACGGTTCACACTATATTCCGGTCTTTCCTGGTAGTACCTGCAGGATCGACCCATTATATGTACATTTACAAATGTCCCATATAGACCTGACAGGGCACACCGTCATGCACTAGCTGTTTTCATTCCAATGTAGTATATTTGGAACTGCATGGGGGCCAAAACCAAGATGTACGTACAATCAAATAACTTCTTCTTCGATCGCTCAGTTTCCTGTCAATTATGAGCGCAGATGCGTCATGCTGCCGTTATGCGCCTTACTAAGAAATAGTTAGGCCCAGCAAGTCCGACTTCGGCTGCAGGGAATCTTTTTGAAAGTGTTTCGTGAAAAAAATGTTGAAAGGGTAAAAGGGGGGTAAGGGTTTTTTTGCAGGGTTGTAGAGGAGGGGAAGGAACTTAGAGGTCTCTTTCTCTCCAATTAACCACAGGGCCACATGGAGTGGTTTATTTGGTGTTTATTTCAAGCTCAGCAGAACACACAGCCCAACAAGGATGATCGCTCCCCATAGGAGGATGTACAGGTAGTGATCGAGATAGCAGGTCAGAGAGACTGATTTGGCCTAGGGCTACAACTTATATAGCATACCCAACAAAGACTTTAAATGACCTGATTATCTATTGGTCAATTCTCCAACACATGTAAACTTTAACACCTTATAGTCAAAATTAAACTACCATTTTCGTCTAGTTCCTGATCAACAACATAAAGAGAACATTCCAACGTATATTCAATTATTATTTGCTGCAATTAAGTTAATTTAATAATAAAATTAATAATCAAGCCAGACTTCCTGTTTTTTCTGATTGGTTGATCAGAAAAGGATCTACTTCCTTATGTTTCTCATTGGTCGAATTTTACATATTACCACCTGAAATTGAATAACCACTTATTCCTTAGTCATTCATCCCAACCAGGGTTAGGCCTATGGTGTACTTTTCGTGTCAAAATTTAACGAAAAGTTCACATTATAACATCCACCCCCTGCTTTTAGAAAGCAATGTCCTCATTGCTGCTAGATGTACCCTGTGTGTTCTATGTCAATGGTGAGAATAGTTCTCGAAGAACCTCAACACAGATAACCGAAAGAAATTAGCAAGCAAATGAAATCCTAAACCCAATGAAGACATGATATAGGGTCAAATAGAAAGTTACAACCTTGGTGCTTAACCGCACCCATCACGACAAAAATAAACAGAACAGGCTGTTATACCCAAGAATATCTATCAACTCTGGACATAACTTCTTTGCACACACAATTTGAAAAATCAAAACAAACAAGCAAGATTAATAGCCAACGTAAACCAAATGTGCATATGTCAAAACAACACCAAAATACAAAACCAAAATCATATGCAAACAAGCTAGCAAATGATTTAAACAAAGGAAAAAAATGAACGTCATCAGCCAACAGAAACAGAATCCCCTCTACCCAGCCTTAGTCCTATGTGGACATCTTTTGAACTTTACTGTGGTGTGTGGCTCACCTACAGTACCTGGGGTAGCTAACTTGTGCACTCCAAGTTTTGGATGAGACTGAGTGCATCTGTCTTGCATTCTGGCAAGTGCCTGAACGCATGGCTCTTTCAGATGAGACACATGGGTGTCCTGCGTTTGAAATGTTGGCTGTCTTGTCTTTGTTCCCAAGACTGGTGAAATGGGCAGCCGCACCCATCCACTACAAACAGGATCATCATCACCAACACATGGTGTATTGGGAGATGACTCCTTGACCTTAGGCTCCTCATCGGAATGACAATCTTTCGGGAGAATGTCCGAACCCCACTCAGGGTTTGATCCTACTACAGTCTGAGCTGTCCTATTCTTGCCCCTTCTCTTTCCTCTGCCCCGTCTCCTCTTCCTGCCTGAAAACGAAACACAATCACAGACAACAGCTAATGTGTCCTGCATTACTCCAATCCTCTCTTCCAAGACAGACAACTGATTGACAGATTGTCCTGGTTCCTTTAGCAGGCTTGATGCTTGCTGTTGCTCTTTCCGAAGGTCCTCTTCAAGCTCTCTCTCCAACATGAGAGCTTCGTCCCGAGCCTGGAAAAAGGTGGTTGCAGGCTTCCGTTTAACCATACTACGAAGGTCCCTCCTCCGTTCCTGGTTATTCAGACCATCAACAAACTTGTCCCTTGCCAAATTGGCTGCAAGAGCCCATGGATCCTTGAGACTGATGACTCTCTCAATGTCCTTCAATGCATGTGAGTAGTCCAGAATGGACTCCTCTGGCCGCTGGTCCCGCATGAAGAACTCTGACATCAGGGATGTCAGGCGCCTTCCATCACCAAACACCGCCAGGAGGATCTTGATGACCTTCTCCAGAGTGTTTGTTTCATCCAGCTCCCTCAGATGAATTTCCCGCCGAGCTGTCCCGGTCAGATGGCAGTAGACGAAATAAGCTGCCATCTCGCTGCTCATTGGATAAGCAGCCAGAACCCGCTTCACCTCCATGGTGAAGTCCTCTGCAGATCCATCTACAGAGTCCCCAGAAAAGTAGGGTAGTTCAGGTGGAGGTAGTACCATCACCATCTTCAGGGTTGTCAGGCTAAGTTGGGCTTTGCTGGGCTTCACGTTGGACTGTGTGCTGCTGAACTATTATAAACACCTTACCTGCGATCCTGCTCTCGCAGCGCCATTTGTTGAAAGGGTAAAAGGGGGGTAAGGGGGTTTTGCAGGGTTGTAGAGGAGGGGAAGGAACTTAGAGGTCTCTTTCTCTCCAATTAACCACAGGGCCACATGGAGTGGTTTATTTGGTGTTTATTTCAAGCTCAGCAGAACACACAGCCCAACAAGGATGATCGCTCCCCATAGGAGGATGTACAGGTAGTGATCGAGATAGCAGGTCAGAGAGACTGATTTGGCCTAGGGCTACAACTTATATAGCATACCCAACAAAGACTTTAAATGACCTGATTATCTATTGGTCAATTCTCCAACACATGTAAACTTTAACACCTTATAGTCAAAATTAAACTACCATTTTCGTCTAGTTCCTGATCAACAACATAAAGAGAACATTCCAACGTATATTCAATTATTATTTGCTGTAATTAAGTTAATTTAATAATAAAATTAATAATCAAGCCAGACTTCCTGTTTTTCTGATTGGTTGATCAGAAAAGGATCTACTTCCTTATGTTTCTCATTGGTCGAATTTTACATATTACCACCTGAAATTGAATAACCACTTATTCCTTAGTCATTCATCCCAACCAGGGTTAGGCCTATGGTGTACTTTTCGTGTCAAAATTTAACGAAAAGTTCACATTATAACAAAAAAAAGTCAGGAGAATGGACTGGTAAGGCAAAAAGATAATAGATGACAGCAAGCAAAGGGAAAAGGCATAGTCAAAGAGAGTGACAGATTAGAGGAAGTTACAAGCACAGAACTTCCAGAAGGTGGGGAATTATTTATACAAAATACCCCCCGGTATCCCCACGGTGGAATCAAAGAACAAAACAAATAAATCTCTCTCTCTCTCTCTCTCTCTCTCTCTCTCTCTCTCTCTCTCTCTCTCTCTCTCTCTCTCTCTCTCTCTCTCTCTCTCTCTCTCTCTCTCTCTCTCGTTTCAATAATAAAACACGAGCAGCGCTCGCGCGTCCGTCTTTTACCCAAGATTTTTTCGGATTTTTTTTTATCTTTATATTTTGTTTTCACTTTAAATACATCCATAAACACAAAAATAAAGTTCTTTTGCAAAATATGACATTTTCTTATATGTTTTTCTTCTTCATAACACTCTTAAATAGTGCACGGATAGGCTAAACATGAAAATACTAGGGTCAGACGGGGTAAAAAGACCATGGGCGGGTAAGAAGCCCTTGCCAACTTGATTATCTCATGAAATGAAGCAAATTTCAGTCAAATTTTGCCCATGAGACGAGTGTTAATGTTTAGGGTTCGTCTCATGGGCAAAATTTGACTGAAATTTGCTTCATTTCATGAGATAATTGGCATGGGCTTCTTACCCGCCCATGGGCTTTTTACCCCGTCTTACCCTACTTATTTTGCAAAATATATTCTCTTATGTTTTTCAGAACACACTCTTAAAGAGTGCATGGCAACGAACGCGGTCGTGTTTGATAACCACAAAGAAGCCATAAAGCAGCCAAAACTTGCTACCACCCCATACAGCGTCAGGACTTGGTAGCCTCTTCTGCCTTTTCATTTGAGTCCTTCCCCCATATCTCTCCTATCCCTCTCCCTCAATATAAACTCTCAGCATCCTTTCTAAACGTTCTCTATATTTTAATGTTCGTATATTCAAGTTGTTCTCTGATTCTTTCGACCTGGCTCAACATAAGAAAAGCAACAGGGTCATTTGCTCCTATGCACGTTTGTAGCATGTTTTGGGGTGATAGGATTATAATCGTTCTAAAGTTCAATGGAACTTTTCTAAAATGAAAAAATGAGAAATGAAAACAAACACATAATCTGAAAATAGATTAAAAATTGTTACATGCACATTTTCAAAGCAAATAAACCATCGGCTCAGTTATGACAGCAATTTTAAATTAGATCTCGATTTCAGTTGCAATAAGAATTTTCACATTTTTGGAAACAAATACTTTGTGTATAAAAACGATCAATGCTGTCAAAATAAAGACAATTTATTTGACTATTATAACATACTAAACACGCACACACAACAACAACATATACAGCCATCTTGATAAATTTATCAAATGACCCACTGATGTCGCGGCATCAAATCCGAATAACCTTTTATGCATGTCACAGAAAAAATCCCAATATTGCAGATACAAATTTTTTTCTCTACCCAGTTAAGTTTAATGTTATTTTTTGGATGAAAAATGTCTGGCGGTGAAAGGGTTAATTCCACTCTTTCAGTGAGGTTATTCTCCCTTGACCGAATAAACCGGAAGTGTGGTATTGTTCAGCGCCATTTTCGTAGCGAGGCAACAGGGCTCCAGCGAGGACGTTGTTCTTCGACATTTTATCATCAACATGTCTTCTGCTAGTGTCGACGATGTTACAGAGCAGCTCGCTCAAGCGAAAGTCGATTCACAGGACGAACTGAGCTTCAAAGGCAGAGGATGGAAGCTGGATAAAGCGGAAGATGGTCTGTGGTGACTCATTTCAGTTCTCTTTATTTACTCATAGTCATAGTCATATGAATGAATACAGCGTTCAACTTCAAGTTAAAAAAAATCAGTTATATAACTTCTTCTTCACCTTCTTCCCTTTAGTGCCCACAATCAACAGGCTGACATTTCAACACAGACCATTTAGGCTGGCACAAGCCATCTTAACATTGACATGGGGGCATGGGCCTAACGAGGCCTCATATTCTAATTAAATATAAGATTCATACTTCGCCGCTTCAGAAACATATCAAGCGTGTCATCTATGCTCGAGCAAAGTGGCCCTCACTGCAACAAAGAAGAGAAACAGCCAGAGTTGTCATGATGTATAAACTCCATCACGAACTCGTTTCCATGAAGACCATGAAAGACAAACTGACCCCGGCGTCGAGCCCACACCAAGCAGCTGGCCCAGATCTACTTCCGCACACAATACAGACAGGCCAGTTTCCTGCCACGCACCATCAAGGCATGGAACAACCTCCCGGAGCAGGCTGTTGAGGCGGGGACCTTGGGCACCTTCGTGTCCTGGGTCTCCAAATCACAATAACTTACCCCACCCCACCTCTCTTTTTCTTTATTTTTTCCCAATGGCGCGGCATCACGTTGGGGCCCGATTAGCGGGACCTGGCTGGCTGGGTCATTCTCTCGCTTGGCACGGCATCACGTTAGGGGCCGATCGGCGGAACCTGGCTGGCTGGGCCAGGCTTTCTGTCTTCTTCTACTGTCAACTTTCTTCTTCTCAGTAGTACCTCAATGCGCATTTCCGCAGATTCCCCTAAAGTTACAGCGACAGAATAGTCAGAAGTGACTGTGGTTGCTCTACAGGAGAGAAAAGAAGAAAAAGTTATGATGGCGGTTGTCTACTGCAATCTCGTCCAGAAGAAGAAGAATTCTCTTTTCGTTTTCCTTTTCTGAGCTATAATCCTATAATTCTACAAAAATGCAATATTAACTTCTAACCCTAGGCCTCTTCTTCTTCCAGATGAGTGCCCACAATCAACACTTTGATTCATTGGCACCATACCGGTCGAGGTTCCAGGTCGGACAAGATGAACAAAAACACCCTAAGCTTATTTAGTTGCCCAGCCAGTCAGGTCTCCTTGTGGATCCCCAACATGATCCCCTTGCCATTTCCCTATCCCCTTATATATATCCCATCTAGTATCTACAGTAAGTTGCAAACAAGTGCAGATAACTAAGTTATTTTGGCACTAATGCTTTGGGAAAGGGATAGGGTTAGTAACTTAGTTCTAAAGTTTGTCTCATGTCAGTTTTAAACTCATCTTCCTGACGAAGAGGTGAAATAAAATCCTCGAACATAAGTTTAAAAAAAAGAAAAGAGAAAGCCATAGTACCTACCTACCCTATTTTTCAAACTGATGAAACCCCAAACAGGCATTTTTTGTGTGTGTGCCTAAGGTTAGTTTGCCATTAAGTGATTAACTTGTCAAATGTTCTTCATGAACTTCTTCGTGTGCTGAAAAATCGAAAATGTGTTTGTAAGGTCATATCTATATTTAGCCTAGGAGTAGAAGTCTGAAAACAATCTGAAGCTCTACTTGCTATGATGTTTCAGCCAAGGAATTGGTGGAGGAAATCGTACAGTGCCCCCCATGAGCCTGATGAAGGCGCTACTCTTGGAGGGAAACACTGGGACTATGTTGATATGGCTTGCTATGGTGTTTCAGCCAAGGAATTGGTGGAGGAGATCATACAATCAAACAATGTCCCCACATGATGGCGCTGTGTATGGAGGGGAGCACAGGGAATTTGTTGATATGGCTTGCTATGGTGTTTCAGCCAAGGAATTGGTGGAGGAGATCATACAATCAAACTGTTCCCACATGAGGGCGCTGTGTATGGAGAGGAGCACTGGGAATTTGTTAATATGGCTTGCTATGGTATACATTTCAGCCAAGGAATTGGTGGAGGAGATCATACAATGCCCCCACATGAGGGCTTTATGCTTTACACACTGGAATTATGTTCATATGGCTTGCTATGATGTTTCAGCCAAGAATTTGGTGGATGAGATCATACAATGTTCCCACATGAGGGCGCTGTGTATGGAGGGGAACACTGGGAATTTAACATGACTTGCTATGTTTCAGCCAAATAATTGGTGGAGGAAATCATGCAATGCCCCCACATGAGGGTGCTACGCTTTACACACTGGGATTACGTTGATATGGCTTGCTATGATGTTCCAGCCAAGGAATTGGTGGAGGAAATCATGCAATCAAACAATGTCCCCACATGAGGGTGAGATGCTTGGAGGGGAGCACAGGGAATTTGTTAATATGGCTTGCTTGGTGTTTCAGCCAAAGAATTAGTGGAGGAGATCATACAATGTTCCCACATGAGGGTGCTACGCTTGGAGGGGAACACTGGGAATTTAATATGGCTTGCTATGTTTCAGCCAAAGAATTGGTGGAGGAGATCTTGCAGTGTCCCCACATAAGGGCGCTACGCTTTACACACTGGGATTATGTTTTGATATGGCTTGCTATGGTGTTTCAGCTAAAGAATTAGTGGAGGAGATCGTACAGTGTGCCCACATGAGGGCGCTACGTATGGAGGGGAACACGCTGGGTGTGGAAGCTGCAGAGGTCATGGCCAAAGCCCTGGAAAAACACCCCGAGTTTGAGGTGGGTCAACTTTATAAATTGTTTGAATGTCATTATCAGTGCACAGCCTCAGATTGTTGGCACACCCGTGCCATTCACACTTTTGTCCGTCTTCAAATGACGCATGCTTACATTTTGTAATGCGCCTGTCTGGTGCATGCCAATTATTAAGCATGATTGGAGAGAGAGAGAATGTCATTTCAACCTTCATTTCATACATGTAATGATGTATGTGTGCCAACTACTACATTGACTTTTTATGTCAATAAAAGTTATGTTCTATTCATACACACACATGCGCATGTTCATGCACACACACGCACGCACACAAACACACATGCACACACACACACACACACACACACACACACACACACACACACACACACACACACACACACACACACACATGTATGTCTGCAAGCTAATGCATTGTATTGAAATTTAGGTTTAAAGTTTTAATAATGTATTACTATTAGTGGCCCATCATTTTTAAGAAAATGACCCCTCATTTTATGTAGTCAGGGGTCATATGATCCATGAAGTCTGAAAACAATCTGAAGCTCTGTCAATGTCATACTCTATCACTTAGTTAGTGGTATGGCAAAACCATCGTTCAACGAACCACAGTATATGAAGAAAAGGCTGGGAGGAGGAAAGAAAACCATGAAGGGATATCACCAAACAGTCAACAACAAATTTTACAACTTCAGGTTTCATCTCTTTTATTATCTTTTCTCATTTTGTGTGTGTGTGAAAGATTACCAATAGATTGCCTGTTCTTTCATCTTTGTTTGGTTTCATAGAGTTTGCTCTATAGTCTATTATTATGTGATTTATAATCATTACAAATGAATTATTTAGCTAAGGTGCTAAAGACAATTTAAAAGCTGTTCTTTGAGAAAATCACCAGTGTTTGAAAGTCACTGTGTGTTTTCAGCGGGCCTTGTGGAGCGACATGTTCACTGGACGGCTCAAGACAGAAATACCTCCTGCACTGGTGAGAATATGTGTGTGTGTGCAGACCTGTTTACCATCCCGATTTTGCCGTAATTTTTACGGGGGGGGGGAAGTCAAATTACGGCTACGGAAAAAAAATAGGGGGGAAAAAAATACTAAATATAAATTAAAAAAACTACAGTTGCGTCGGTAAGCGAAGCTTTTGAAACGATGCGGTGAAAAGTCATTTCGCGCCATTTCCTTTTTTGTTTCAAAATGGTGTCCAAGCGAGTGCATTCCGAAGCTTCTGTATCTTCTGGTCGAAAATCAAAAGTGGCACAGAAATTCCGGGAAAGTTACCTCAAAATTCCAGGAATACATCGTTCAGCACTAGGTGACGAGCTTGTGTTCTGTGTCTACTGCTCGACGGACATTAGTATTGCACACTCAGGTCAGTACGATATCGACGTTCATTGGTCACGCGTTGGATTACAGTTTTTTCTCTCAAAATTACGTTTTTTTGTTTCAGAAATTACAACTTGGCAAAATGGGGGTAAACAGGTCTGGTGACTGTGTGTGTGTGTGTGTGTGTGTGTGTGTGTGTGTGTGTGTGTGTGTGAGACTGTGTGTGTGTTTGTGTCTGTGTGTGTGACTCTGTGATGCAGGGGTTGAGCAGGGGAGAGGATGGGTGAGGATGTGTGGATGTGTTTATGGTTCCAGTGCTCCCATTTCTAATTTATAAGCTACGCTCGTGAGAATTGTCAGAGGATTCTGATTTGCACATTTGAGGATTTGGAAGGATTTGTTTGTAGTGGCAGAGGCTTTACAACTACAAGTTTGTTGTTGTCGAGTGTAGTCTCTATTATTGTCTTTATAGAAGTAATAGCATTTTAACCCTTTCACCGCCAATGTCGCATTTTGGCACCACAATGGTTTCACAGCCATGTCACTAAATGGCATCATATCAGGGCCTGTTATCCAAAGACCCTATTTTCTTAATTTTGGGAGGTAAGGATAGGCCTAATGATATAAATGTCACAGCTGAATTTGCAATATTGCAGATTTTTATTTCCTCTACCCAGTTAAGTTTAATATTTTTTTGTTGAAAACTGGCTGGCGGCAGGTTAAAGTGACTTCTTGCTGAAACATAGTCTTTTGGTAATGTTTGGAATGGATTTCAATGTTGTCACTCTGGTCCCTCTGGGACTTTGAGAAACATAGTCTTTTGGTAATGTTTGGAATGGATTTCAATGTTGTCACTGGTCTCTCTGGGACTTTGAGAGCCTTTTTCATCGTAGTTATCATAAGATCACCAATATGAATATGGACCTCCAGACAGTTCTGATGCCTGAAGCCAATCTGTGTATTTTCATGGGGGGGAAAAAGTAAACATTTTACATAGCTGCCAATTTATTTATCAGGAATATCCAGATTTCTAAAGTCTATCAGGAAAATCCAGAAGACTATCTGATTTTCCTGATTTTGACATTTCCAAGGAAGGATAGGGGCACTGAAGGATTTTTTTTAATGCGTTTTCTTAATTTTAAGTTGAACGTGCAGCCAGTTGAACTTTAAAAGTAGGATTTTTCATAGACTTAAAAGATATTGATTCAAATTTGATACCTTTATCTATCAAAGTGTTGTTTAAAAAAACCAAAAAACGTAGAGTCAATATTTGCAGCTTCAGTTCATAGAAAACCTTCAACTTCAGGGACGTTGCCCCACCATGGGCGTTGCTCCTGGATCCTACCGGGGGCCGCTGAAGACCCCCGAATCCCCATACTTTTTGTCAGGAATTTCATTTCTCCAAGGTTGGCAGCTATGATTTTAACTCAATCGCATCGCAACCATTACACGAAGCTGCGAGCCTAGAAATCGCATGATTAGGAATTGTTAAAAAATCTCAACAAATCACTCCAGCCATACACACAAGCAAAACAGGCATAAACTAAAAGAGAAAGGAAAGAGGATTACAGGTCTTCACTTCAGGCATAGCAAGAGGGAAACTACAGTTCAGACTTTTTATAGAATTTGTTTTAACAGAAATTGGTTTCCTCGCTACAGACCTCTACAAGCGCAAAGTAAGATGCATAAATGTGGTCTAGGGGAGCGGACCGAGTTTAGAAATGACCAAATTATGGTGTGCGCACAGATTAACTTCCCTTGAAGTGAAATTGTCAAACTGACAACTTTATATTTCTTCTGCATACAATTAGGCGATTCGTCCTTAATGACGGCTTCACATATATGCAGAAGGATGCGAATGAGTTGATCAGTTTGACTTGGCGTAAAACGAAGCGTTCCCCTGTCGTCAGAAACACCTGGGAGCGTCGATAATGGCGGCGGGGTGCCACCTGGTGGAGCTGGACCTTAGTGACAACGCCTTTGGTCCGCGCGGCATCGAGGGACTGGTGGACCTCCTCAAGAGTCCCTCCTGCTACAGCCTGCAGGAGCTGCGCCTCAACAACAACGGACTGGGCATCGGCGGGGGGAAGGTAGTGCAACAACAATAGGAAAATTGATGTATTTTTGTTAGTGTGTGTGTGTGACATTGTGTGTATATGCATAGCTACCAACATTCTATATATACTGTAATTTTTCCGTTTTCCAGACGCAATTCCGCATTTCCGATTATGACAAACTTCCGGATTCTGAAAGCGCAAGGGAAAAAAAAGAAGTAAAATCCACGTGGAAGTCAACATGTGTGTCATTTCCACAGCCATTCCAAATGCCAATCCAACATTTATTATCCCGGAAACCGTAATCTGTGCATGTGCAATAAGCTTTTTTGCTGAACAAAATGGCGTCAAACAAAACCAGGAACTTGCGTTGTGTTTACCGAAGTTGGTTCCTCGGTATAGAGAACAATTTTCCATCAACGATGTGTCCCATGAAGACTAGGATAGTTACGCTTTCTGCAGTGTGTGCCAATGCAACTTCGAAGTTTCTAAAAGTCCCCCAGTTTTATACACATCAGAATCTTCAGCAAGCTGAAGGAGGCTGTTTAAAGAAAGAAGAAATAACATCGCTGTTCACGAGAAGCTTGTACCGTGAAACTGAAAGCAAAAGTCTTCAGTTGTGAAAACTACCGCGATGACGAAGTCATGATACAGTGCTTTGTTGCTAAAACGCCACAATCAGTGGAGAGGTAAGCAATGCTGTTTTATTCGACATGTGTAAGACAATGTTTTCTTGTCAGGAGATGAAGACTTTGCTTCTTTATATAAAAAATGCTTCAGCTTCAGGGGGCTGTACCTCTGGCACTGAAGGTGTTTGTGACTGTTGAGATAAAACTTGTCTGTGCTGTTTTGACATGCTGGCACAATGTCTGTTGGGATGACACTATTGTCTGTGTTGTTTTGACAGATGCTGTCTCAGTGTTTACTGGAGTGTAACAAGAACAGCATGGCGGCAGGCAAACCTCTGGCTCTGAAGGCGTTTGTGTCTGTTGGGATGACACTATTGTCTGTGTTGTTTTGACAGATGCTGTCTCAGTGTTTACTGGAGTGCCACAAGAACAGCATGGCGGCAGGCAAGCCTCTGGCACTGAAGGCGTTTGTGTCTGGGAGAAACCGTCTGGAGAATGAGGGCGCCACTGCCCTGGCTGCTGCCTTCAAGGTGCGCAGTGTGAATGTTAACCTTATTAATAATAATATTAACTCTTTCTATACTAACCTGCGCTCTCGTCGCAGGGCATGCGCACAACGCCTCGTTACTAAGGTAACGGGATATCGCATGTGAACTTTAAAAATTCATAGTTCATAGGTTAACAGTCATGCGTGCTTCGAAGTGGCTCAGAGGGCTACTACTACGTTTCATTCATGCCTCTAACACCAATTGGCTGGCTGCTGGTTATTTTGGGACCTTAAAATTATATTTTCGCTATTATGAGTGTGCCTGGCTTGACAAAACATGCATTTATTTTAAAATATCACAAATCAAAACTAATCAAGTGGATGCTTTGAAACTGTTGCAGGTGTTAGTACTGTATATTGTGTACATATTGCCTAAATGTCACGTTTGTATCTGTTAACATTATTTAGAAAATAATTTTTTTGCAACCTATGCAAATCGGCCAGTACATAACGCTTGCAAAGGGAAGCAACTGGCCAGCATGGAATGAGTTAATAAATAAAGCTTCTATAGCGCTCTTCGATGATAAAAAATCATCCTGAGAGCGCTTTACAAATATGAGAGAAAACAATCAAGAAGAAAAACATTACAAAGCAATATAATGATTAAAAAAACACACCAAAAAACACCTTGATTGCCATATCCTCCGAAGTCTGAGTGTGGCTGCCCACGTGGCGTGGTAATCAAAAACGTTCACAGACATACTGTTCTCATCCCTTGTTGTGGCATTTGTACCATAGTGCTATATTTTTGTGCTGGATTTTGCAGCCAGAAAGTTTTGTGAAGCTTTTTTTTCCGACTTGGTGACTTCGTGTGAACTTGTGATGTCTGACAACGACTCTGACAGTGATATTAGCTTACCTCTTGATGAAATAGAAAGGATGAATGTTTGATGTAGACAAATGAGATGGTGAACCTGACCACTTAGCAAGAAAAAAGTAAGTGAATAATAATGATGGGTGTTGTACTCCCTGTCTATCATCTGTTTTATTAACATATATGTATTTTTGAGTAAAAATTGCAATATCCCCCCCAAAAAAAAATCACATAACAAACAAAAAACCCATTGCAACTTAAACATTCTTCATTTATTCACAAACCCTGAAAATTTGAAGTCAGTCCATCAAGTAGTTATTTTTTAAGACAAAGTACCGCATTTTGTGCCGTTTACCAAAGTTAATTTGGTGGTTACAGGGAGTAGAGAACCGTATGTTTCAGACTATGAGGCGCACCTTTGTATAAGGCGCACCCCCCAAATTTTACCCAAATTTCAGATTTTGTTGCTATATTTTGTTACTATATTATCAGTCACATTGAAAGGCGCAGGGGTCTGAGTCTTGGAAAAAAAGTATCGCCTTATAGTCCGAAAAATATGGTAGTCATTTTAATCGCGGTTAAGAGCGTTAAAGAGAGTTCTCTTTGTTCAATTCCATTATCTTCTCTCTTAGCCTCACTGTTTCAATCTTTGACATTCATTCCTGATGTTTTATTTGTGCAGGCGATCGGCACGCTGGAGGAGCTGGCCATGCCGCAGAATGGGATCAACCCGCCGGGCATCAGGGCCCTGGTGGAGGCCATCGGTGTCAACCCCCGGCTGAGGCTCCTCAACTTGAACGACAACACCTTCACCGAGGCAGGCGGCCAGGAGATGGCCAAGGTCTGTGCTGTGTCATTGACAGGCGTCAGAATTGTCAGAGGATCTGCAAATTTATGATTGGCTTCTCTTGTCAGAGGTTTTACCTTTTTATTCAGTGTTTTACTTTCTGTTAAATTGCAGTTCAAATAAATTTCTCACTATATTAAGCCTTTTTGGTGGTGTTGGGAACTCATTTCAGTGTTGTCCCTCTTCAGTCTAGGGCCTCGATGGCTCTTATACTGTGGTTCTCAGAGGATTGGACTTCATACTATTCTGATGCCTGAATTGAGTATTTCGCCTTGGCACAAGGCTGTGTCGGACCAATTGACACAAGCTAGAACACCAAGGCTGCATCAGAATGTTATGTCCTGCATAGTTATGCGGGGATTGTCTTTAGCCATGACAAGCTCCTAGCATAGCATTATCAGTCCAAAGTCGGAGTTGTTTATTGTCATTTGGCCAATGCCAAACTTTCAGTGATGACGTAATTTTAGTGATTGCGTAATTTCACTGCAGTGACACTACCTTGAGTGTCTGGTTGTTAGCCGCTATTTTTATCATTTGCAATTTCACTAACGGGTCCGGGTTACTCTTCACAATTTTTGTCCATGTAAAATGTTCATCAGAAACAACTTTTTGCATTTCTGGGGTTAAGGCATAGGGTTAGGAGTATGTTTGGGCTTTTTGTTGTATACATACTAAGCATCACTTGATGCAAAAAAAGCAAATATGGTTTGAGCACTGCAGATAGTCGCATGCGAGTGTACCTCGATGTGTGATAATGATAATAATGTTATGTGAAGATAAATAACTGTGACATCAGGTTTCTTAGCAATGGTGTATTCTTACACCTTTGTCTCATGTGCATTTACACTAAGCCTATGGGTTAATATATGCAAATGATATGTCAAGTTATGATTTTATATCCCATGCTTGGCAGCCTTCTTTGGCTCTCTTGGAGATCGGTATATTATAATTTACTTCATAGAATACTACTAGTTCAATGTTGAGGTAGACAGGTGTGCAAAACAATGTTTTCATTTTAACCCTCTTGCATTCCGGCCAACGCCATTGACCGGAAGTTGCGTCCAATTTGTCCAAGCATTCAAGCCAGCCAAGACCGACTCCAGCTTTCTGTCGCTCTGATGGCATTTCACCACGTACAAGGTTCTGGCTTGTTATACACACACTACTATGAAGAAGCTTCTCACTTGCAGTAATGTGACCAGATGGCAACTGTATGGGGTGATCACAAGACAGGTTTTCTGACAAATGTGCAAAAGTACTGGAACAAGTTGGGTTTGTTTTTGTGTGTGTGCAACATATGGGAATGCAAGAGGTACCACGTATTGACACGATCTGTGTGCAGGTGCTGCCCAAGTTGCAGGGACTGGAGGTGATCAACTTTGGGGACTGTCTGTTGCGCACTGAAGGGGCCAAGGCCTTAGCCAAAGCCCTCACCGACAGCCAGCCTAAACTCAAGGTAGATGTGTGGGGAGGGGGGACTGTCTGTTGCGCACTGAAGGGGCCAAGGCTTTAGCCAATGCTCTCACCGACAGCCAGCCTAAACTCAAGGTAGATGTGTGGGGAGGGGGGACTGTCTGTTGCGCACTGAAGGGGCCAAGGCCTTAGCCAAAGCCCTCACCGACAGCCAGCCTAAACTCAAGGTAGATGTGTGTGTGCTCTTTTGCTGTTTTATACTCTTTTTTTCTTCATTTTTGTGTGTGTGTGCTTATGTTTGCCTATATTCAGAAACATGGAGAGCGTTTCATATCTGCAGTGATGACCCGAGGCTCCGGTCATAGGACATTGTCCTATTAAAATTGAAAATGTCCTATTGTGTTCTCCCCTGTCAGGACAAATGTCTGATTAATTTTTTAACACTGGCACGCTTTGTCTTATTGATTTCTGCAAGAGCCAGGACATTGTCCTATTGATTTCTCTTGTCTCAGGACAGTTTGTCCTACCACTTTTTGATCCTCGGTGCATCACTGTATCTAGCTATAGTTTTCCTCTGTTAAAGAAAGAAATCACCTTTTGCTTGATGTATACCTGGTCTTTGAACATACGTTATTATTTTTGAAGTGTTTGACTATTTGGTATGAATTTTACTGGTGGTTTGTTTGACTGGTGTTGTGTGTGGCTTCAGGAGTTGATCGCGAGTGGAAATGAGATCAAGCAGAGCGGAGCAGTGGCCCTCAGTGAGAGCATGGCCAACAAAGCACACCTGACCCTGCTCGATTTGAATGGTGAGCGCCCGCCGTCAGACACAGCCATGTGAAAGCTATGTGTAAAAGCATAAAATTAATGCGCTTTTTGTACTCCACAAACATTTTTTAGAGTTGAGTTTGGAAGACTTTCTTCTCATGCACATGGTGAAAATGAAAGTATTTGTAGTGTGAGTACATTCCCTTGACTGAATTTTGTAAGCTACTCTGAAATTGGGCACATCACAGCAGCATGCGCATCTGCGCTCCAATGACAAGAAGCTCAGCAATTGCCCCCCAAAATAATAAATGTCTCGAAAATGTGTGGTTGTAAATGACCGGTTATAGATGGTCTTATCAGCAGACTATAACCGTTGTGACCTTGACCTTTCTTGTACTAAATATTCAGAATTTTCATAAGTCAATGCATCTGCACACCTCATTTGAACATTGTAAGACCAGCGATGTGAAAGATATGTCCACAAGAAGAAATTTATGTTTTCAAGGTCAAGCATCAAGGTCAGCATGGTTATTGTTTTTGTATGGGACCTTTTGTGCACCTTGATGCACCACCACAGTAAATTTGAAGCGATTCCATGCAACAGTTCTTGAGATACAGCTTTGGGGTTCGAACCCCGTGATTCGTGCGCACGAGCGCACAGACAAATTCATGATTATAATGTTATAGCCCTTTCATCAGAAAGCGTTGTGAAAATAAAAATCACATTGAAATACGTGCAACATTTTGCGAGATATTAGTGTTTAAGTGTTTTGAAGTTTCAACTCCTTAATCAGCATGACCTTGAATTTAAAATAATACTAAAGCAATCGATTGATAGCTAATATCCTCTAATACTTGTACCCTAAAAGTGTTTGAAATTGACTGAACGGTTTTCATGAAAATGCGCACGGATGAATGGATGAATCAAAAACAATACATCCTGAAGCTTTGCTCGGAAACTAACAACTACGTTGGGATGCCCGAGAGAAGCAAATTGAGGTGCACGCCAAAACTACACATCAGGTCAAACTCTGCGATCATTTTCATGCTAAGCGAAGGCGGCTGTCATTTCCACAGAAATTAACATCACTTTAGCATGTCCCAAAGTATACATACAGTGAAAATCACGTACGTCAAAATTGGAGGGTCTGACATTTCTTTTTGAGATGGCCAATATTTGGAGTTAAAAAGACCCTTTAGCATAAAGATTGTTAAACTGGGACCAGAAAGTTAATGTGAAGTACCCAGTTCTTTTGAGTTAGCAGGAATCCACTGCAGTGTATCTATAACTTATGCAGGGCTCCCAATCGTCCTGCAAAACAAGGGGTCCCAGTAGGCGGGAAGGAGGGTCCCAGTGGCATTGCGAATGCTAAAAATAATTTTTCTAGTGCATCCCTGGGACCCCCTGCAGTCTTTTAGAGGGTCCTTTAGAATTTTAGTGCTTCATAGACCCCCATATGGGGGTCCCTGGGAGCCCTGCTTATAAGAAAATGTACGAGTGTAGTTTCTTTTGCTGGGTAGTGTAAACAATTTTTTTTAAAACCGTATTTGTCATGATGTTGCAGCCAACAGCCTAGGTGAGGGGGGCATAGAGCTGGTTCAGGACACCATGGAGGCTCTGGGTATGGTGGATCTCCTCTCTTCATTCAGGTAACGGAAACACTCTGAGCAAAGATGCTTTATCATGGCCAAAGTGTTTAGGTGTTTGTTTATTCTTACTCAGAATCTTTATCAATATAAAAAACCAATCAAACACTGATAAAATCGCAATATTTCGGTTTATTCTTAAACCTTCAACGGGCAAAGCACTAGGGCAACTAAAACCGCCTTTAAAATACAGTGGTACACAATAAAAAATCTATGATCAAAACTCATCAAAGCAAACACGAAGCAAACAAGCAAGGAAGGCGAGTTTTGCACGAGCTCTTCAAAAATAAATCGCTGTGATTAGAAGCTAACCCACAAAACCAGAATTTGTATGAGATCGTGTTCAATACATTTTTATCCAGGTCTTACACATTTTCTCTTCTCCCCCCTCCCCCCCTCCCCTCCCTCTTCCTTCCCCCTCTCTTTCTCCAAAATAAATCCCAGCACTACGACGCTATCCAAATAAGTCTTTTGTATTCAATTGCACTCTATTAACACTCTTTAACAAAGCAAAGAGAACATTAAAATAAAATTACACTACCTGGCAGAGACATTCCTCACAAGATTATTTGTCACAAGTTAAAACAAAAATGCTGACTGTAATGTCTAGCTTTCACCAGGCGATTTCTTGTTTGTGTGTTTGTTTGTTTGTTTTGTTTGTTTCCCAAGAAAATAATCGTTTTTCGACTGCAGAAATCTGTGTTCCCCGGATGCATTTTGCTTTGTTTTCTGTCACTGACTTGTTCTGCCTCTGATTAATGTTAACGCTACCTTCAAAATCAGGGGGACAGAATCGGCATGCCAAACAGGTGTCTAAATTTTTAGGGGACCGGCTGGATGATTTAGGGGGGTCTCTTTTTTTAATATATATTGATCTTTTTTAATATTTACAGAAAATTCTGCCAGATGGCCAGTTTGACTTTGAGCGCCAGAGATGCAGATAATTATGTGCATGAAAACTAACTCGGTGCTATGAAAGTACTGTTTATGATAGTGATGATGATGACGATGATGATGATGCTGATTTCAGCGACGATGAGGGTTCCGATGACGAGGATGAGGAAGACGAAGGGGGAGATGTGGAGCAGGAGGAGGAGGAGGAGAATGAAGAGGTGGGTGGTAACTCTCTACTGGAGAGTTCGCTGTAGCGTACATGCCTTGCACCACCGTTCAGCATGAGGGCACACTATAGCGTACATCGTGTTTAAACATTCACACTTCACAACTCGGCGAAGCCATGCAAACCAAACTGGTATGAAAGTATTCCTCTACTGTCCCTTAACAGTTCACAACTCGGCGAAGCCATGCAAACCAAACTGGTATGAAGGTATTCCTCTACTGTCCCTTAATAGTTCACAACTCGGCGAAGCCATGCAAACCAAACTGGTATGAAGGTATTCCTCTACTGTCCCTTAATAGTTCACAACTCGGCGAAGCCATGCAAACCAAACTGGTATGAAGGTATTCCTCTACTGTCCCTTAATAGTTCACAACTCGGCGAAGCCATGCAAACCAAACTGGTATGAAGGTATTCCTCTACTGTCCCTTAACAGTTCACAACTCGGCGAAGCCATGCAAACCAAACTGGTATGAAGGTATTCCTCTACTGTCCCTTAACAGTTCACAACTCGGCGAAGCCATGCAAACCAAACTGGTATGAAAGTATTCCTCTACTGTCCCTTAACAGTTCACAACTCGGCGAAGCCATGCAAACCAAACTGGTATGAAGGTATTCCTCTACTGTCCCTTAACAGTTCACAACTCGGCGAAGCCATGCAAACCAAACTGGTATGAAAGTATTCCTCTACTGTCCCTTAACAGTTCACAACTCGGCGAAGCCATGCAAACCAAACTGGTATGAAGGTATTCCTCTACTGTCCCTTAACAGTTCACAACTCGGCGAAGCCATGCAAACCAAACTGGTATGAAGGTATTCCTCTACTGTCCCTTAACAGTTCACAACTCGGCGAAGCCATGCAAACCAAACTGGTATGAAGGTATTCCTCTACTGTCCCTTAACAGTTCACAACTCGGCGAAGCCATGCAACCCAAACTGGTATGAAAGTATTCCTCTACTGTCCCTTAACAGTTCACAACTCGGCGAAGCCATGCAAACCAAACTGGTATGAAGGTATTCCTCTACTGTCCCTTAATAGTTCACAACTCGGCGAAGCCATGCAAACCAAACTGGTATGAAAGTATTCCTCTACTGTCCCTTAACACTTCACAACTCAGTGAACCCATGCAAACCAAACTGGTATGAAGGTATTCCTCTACTGTCCCTTAACAGTTCACAACTCGGCGAAGCCATGCAAACCAAACTGGTATGAAAGTATTCCTCTACTGTCCCTTAACAGTTCACAACTCGGCGAAGCCATGCAAACCAAACTGGTATGAAAGTATTCCTCTACTGTCCCTTAATAGTTTTCAACCAATGAAATGACTTCTAGTCAAGGACTGCAATGAATGAAAGCCAGTCCCTACCCCCCTCTTTGTCGTCTCTGTCATGCTTTGTTTTACAAAACGAAATTAAATTAGTCAGCCAGTAATAAAAAAAAATATTTTGTAACTTTAACCGACGTTGGCTTCTATGATTATAATTGATGCCACAAATGTTCAGTATTGTATTGTTGAGCATGCTTTTAAATAATTTTTTTATGCAAACCTGCCTAGTGTTGAACGGTTGTGAAGGGAAGCCATCGGCCAGAGCTGAATGAGTGAAGATTGGCACCAGAGACCTCCCTGCAACTTCTCAGCGCGATCGAGCGTAATGACGAGCTGAGACAGACAGTGGGTGTTAGTGTGGCGGCTTTGCGCACATTGGACTGGAAACGGATGGGTGCTAGTCACTGCTACTCTTTCAGTTTTACATGGATTTCAGTTTTTTAAATTTTACCAGAAACTGAATTTCAGGTTTTTTACAAAATTCATCCCCCCCAAAAACAATTGACCACAGGCGATTTGGGGTGTTTTGGTCTTGATTTTTCTATCCCGGAAGTCTGTCTTGGGGAATCTTGAACACAGCATAGTGATGCCATGTTGCTTTCAAAGGCGAGGTAATAGTTTTACCAGGCTGATCAGGTTCAAACTGTCTTTGTCCATCATTGTGACTGACTGTGTCTCGTTATCTCTCTCTCTCTTGCGTTGCCCACCTGAATCGTCCAACGGGGCTCTGCTCCTGTACCTTGCCTTCATTTTCGAAGTGACTCAGCAGCAGTGCAGTGTCTCCTCGGTTGGTTGCCTCCTGACAGCCTAACATAGATTAGCTCCCCTTGGACTGCTGGTCTCGGATTCTGCGACCTGAACGTGCGGAGGTGTGGCTGCGAGTTGGGACTCGGAATGAGTGGCGTGGGAGCAACACCACTGTATGGCCCAAAAGAGGGGACAGCAAAAAATAAACAAATAAATTATGATCTTGAAATGAACACTATGCTTAGAAGAGCTGAAAATACAAGTTCAGGTGTTTTTTTCCATCATCAGATATGGCCATGTGACTTAAGGAAGTTTTTTTCTTTTCTTTTCCGTTATGTATGTTCCCTTTCAAAAATAGTTTTGAAATTATTCTTTTCTGTTTAGTTCAATTTTCTTATTTTGAAAATATTGTATGAACGTTTGTGTCTTCGCAGCCAGGAGAGGACGATGAAGGGGAGGTAAACGACGACCCTCAACTGCAGATCACCGGTAAAGCCATCACGCCATCCAAACAGGTTTGTGTGTGTGTGTGTCTGTCTGTCTGTGCACCTGTCTCTGTGCTTGCGCACACAGGTTTTTTGCATGTATATGGGCACCCATTTGCCTATGAAAAAAGATTTCATTTTTTATTTCTGAATGTCTCTATATTCTTACTTGTTGTGTGATAGAAAACAGCTATATCAGTATTGTCATCTGCACTCTGGAGGTTCGTAATCCTCAGAAGGGCACCAGTTTGGCGTTCAATTTCTCAACACCTTCTCTTCACAGACTTCAGGGCTCTGGTTTGCTACCTGCAGACTTTGAAGTGCCCCATACACTGTGAATCTGTGCACAGCAGCTATGGGCAGGACTCTCCTACCCAGTATGATAGCAGGCAGGGTTGAAATCTGGCGAATTGTGGATCACGATTGTTGCCTGCAACCCAAACTGTAGGATGTATCAGGTATCAGAGGATTCAGCATTTCTGACAGAGGACTGGCTTCTCCCCTTTATGTCGTCCCTCTTCAGTCTGTGGCCTTGATGTCCCCTGGCTTCTCCCCTTTATGTTGTCCCTCTTCAGTCTGTGGCCTTGATGTCCCCTGGCTTCTCCCCTTTATGTCGTCCCTCTTCAGTCTGTGGCCTTGATGTCCCCCTTTATGTTGTCCTTCTTCAGTCTGTGGCCTTGATGTCCCCTGGCTTCTCCCCTTTATGTTGTCCCTCTTCAGTCTGGGGCCTTGATGTCCCCCTTTATGTTGTTGTCCTTCTTCAGTCTGTGGCCTTGATGTCCCCTGGCTTCTCCCCTTTATGTTGTCCCTCTTCAGTCTGTGGCCTTGATGTCCCCCTTTATGTTGTCCCTCTTCAGTCTGTGGCCTTGATGTCCCCCTTTATGTTGTCCCTCTTCAGTCTGGGGCCTTGATGTCCCCCTTTATGTTGTCCCTCTTCAGTCTGGGGCCTTGATGTCCCCCTTTATGTTGTCCCTCTTCAGTCTGGGGCCTTGATGTCCCCCTTTATGTTGTTCCTCTTCAGTCTGTGGCCTTGATGTCCCCTGGCTTCTCTTTACGTTGTCCCTCTTCAGTCTGGGGCCTTGATGTCCCCTGGCTTCTCCCCTTCATGTTGTCCCTCTTCAGTCTGTGGCCTTGATGTCCCCTGGCTTCTCCCCTTTATGTTGTCCCTCTTCAGTCTGTGGCCTTGATGTCCCCTGGCTTCCCCCTTTATGTTGTCCCTCTTCAGTCTGTGGCCTTGATGTCCCCTTGGCTTCTCTTTACGTTGTCCCTCTTCAGTCTGTGGCCTTGATGTCCTTTGGCTTCTCCCCTTTATGTTGTCCCTCTTCAGTCTGTGGCCTTGATGTCCCCTGGCTTCTCCCCTTTATGTCGTCCCTCTTCAGTCTGTGGCCTTGATGTCCCTTGGCTTCTCCCCTTTATGTTGTCCCTCTTCAGTCTGTGGCCTTGATGTCCCTTGGCTTCTCTCCTTTATGTTGTCCCTCTTCAGTCTGTGGCCTTGATGTCCCTTGGCTTCTCTTTATGTTGTCCCTCTTCAGTCTGTGGCCTTGATGTCCCCTGGCTTCTCCCCTTTATGTTGTCCCTCTTCAGTCTGGGGCCTTGATGTCCCCTGGCTTCTCCCCTTTATGTTGTCCCTCTTCAGTCTGTGGCCTTGATGTCCCCCTTTATGTTCCTCTTCAGTCTGTGGCCTTGATGTCCCCTGGCTTCTCCCCTTTATGTTGTCCCTCTTCAGTCTGGGGCCTTGATGTCCCCTGGCTTCTCCCCTTTATGTCGTCCCTCTTCAGTCTGTGGCCTTGATGTCCCTTGGCTTCTCTTTACGTTGTCCCTCTTCAGTCTGTGGCCTTGATGTCCTTTGGCTTCTCCCCTTTATGTTGTCCCTCTTCAGTCTGTGGCCTTGATGTCCCCTGGCTTCTCCCCTTTATGTCGTCCCTCTTCAGTCTGTGGCCTTGATGTCCCTTGGCTTCTCCCCTTTATGTTGTCCCTCTTCAGTCTGTGGCCTTGATGTCCCTTGGCTTCTCTCCTTTATGTTGTCCCTCTTCAGTCTGTGGCCTTGATGTCCCTTGGCTTCTCTTTATGTTGTCCCTCTTCAGTCTGTGGCCTTGATGTCCCCTGGCTTCTCCCCTTTATGTTGTCCCTCTTCAGTCTGTGGCCTTGATGTCCCTTGGCTTCTCTTTATGTTGTCCCTCTTCAGTCTGTGGCCTTGATGTCCCCTGGCTTCTCCCCTTTACGTTGTCCCTCTTCAGTCTGTGGCCTTGATGTCCCCTGGCTTCTCCCCTTTATGTTGTCCCTCTTCAGTCTGTGGCCTTGATGTCCCCTGGCTTCTCTTTATGTTGTCCCTCTTCAGTCTGTGGCCTTGATGTCCCCTGGCTTCTCTTTATGTTGTCCCTCTTCAGTCTGTGGCCTTGATGTCCCTTGGCTTCTCTTTACGTTGTCCCTCTTCAGTCTGTGGCCTTGATGTCCCCTGGCTTCTCTCCTTTATGTTGTCCCTCTTCAGTCTGTGGCCTTGATGTCCCCCTTTATGTTGTCCCTCTTCAGTCTGGGGCCTTGATGTCCCCCTTTATGTTGTCCCTCTTCAGTCTGTGGCCTTGATGTCCCCTGGCTTCTCCCCTTTATGTTGTCCCTCTTCAGTCTGTGGCCTTGATGTCCCCTGGCTTCTCCCCTTTATGTTGTCCCTCTTCAGTCTGTGGCCTTGATGTCCCCTGGCTTCTCTCCTTTATGTCGTCCCTCTTCAGTCTGTGGCCTTGATGTCCCCTGGCTTCTCCCCTTTATGTTGTCCCTCTTCAGTCTGTGGCCTTGATGTCCCCTGGCTTCTCCCCTTTATGTCGTCCCTCTTCAGTCTGTGGCCTTGATGTCCCTTGGCTTCTCCCCTTTATGTTGTCCCTCTTCAGTCTGTGGCCTTGATGTCCCCTGGCTTCTCTCCTTTATGTCGTCCCTCTTCAGTCTGTGGCCTTGATGTCCCCTGGCTTCTCCCCTTTATGTTGTCCCTCTTCAGTCTGTGGCCTTGATGTCCCCTGGCTTCTCTCCTTTATGTCGTCCCTCTTCAGTCTGTGGCCTTGATGTCCCCTGGCTTCTCCCCTTTATGTTGTCCCTCTTCAGTCTGTGGCCTTGATGTCCCCTGGCTTCTCTCCTTTATGTCGTCCCTCTTCAGTCTGTGGCCTTGATGTCCCCTGGCTTCTCCCCTTTATGTTGTCCCTCTTCAGTCTGTGGCCTTGATGTCCCCTGGCTTCTCCCCTTTATGTTGTCCCTCTTCAGTCTTCAGTCTGTGGCCTTGATGTCCCCTGGCTTCTCCCCTTTATGTCGTCCCTCTTCAGTCTGTGGCCTTGATGTCCTTTGGCTTCTCCCCTTTATGTTGTCCCTCTTCAGTCTGTGGCCTTGATGTCCCTTGGCTTCTCCCCTTTATGTTGTCCCTCTTCAGTCTGTGGCCTTGATGTCCCTTGGCTTCTCTTTATGTTGTCCCTCTTCAGTCTGTGGCCTTGATGTCCCCTGGCTTCTCCCCTTTACGTTGTCCCTCTTCAGTCTGTGGCCTTGATGTCCCCTGGCTTCTCCCCTTTATGTTGTCCCTCTTCAGTCTGTGGCCTTGATGTCCCTTGGCTTCTCTTTATGTTGTCCCTCTTCAGTCTGTGGCCTTGATGTCCCTTGGCTTCTCTTTATGTTGTCCCTCTTCAGTCTGTGGCCTTGATGTCCCTTGGCTTCTCTTTATGTTGTCCCTCTTCAGTCTGTGGCCTTGATGTCCCCTGGCTTCTCTTTATGTTGTCCCTCTTCAGTCTGTGGCCTTGATGTCCCCTGGCTTCTCCCCTTTATGTTGTCCCTCTTCAGTCTGGGGCCTTGATGTCCCCTGGCTTCTCCCCTTTATGTTGTCCCTCTTCAGTCTGTGGCCTTGATGTCCCCTGGCTTCTCCCCTTTATGTTGTCCCTCTTCAGTCTGTGGCCTTGATGTCCCTTGGCTTCTCCCCTTTATGTTGTCCCTCTTCAGTCTGTGGCCTTGATGTCCCTTGGCTTCTCTTTATGTTGTCCCTCTTCAGTCTGTGGCCTTGATGTCCCTTGGCTTCTCCCCTTTATGTTGTCCCTCTTCAGTCTGTGGCCTTGATGTCCCTTGGCTTCTCCCCTTTATGTTGTCCCTCTTCAGTCTGTGGCCTTGATGTCCCCTGGCTTCTCTTTATGTTGTCCCTCTTCAGTCTGTGGCCTTGATGTCCCCTGGCTTCTCCCCTTTATGTTGTCCCTCTTCAGTCTGGGGCCTTGATGTCCCCTGGCTTCTCCCCTTTACGTTGTCCCTCTTCAGTCTGTGGCCTTGATGTCCCCTGGCTTCTCCCCTTTATGTTGTCCCTCTTCAGTCTGTGGCCTTGATGTCCCCTGGCTTCTCTTTATGTTGTCCCTCTTCAGTCTGTGGCCTTGATGTCCCCTGGCTTCTCCCCTTTATGTTGTCCCTCTTCAGTCTGGGACCTTGATGTCCCCTGGCTTCTCCCCTTTATGTTGTCCCTCTTCAGTCTGGGGCCTTGATGTCCCCTGGCTTCTCCCCTTTATGTTGTCCCTCTTCAGTCTGTGGCCTTGATGTCCCTTGGCTTCTCTTTATGTCGTCCCTCTTCAGTCTGTGGCCTTGATGTCCCCTGGCTTCTCCCCTTTATGTTGTCCCTCTTCAGTCTGTGGCCTTGATGTCCCCTGGCTTCTCCCCTTTATGTTGTCCCTCTTCAGTCTGTGGCCTTGATGTCCCCTGGCTTCTCCCCTTTATGTTGTCCCTCTTCAGTCTGTGGCCTTGATGTCCCCTGGCTTCTCCCCTTTATGTTGTCCCTCTTCAGTCTGTGGCCTTGATGTCCCCTGGCTTCTCCCCTTTATGTTGTCCCTCTTCAGTCTGGGGCCTTGATGTCCCCTGGCTTCTCCCCTTTATGTTGTCCCTCTTCAGTCTGTGGCCTTGATGTCCCCTGGCTTCTCCCCTTTATGTTGTCCCTCTTCAGTCTGTGGCCTTGATGTCCCCTGGCTTCTCCCCTTTATGTTGTCCCTCTTCAGTCTGTGGCCTTGATGTCCCCTGGCTTCTCCCCTTTATGTTGTCCCTCTTCAGTCTGTGGCCTTGATGTCCCTTGGCTTCTCCCCTTTATGTTGTCCCTCTTCAGTCTGTGGCCTTGATGTCCCCTGGCTTCTCCCCTTTATGTTGTCCCTCTTCAGTCTGTGGCCTTGATGTCCCCTGGCTTCTCCCCTTTATGTTGTCCCTCTTCAGTCTGTGGCCTTGATGTCCCCTGGCTTCTCCCCTTTATGTTGTCCCTCTTCAGTCTGTGGCCTTGATGTCCCCTGGCTTCTCCCCTTTATGTTGTCCCTCTTCAGTCTGTGGCCTTGATGTCCCTTGGCTTCTCCCCTTTATGTTGTCCCTCTTCAGTCTGTGGCCTTGATGTCCCCTGGCTTCTCCCCTTTATGTTGTCCCTCTTCAGTCTGTGGCCTTGATGTCCCCTGGCTTCTCCCCTTTATGTTGTCCCTCTTCAGTCTGTGGCCTTGATGTCCCTTGGCTTCTCCCCTTTATGTTGTCCCTCTTCAGTCTGTGGCCTTGATGTCCCCTGGCTTCTCCCCTTTATGTTGTCCCTCTTCAGTCTGTGGCCTTGATGTCCCCTGGCTTCTCCCCTTTATGTTGTCCCTCTTCAGTCTGTGGCCTTGATGTCCCTTGGCTTCTCCCCTTTATGTTGTCCCTCTTCAGTCTGTGGCCTTGATGTCCCCTGGCTTCTCCCCTTTATGTTGTCCCTCTTCAGTCTGTGGCCTTGATGTCCCCTGGCTTCTCCCCTTTATGTTGTCCCTCTTCAGTCTGTGGCCTTGATGTCCCTTGGCTTCTCCCCTTTATGTTGTCCCTCTTCAGTCTGTGGCCTTGATGTCCCCTGGCTTCTCCCCTTTATGTTGTCCCTCTTCAGTCTGTGGCCTTGATGTCCCCCTTTATGTTGTCCCTCTTCAGTCTGTGGCCTTGATGTCCCCTGGCTTCTCCCCTTTATGTTGTCCCTCTTCAGTCTGTGGCCTTGATGTCCCCTGGCTTCTCCCCTTTATGTTGTCCCTCTTCAGTCTGTGGCCTTGATGTCCCCTGGCTTCTCCCCTTTATGTTGTCCCTCTTCAGTCTGTGGCCTTGATGTCCCCCTTTATGTTGTCCCTCTTCAGTCTGTGGCCTTGATGTCCCCTGGCTTCTCCCCTTTATGTTGTCCCTCTTCAGTCTGTGGCCTTGATGTCCCCTGGCTTCTCCCCTTTATGTTGTCCCTCTTCAGTCTGTGGCCTTGATGTCCCCTGGCTTCTCCCCTTTATGTTGTCCCTCTTCAGTCTGTGGCCTTGATGTCCCTTGGCTTCTCCCCTTTATGTTGTCCCTCTTCAGTCTGTGGCCTTGATGTCCCCTGGCTTCTCCCCTTTATGTTGTCCCTCTTCAGTCTGTGGCCTTGATGTCCCCTGGCTTCTCCCCTTTATGTTGTCCCTCTTCAGTCTGTGGCCTTGATGTCCCTTGGCTTCTCCCCTTTATGTTGTCCCTCTTCAGTCTGTGGCCTTGATGTCCCCTGGCTTCTCCCCTTTATGTTGTCCCTCTTCAGTCTGTGGCCTTGATGTCCCCTGGCTTCTCCCCTTTATGTTGTCCCTCTTCAGTCTGTGGCCTTGATGTCCCTTGGCTTCTCCCCTTTATGTTGTCCCTCTTCAGTCTGTGGCCTTGATGTCCCCTGGCTTCTCCCCTTTATGTTGTCCCTCTTCAGTCTGTGGCCTTGATGTCCCCTGGCTTCTCCCCTTTATGTTGTCCCTCTTCAGTCTGTGGCCTTGATGTCCCTTGGCTTCTCCCCTTTATGTTGTCCCTCTTCAGTCTGTGGCCTTGATGTCCCCTGGCTTCTCCCCTTTATGTTGTCCCTCTTCAGTCTGTGGCCTTGATGTCCCCCTTTATGTTGTCCCTCTTCAGTCTGTGGCCTTGATGTCCCCTGGCTTCTCCCCTTTATGTTGTCCCTCTTCAGTCTGTGGCCTTGATGTCCCCTGGCTTCTCCCCTTTATGTTGTCCCTCTTCAGTCTGTGGCCTTGATGTCCCTTGGCTTCTCCCCTTTATGTTGTCCCTCTTCAGTCTGTGGCCTTGATGTCCCCTGGCTTCTCCCCTTTATGTTGTCCCTCTTCAGTCTGTGGCCTTGATGTCCCCTGGCTTCTCCCCTTTATGTTGTCCCTCTTCAGTCTGTGGCCTTGATGTCCCCTGGCTTCTCCCCTTTATGTTGTCCCTCTTCAGTCTGTGGCCTTGATGTCCCCTGGCTTCTCCCCTTTATGTTGTCCCTCTTCAGTCTGTGGCCTTGATGTCCCCTGGCTTCTCCCCTTTATGTTGTCCCTCTTCAGTCTGTGGCCTTGATGTCCCCTGGCTTCTCCCCTTTATGTTGTCCCTCTTCAGTCTGTGGCCTTGATGTCCCCTGGCTTCTCCCCTTTATGTTGTCCCTCTTCAGTCTGTGGCCTTGATGTCCCCTGGCTTCTCCCCTTTATGTTGTCCCTCTTCAGTCTGTGGCCTTGATGTCCCCTGGCTTCTCCCCTTTATGTTGTCCCTCTTCAGTCTGTGGCCTTGATGTCCCCTGGCTTCTCCCCTTTATGTTGTCCCTCTTCAGTCTGTGGCCTTGATGTCCCCCTTTATGTTGTCCCTCTTCAGTCTGTGGCCTTGATGTCCCCTGGCTTCTCCCCTTTATGTTGTCCCTCTTCAGTCTGTGGCCTTGATGTCCCCTGGCTTCTCCCCTTTATGTTGTCCCTCTTCAGTCTGTGGCCTTGATGTCCCCTGGCTTCTCCCCTTTATGTTGTCCCTCTTCAGTCTGTGGCCTTGATGTCCCCCTTTATGTTGTCCCTCTTCAGTCTGTGGCCTTGATGTCCCCTGGCTTCTCCCCTTTATGTTGTCCCTCTTCAGTCTGTGGCCTTGATGTCCCCTGGCTTCTCCCCTTTATGTTGTCCCTCTTCAGTCTGTGGCCTTGATGTCCCCTGGCTTCTCCCCTTTATGTTGTCCCTCTTCAGTCTGTGGCCTTGATGTCCCTTGGCTTCTCCCCTTTATGTTGTCCCTCTTCAGTCTGTGGCCTTGATGTCCCCTGGCTTCTCCCCTTTATGTTGTCCCTCTTCAGTCTGTGGCCTTGATGTCCCCTGGCTTCTCCCCTTTATGTTGTCCCTCTTCAGTCTGTGGCCTTGATGTCCCTTGGCTTCTCCCCTTTATGTTGTCCCTCTTCAGTCTGTGGCCTTGATGTCCCCTGGCTTCTCCCCTTTATGTTGTCCCTCTTCAGTCTGTGGCCTTGATGTCCCCTGGCTTCTCCCCTTTATGTTGTCCCTCTTCAGTCTGTGGCCTTGATGTCCCTTGGCTTCTCCCCTTTATGTTGTCCCTCTTCAGTCTGTGGCCTTGATGTCCCCTGGCTTCTCCCCTTTATGTTGTCCCTCTTCAGTCTGTGGCCTTGATGTCCCCTGGCTTCTCCCCTTTATGTTGTCCCTCTTCAGTCTGTGGCCTTGATGTCCCTTGGCTTCTCCCCTTTATGTTGTCCCTCTTCAGTCTGTGGCCTTGATGTCCCCTGGCTTCTCCCCTTTATGTTGTCCCTCTTCAGTCTGTGGCCTTGATGTCCCCCTTTATGTTGTCCCTCTTCAGTCTGTGGCCTTGATGTCCCCTGGCTTCTCCCCTTTATGTTGTCCCTCTTCAGTCTGTGGCCTTGATGTCCCCTGGCTTCTCCCCTTTATGTTGTCCCTCTTCAGTCTGTGGCCTTGATGTCCCCTGGCTTCTCCCCTTTATGTTGTCCCTCTTCAGTCTGTGGCCTTGATGTCCCCCTTTATGTTGTCCCTCTTCAGTCTGTGGCCTTGATGTCCCCTGGCTTCTCCCCTTTATGTTGTCCCTCTTCAGTCTGTGGCCTTGATGTCCCCTGGCTTCTCCCCTTTATGTTGTCCCTCTTCAGTCTGTGGCCTTGATGTCCCCCTTTATGTTGTCCCTCTTCAGTCTGTGGCCTTGATGTCCCCTGGCTTCTCCCCTTTATGTTGTCCCTCTTCAGTCTGTGGCCTTGATGTCCCCCTTTATGTTGTCCCTCTTCAGTCTGTGGCCTTGATGTCCCCCTTTATGTTGTCCCTCTTCAGTCTGTGGCCTTGATGTCCCCTGGCTTCTCCCCTTTATGTTGTCCCTCTTCAGTCTGTGGCCTTGATGTCCCCTGGCTTCTCTCCTTTATGTTGTCCCTCTTCAGTCTGTGGCCTTGATGTCCCCCTTTATGTTGTCCCTCTTCAGTCTGTGGCCTTGATGTCCCCTGGCTTCTCCCCTTTATGTTGTCCCTCTTCAGTCTGTGGCCTTGATGTCCCCCTTTATGTTGTCCCTCTCTTCAGTCTGTGGCCTTGATGTCCCCCTTTATGTTGTCCCTCTTCAGTCTGGGGCCTTGATGTCCCCCTTTATGTTGTCCCTCTTCAGTCTGTGGCCTTGATGTCCCCTGGCTTCTCCCCTTTATGTTGTCCCTCTTCAGTCTGTGGCCTTGATGTCCCCTGGCTTCTCCCCTTTATGTTGTCCCTCTTCAGTCTGTGGCCTTGATGTCCCTTGGCTTCTCCCCTTTATGTTGTCCCTCTTCAGTCTGTGGCCTTGATGTCCCTTGGCTTCTCTCCTTTATGTTGTCCCTCTTCAGTCTGGGACCTTGATGTCCCCTGGCTTCTCTCCTTTATGTTGTCCCTCTTCAGTCTGTGGCCTTGATGTCCCCTGGCTTCTCTCCTTTATGTTGTCCCTCTTCAGTCTGTGGCCTTGATGTCCCCTGGCTTCTCCCCTTTATGTTGTCCCTCTTCAGTCTGTGGCCTTGATGTCCCCTGGCTTCTCCCCTTTATGTTGTCCCTCTTCAGTCTGTGGCCTTGATGTCCCTTGGCTTCTCCCCTTTATGTTGTCCCTCTTCAGTCTGTGGCCTTGATGTCCCTTGGCTTCTCTCCTTTATGTTGTCCCTCTTCAGTCTGGGACCTTGATGTCCCCTGGCTTCTCTCCTTTATGTTGTCCCTCTTCAGTCTGTGGCCTTGATGTCCCCTGGCTTCTCTCCTTTATGTTGTCCCTCTTCAGTCTGTGGCCTTGATGTCCCCTGGCTTCTCCCCTTTATGTTGTCCCTCTTCAGTCTGGGACCTTGATGTCCCCTGGCTTCTCCCCTTTATGTTGTCCCTCTTCAGTCTGTGGCCTTGATGTCCCCTGGCTTCTCCCCTTTATGTTGTCCCTCTTCAGTCTGTGGCCTTGATGTCCCCCTTTATGTTGTCCCTCTTCAGTCTGGGGCCTTGATGTCCCCTGGCTTCTCCCCTTTACGTTGTCCCTCTTCAGTCTGTGGCCTTGATGTCCCCTGGCTTCTCCCCTTTATGTTGTCCCTCTTCAGTCTGTGGCCTTGATGTCCCTTGGCTTCTCTTTATGTCGTCCCTCTTCAGTCTGTGGCCTTGATGTCCCCTGGCTTCTCCCCTTTATGTTGTCCCTCTTCAGTCTGTGGCCTTGATGTCCCCTGGCTTCTCCCCTTTATGTTGTCCCTCTTCAGTCTGTGGCCTTGATGTCCCCTGGCTTCTCCCCTTTATGTCGTCCCTCTTCAGTCTGGGGCCTTGATGTCCCCTGGCTTCTCCCCTTTATGTTGTCCCTCTTCAGTCTGTGGCCTTGATGTCCCCCTTTATGTTGTCCCTCTTCAGTCTGTGGCCTTGATGTCCCCTGGCTTCTCCCCTTTATGTTGTCCCTCTTCAGTCTGTGGCCTTGATGTCCCCTGGCTTCTCCCCTTTATGTTGTCCCTCTTCAGTCTGTGGCCTTGATGTCCCCTGGCTTCTCTTTATGTTGTCCCTCTTCAGTCTGTGGCCTTGATGTCCCCTGGCTTCTCCCCTTTATGTCGTCCCTCTTCAGTCTGTGGCCTTGATGTCCCCTGGCTTCTCCCCTTTATGTTGTCCCTCTTCAGTCTGTGGCCTTGATGTCCCCTGGCTTCTCCCCTTTATGTTGTCCCTCTTCAGTCTGTGGCCTTGATGTCCCCTGGCTTCTCCCCTTTATGTTGTCCCTCTTCAGTCTGTGGCCTTGATGTCCCTTGGCTTCTCCCCTTTATGTTGTCCCTCTTCAGTCTGTGGCCTTGATGTCCCCTGGCTTCTCCCCTTTATGTTGTCCCTCTTCAGTCTGTGGCCTTGATGTCCCCTGGCTTCTCCCCTTTATGTTGTCCCTCTTCAGTCTGTGGCCTTGATGTCCCCTGGCTTCTCCCCTTTATGTTGTCCCTCTTCAGTCTGTGGCCTTGATGTCCCCTGGCTTCTCCCCTTTATGTCGTCCCTCTTCAGTCTGTGGCCTTGATGTCCCCTGGCTTCTCCCCTTTATGTTGTCCCTCTTCAGTCTGTGGCCTTGATGTCCCTTTTACTGCGGTTTTCACAGGATTGGACGTCAGACTATTCTCATGCCTGGTTTATATTTGCACCTGAGGAGATGAAGAAAAACATGTAACACATGGGTGCTACTCTTTCAGTTTTACACTTATTTCAGTATTTTTAATTTGACCAGAAACTGAACTTCAGTTTTTTTTAATTCATTAAAAAAAGAAAAAAAGAAGGAAGTTTGACCACAAGCGATTTGGGGCGTTTTGAACTTGGTTGTTCTATCTTGGATGTTTACAAAGGCAATGTAATAATTGTACAAGGCTTATCAGACTCGAACTGTCTGTCTATAATTTTAACTGTCTGTCTGTCTTGTTATTTCTCTCTCTTAAGTTGCCCCCCCCCCCCCCCCTTGAATCGTCCGACAGGGCTCTGCCCCTATACCCTGCCGGAGCCATGGGTCCCTGGATCCCTGCCTTTCAGTTTTTTTCATTTTGGTGAGTTGCACCCATGCTGAGTAACGTGATACTGGTGGTTTGTGTCATCATCCAGTTTTGCTTTGCGGACCTAAGTTTATTCCAAGCCCACTGTGCTGTTTAAAGCGGGAGACAGACTATGCGGCTGCCTCATATGACTCGTTCAGGTCGTGACGTAGACCAAATTTTGTTTCCCGCACAGAAGAGGTCACAAGCCATCTGACTCGATCAGACTCTATCAGTGAAATTTAGAACCCGCCCTATTCGGCCCTGTCACCTGACTGGGCCCGACTGAGTCAGACTGATCGAGCAGGATGGTATGCAAATGAGGTGAAATGTCACGACCTGATCGAGTCACATGAGGCAGTCACATAGTCTGTCGCCAGCTTAAGAGATCAAGTTCAAAGCAGACCAAGGAGGAGGGATGGTCAAAGGGGTTATTTGTCGGCAGGGTGTTGAGAACAATTTATTTTAATGCAAGATTTTTTTTTTTTACTGTACTTAACACCAATGTTACTTTCTCACGTCACACTTTACTGTAGCAAAGCTTCCACCAGCAGTGGCTTCTCATGTCAAACCTGTTTCTTTTCTTTCTCATCATGTATTCTCATTCAAAACTGCTTATTTAACTAATGAAGGACAAGTACATATATTATCAGTTATTATGACTTTGGCGTGGGATATTGCTTTTATCCTATCTCAAGAGCCTTGCTGTTTATCACACGAGGTCGGAGTAGATGTCGGAAACCGAATGTGATAAACAGCAAGGCTCGAGAGATATGATAAAAGCAATATATCATTCCAAAGTCCTAATAACGGATATATACCGATATGTATCAACAGAAAAGCAAGAAAAAGAAACAGGCTCAGATCTGCAGAGAAATGAAAACGCATCCATTTTCACAACAATGGTCGCAGCACACACACTGTAACACGCATTCTTGCGCAAAGAATATAGTTCAACAAAATAGAAAATTTTAACACAAATGTACATCATAACATGTGGTGACAAAATGTAATGTATAAAGATAAACACAAACAGAAGCAATGAACTAACAACAATTGCTGTTATTTTAACTTGTAAGCACCAACAATAAAACGTACACACTTAACGAGAGCGAGTCAATTTCAACACACTGTGAAAAAGAGGGGAGTCAGCTTTGACAGGCACGTCAATCACAGGCCCGGAAAACACGCATTTTTTAAAAACGGAGGTGCTGTAGCTCTTCACACAGGTTCAGTGGGCTCGTTTTTATTTCCGGACTGAATATGAATTCGAGCTGTTCTTGCGACAGTACTGCGTCTACATTATCAACATGGACTCTCCCTGTGACAAAATTGCATAGCTCGTCTGCTAATATCGACGCGCATGGCTGGTCATGGAGTTGAGTAGCCTAAGCCTAGATCCACGGCTAGACGTGTCAAGTGGCACGCACAGAATGGTTTGTGTAGATCTGTGACAGCTGGCACTGTTGATTCAGGCGAGCCATGAATCTTCTTGAGAGTGGCTTCGTTGTGTACCAGCTGAAGCGACTTGAAACCTAGGACACCACCGTTGCTGGCAGTGTGGAGGAGGAGTCGGGTATAACGGTGCTTGAAAGACATTTACTGGAAGCTCTGTTTCTGGCAAGGAGAAATATGGATTTCCCAAAGCTCTGGAAACTTCCCTGAAGTCAGATTTTTCGCCAGTTCTCCATGACCATTCTCCATGAGTCAGTCACTCGTCATGCCTTTTCCCACACAATAGTGGGGCACAGTAGCCGCTATGCTGGCTGTAGCTGCGGGAGGTTTTGCAGGCCATTGTTTAGTCCACGTCAAAGCCAACTAGAGGGAGTGTCTGCACTTGGGAGTTGGCAAGATAGCTTCCACCTGTTGCTGGGAAGGCTACCCAAGACTTTAACCCTTTCACCACCAGCCATTTTTCAGCCAAAAAATGTCCATTAAACTTACCTGGGTAGAGACAAAAATCTGTCTGTAACATTGGGGAATCATCTGTGACATATTTACAGTAAGGCCTATCTTTACCTCCCAAAATGAAGAGAGCAGGGTCTTTGGATAACACCCTGATTGGATGCATTTTAGTGACATGGGTGTTAAGTCATTGTGGTGCAAAAATGCAATGTTGGCAGTGAAAGGGTTAATTCCTAAGTGATCTGAATTTATTTGTAGTGTATGTGAGAGGGTGGACTGTCATTCACTACAACTTTATGTTGAAGTAGTGAACTAACTCTCTGTAACTAACTCCCTTCACCAACATTATTTTCGGTACCCATCGCCAAGCATAGGCAACAGCCGCATAGAGACAGACTCAAGTTCATCCTCAATCTTTGTTTACGTTGAAGGTTTGTATTCAGGTGGTGAAACAACGGTGATAAATGTGTGGGACGGATGTTTCGGGTTTTTAGGTTTTTTTATAACATTTGGGTCTTTGCTAAGTTGGTGGAGTGTGTTTCAGTCATTAACCAGCTTAACCCTTTCGCCGCCAGCCATTTTTCAGCTAAGACATTCCATTAAACTGGCTTAAGAAAATACTATATCTATACTATTTCTGCAATATTGCGAATTCATCTGTGACATATATAACATTAGGCCTATCCTTACCTCCCAAAATTAAGAAAAAATAGGGTCTTTGGATAACAGGTCCTGATTTGATGCCTTTTAGTGACATGGGTGTTAAGCCATTGTGGTGCTAAAATGTGACATTGGCAGTGAAAGGGTTAAGACTAAGAGAGACATTTAGCCAACAAAATTCATATGGTCTGTTACCCAAAAAATGGGAAAAGCAATATTGATAGGATAAGCTAAATGATAAGCATTTTTTTTTTTTAAATAACAAAAATTAACGAAAGGCGTGATTTGATTGGCTAACGGTCACTAAAAAGAGCTGGTTTGATTGGCTGTTGCAGAACTCCACCAACCCCCCCGACCTGTGCGATGAACTGGATGCGCTCAGTCTGTCCTGATGTCCGTACGCCCCTTACGCCCCCCACAGTTTAAAAGTTGATAAACATATAGGACACTAAAAGACTGCGTTGGAGTCTTCAAGGCGCACCACCTCAAGAAAATAGTCCACAACACCGGTGATTCGTGGTATTGATTTTTTTTTCTTTCCGAAAACGTTTGGTGAGGAGAAGATTGTCGTCGTCCTCATCGTATCACTCTTGATCAGCATCACCTCCAAGAAGACTGTGTTGACAGCACATCATTAGGAGAAGATTGTAACATCGTCGTCCTCAGTGTATCATTCATCTTCATCGTCGTCACTCCAAGAAGACTGTTGATAGCACCTTAAGAGAAGATTGTAATATCGTCGTCCTCATCGTATCACCCTTGATCAGCATCACTCCAAGAAGACTTTGTGTTTACAGCACCTTAGGAGAAGATTGTAACATTGTCGTCCTCATTGTATCACCCTTGATCATCATCACTCCAAGAAAACGTTGTGTTGACAGCACATCCTTAGGAGAAGATTGTAACATCGTCGTTCGTATCACCCTTGATCAGCATCACTCCAAGAAGACTTTGTGTTGACAGCACATCCTTAGAAGATTGTAACATCGTCGTATCATCGTCGTCACTCCAAGAAGACTTTGTGTTGACAACACATCATTAGGAGCCTACAGCTACGGCTGATGTGACTTTTCAGTGTTCGGATATTAACATGACAGCTTTTCTTTTTTTCTTTTTTTTTTTCTTTTTTTTTACTATTATTATTTTTGCTAGCATATGTCTGGGGTACTCAGTGGATTACTGTTGCAAATTGTCGTTGTCATCGCTGCTGTTTTCTGTTTTTGTGTGTTTTCTAGGTGTTTTTGTTTTTAAATTCTCACCATCAAGGTCACATTTTTACACAAATTTGGGAGACCACCCATGTATGTCTCTAAAAGATGTTGAATAAGGGTTCTACCTTTCATCTACCTTTCATAGTGCTTTTGATTTGATTTAAACAAAATTGATTCCAGAACATAAACAACATAGGCGCAGTAGAAAATAGTATACAACAAGCTAGAAACTTATGCTGTCTTGATTTTGAGGAAATCGGGAAAATTTTGAGTTTTCAGATACTCGCCAAAGAATCGTAATTCCATATTTGCCGATGTTATACAGGCAAGCCTCTATTAAAGGACCTCCTCTCATTTAAGACTGATTCTTTTTGCACGGATGTAATGTATCTTTCAGTAATCTATGTATGAACCCGACCTCCGTTATAAGACCCCTCCAATTTAACCCCATGACTGCCACCAAAATATTACGTACTGACCTGATGACATCACAGATGATGTCATCAGATGAAGGGGAACAACCCTGATGTGCTGGCTTTTGCTCTTGCACAGTCAAGAGATCCATATCCCCAGACCATTTTTCCAGATTGTCTCTATCAGTTGTCTTTTTCGGCATGATTTGCCCAATGATTTTTGTTAAAATTTTCTCTGGCAGTCGAGGGTTTAAGACTATTTTGAAGCGTTAAGATAGAGGTTTGACTGTGTGTATCTCTTCTGCCTTGGTGAATTTGAAATGAATAAATAGTCCGTGTATTGAGCGGTGACGAAAGGACTTTAGGGTTTAGTTCATATTGGTTGTTTCATGTTTCTCTCTGGCTGTGATCAGGGCACTTCTTGCAGGCAGGCACTCCTGGAAATGTACTCATGCCAGAACAAAATAATTGACATTTACATCAATGATCTCAGTTCAGTTCATTCTTGTTCTGGGTGTTTTTTTATAACTCTTCTAGTGCTATGTGTTGTTGACATTCTAGTGCTATGTGTTGTTGACATTCTAGTGCTATGTGTCTTTTGACATTCTAGTGCTATGTGTCTTTTGACATTCTAGTGCTATGTGTCTTTTGACATTCTAGTGCTATGTGTCTTTTGACATTCTAGTGCTATGTGTCTTTTGACATTCTAGTGCTATGTGTCTTTTGACATTCTAGTGCTATGTGTCTTTTGACATTCTAGTGCTATGTGTCTTTTGACATTCTAGTGCTATGTGTCTTTTGACATTCTAGTGCTATGTGTCTTTTGACATTCTAGTGCTATGTGTCTTTTGACATTCTAGTGCTATGTGTCTTTTGACATTCTAGTGCTATGTGTCTTTTGACATTCTAGTGCTATGTGTTGTTGACATTCTAGTGCTATGTGTTGTTGACATTCTAGTGCTATGTGTCTTTTGACATTCTAGTGCTATGTGTCTTTTGACATTCTAGTGCTATGTGTCTTTTGACATTCTAGTGCTATGTGTCTTTTGACATTCTAGTGCTATGTGTCTTTTGACGTTCTAGTGCTATGTGTCTTTTGACGTTCTAGTGCTATGTGTCTTTTGACATTCTAGTGCTATGTGTCTTTTGACATTCTAGTGCTATGTGTCTTTTGACATTCTAGTGCTATGTGTCTTTTGACATTCTAGTGCTATGTGTCTTTTGACATTCTAGTGCTATGTGTCTTTTGACATTCTAGTGCTATGTGTCTTTTGACATTCTAGTGCTATGTGTCTTTTGACATTCTAGTGCTATGTGTCTTTTGACATTCTAGTGCTATGTGTCTTTTGACATTCTAGTGCTATGTGTCTTTTGAGATTCTTGGTTGTTCGTTACATCTCAACCGACAAGAGGGGAGTAACTTTTTTCGAGTGCGCAAGAAACACTCGCATAAGCTCTAAAAATAGACAAACACTTGGCAGGGTGCTTGACAGTGAATGTCTTTGCGTTTGGTGGGAGTGTAGACTGGTGCCAGAAGCGTTAATTTCATTTATTTATTATTTTTAACCTCTTCACAAAGTTTACTGCCAGAGGATTGTTTTCTTTCTTCTTCTTCTACTTCGATCGCTCAGACAGTTTCCTGTCAATTATGTGCGCAGATGCGTCATGCTGCTGTTATGCACCTAACTAAGAAATAGTGAGGCCCAGCAAGTCCGACTTCGGCTGGAGAAAATCTTTTTGAAAGCGTTTCTTGAAAAAAGGCAGGAGAATGGACCGGTAAGGCAGAAAGATAGTAGATGACAGTAAGCAATGGGAAAAGGCAGAGTCAAAGAGAGTGACAGATTAGAGGAAGTTACAAGCACAGAACTTCCAGAAGGTGGGGGAACTGTTTATACAAAAGATCCCCCGGTATCCCCACGGGGGGTTCTTTCATTTGTTTCAAATTACAAAATATAAAAGAGACTGGATAGACTCGATCTGGGAACATTAAAATACTTTGGAAATGTTTTCTCTCCTGACTGTTCTGGAATAAAACTTGTAACATCAGAAAGTTATGACATCATCATTGACACCAAACTGCCCGTAGTAAACACGGGGCCGGCAATCGGTTAATGTAGGTTACAACAAAGAAAACAAAAATTAGCGTAAGTTTCTTTTTATTATATACGTTGACTTAGCCTGGAAAAGAAAATGTCCACGCTGATCAATGCATTATGCGGATCAAAATCAGTGATCACAATGACGTGAATGGTTTTTTGGTTGTAGCGATTGTTTTGATGTTTGACATGTAAGAAAATGTCCACGCTGATCAATGCATTATGCGGATCAAAATCAGTGATCACAATGACGTGAATGGTTTTTTGGTTGTAGCGATTGTTTTGATGTTTGACATGTAAGAAAATGTCCACGCTGATCAATGCATTATGCGGATCAAAATCAGTGATCACAATGACGTGAATGGTTTTTTGGGTTGTAGCGATTGTTTTGATGTTTGACATGTAAGAAAATGTCCACGCTGATCAATGCATTATGCGGATCAAAATCAGTGATCACAATGACGTGAATGGTTTTTGGGTTGTAGCGATTGTTTTGATGTTTGACATGTAAGAGTGCAATGGTGAGGAGTGGCATTTACGTCTGCTGGTGGTTGGTTGAATTTTCTAAGTGACGTTGAAATTTTGAAGATGTACTCTTGTTACCTTTTATGCTGCTTTGTTGACTTACTCGTGTTGCCAGGTCGTGAAACGTGTGTAAAAGATAATACTGCTCGTTATATACATGGTCAGTAACATTGATAAGTTTTTGCAATATGTGAAGAAATGTATTCAGGGTCTGTTATTTATTTTTATGAATATGCATATAATCTGCTGAGAATCTCTCTCCTCCCTCCTTTCCCCCTCCCCCCTTTTCCTCCTAATAGCTGTTTTGACTATGACCACTATTTTGAAACGTGTCGTTGTAGGTATTTCTATTCTGACACACTAACTTAAAGGTGTTCTGTTGGAAAATCAAAGGGTGTAAAGAAAGAAGGAAGTTTATGATACATTCCCACATAAATGCACGCCTTACTCTAAAGATGTTATTTTTGATGAAAATCAAAACCCTTTTTTTTTTATAATCATCTTTCTGCCATTAATATTATAGAAGACGGTCATCAGCTTGATGTAAGCCCTGATGGGCAGTTCTATTTTGATAGGTTACGGTACCATATCTTTCTGCCATTAATATTATAGAAGACGGTCATCAGCTTGATGTAAGCCCTGATGGGCAGTTCTATTTTGATAGGTTACGGTACCATATCTTTCTGCCATTAATATTATAGAAGACGGTCATCAGCTTGATGTAAGCCCTGATGGGCAGTTCTATTTTGATAGGTTACGGTACCATATTTTTCTGCCATTGATATTATAGAAGACGGTCATCAGCTTGATGTAAGCCCTGATGGGCAGTTCTATTTTGATAGGTTACGGTACCATATCTTTCTGCCATTGATATTATAGAAGACGGTCATCAGCTTGATGTAAGCCCTGATGGGCAGTTCTATTTTGATAGGTTACGGTACCATATTTTTCTGCCATTGATATTATAGAAGACGGTCATCAGCTTGATGTAAGCCCTGATGGGCAGTTCTATTTTGATAGGTTACGGTACCATATCTTTCTGCCATTAATATTATAGAAGACGGTCATCAGCTTGATGTAAGCCCTGATGGGCAGTTCTATTTTGATAGGTTACGGTACCATATTTTTCTGCCATTGATATTATAGAAGACGGTCATCAGCTTGATGTAAGCCCTGATGGGCAGTTCTATTTTGATAGGTTACGGTACCATATCTTTCTGCCATTGATATTATAGAAGACGGTCATCAGCTTGATGTAAGCCCTGATGGGCAGTTCTATTTTGATAGGTTACGGTACCATATCTTTCTGCCATTAATATTATAGAAGACGGTCATCAGCTTGATGTAAGCCCTGATGGGCAGTTCTATTTTGATAGGTTACGGTACCATATTTTTCTGCCATTGATATTATAGAAGACGGTCATCAGCTTGATGTAAGCCCTGATGGGCAGTTCTATTTTGATAGGTTACGGTACCATATCTTTCTGCCATTGATATTATAGAAAACGGTCATCAGCTTGATGTAAGCCCTGATGGGCAGTTCTATTTTGATAGGTTACGGTACCATATCTTTCTGCCATTGATATTATAGAAGACGGTCATCAGCTTGATGTAAGCCCTGATGGGCAGTTCTATTTTGATAGGTTACGGTACCATATTTTTCGGACTATAAGGCGATCATTTCCCCCCAGATTAACACCCCTGCGCCTTATGATATGATTGAGAATATAGTAAAAATTTTTTTACAACAAAGCCTTATAATAGTAGCCTTATAGTCCGAACAATGTGGTAGTTTTGTTATTCTGGAGTGTTTATCTGTATGTGTGCTAACATTGGATTCTGTCTGAACTGCTGATTTTGTGTGTGTGTGTGTGTGTGTGTGTGTGTGTGTGTGTGAGAGAGAGAGAGAAAGAGAGAGAGACTCAGAGAGAACATCAGGCCATGCATATAATAGTTCCTTTAATTTTAGACTTGGAATCAGCATTCAGAAACACACAATTTTTATTTCTCTTTTTTGTATCTCTGCTGCTTCACAAATGCAACAGGGTTTAACAGCCTCTTAGCAGTCTGTTATCACAATATCAGTCTGTGTGTCCCACCATGACTACCAGATAGCAGAGGGGGCAGATGCTATTCCGGCGGGCTGGGCTAGAATTTGTTTCTTAGTGGAGATGCCTTGCCCAGGGTACATCCCCACTCGGCCAATGGGATTTGAGGACTGCTGGCATTGTGGAAGGTCCCCAAAGGCCAACCCATCCCTTTGGCTGTTGTCAAACACTTGAAACATGCAACATAGACTGACAGAGAGCGACACGATGCTTCCCCGCTACACAGTCTCCAGATGTGTGTAGTCTGGGTTCACGGATGTGTGTCCTCTTCACAGTCAGTGATGTGTGTAGTCTGGGTTCACGGATGTTTGTCCTCTTCACAGTCAGTGATGTGTGTAGTCTGGGTTCACGGATGTTTGTCCTCTTCACAGTCAGTGATGTGTGTAGTCTGGGTTCACGGATGTTTGTCCTCTTCACAGTCAGTGATGTGTGTAGTCTGGGTTCACGGATGTTTGTCCTCTTCACAGTCAGTGATGTGTGTAGTCTGGGTTCACGGATATTTGTCCTCTTCACAGTCAGTGATGTGTGTAGTCTGGGTTCACGGATGTTTGCCCTCTTCACAGTCAGTGATGTGTGTAGTCTGGGTTCACGGATGTGTGTAGTCTGGGTTCACGGATGTTTGTCCTCTTCACAGTCAGTGATGTGTGTAGTCTGGGTTCACGGATATTTGTCCTCTTCACAGTCAGTGATGTGTGTAGTCTGGGTTCACGGATGTTTGCCCTCTTCACAGTCAGTGATGTGTGTAGTCTGGGTTCACGGATGTGTGTAGTCTGGGTTCACGGATGTTTGTCCTCTTCACAGTCAATGATGTGTGTAGTCTGGGTTCACGGATGTTTGTCCTCTTCACAGTCAGTGATGTGTGTAGTCTGGGTTCACGGATATTTGTCCTCTTCACAGTCAGTGATGTGTGTAGTCTGGGTTCACGGATGTTTGTCCTCTTCACAGTCAGTGATGTGTGTAGTCTGGGTTCACGGATGTTTGTCCTCTTCACAGTCAGTGATGTGTGTAGTCTGGGTTCACGGATGTTTGTCCTCTTCACAGTCAGTGATGTGTGTAGTCTGGGTTCACGGATGTTTGTCCTCTTCACAGTCAATGATGTGTGTAGTCTGTGTGTGTAGTCTGGGTTCACGGATGTCAGTGATGTGTGTAGTCTGGGTTCACGGATGTTTGTCCTCTTCACAGTCAGTGATGTGTGTAGTCTGGGTTCACGGATGTGTGTAGTCTGGGTTCACGGATGTTTGTCCTCTTCACAGTCAGTGATGTGTGTAGTCTGGGTTCACGGATGTTTGTCCTCTTCACAGTCAGTGATGTGTGTAGTCTGGGTTCACGGATGTTTGTCCTCTTCACAGTCAGTGATGTGTGTAGTCTGGGTTCACGGATGTTTGTCCTCTTCACAGTCAGTGATGTGTGTAGTCTGGGTTCACGGATGTTTGTCCTCTTCACAGTCAGTGATGTGTGTAGTCTGGGTTCACGGATGTTTGTCCTCTTCACAGTCAATGATGAGTGTAGTCTGGGTTCATGGATGTTTGTGCATTGTTAGTTCTTTTTGACAAATTGTCGTTGCTATCTCTGGAAATGTGAAGTACAACAGTCGCAGATAGCAAAGCAGTAGATCTATAGCTCCTAGTGACATGCCAGTGCTGGTTGTCAGGCGGTCGTACTGATGACGCCCCTAATAAAGTGTCAAATGTTACGTATGCCAAATAGTTGACTGTTTCAATACTCAATAGTGATAATAACCATTAACTATGAAATTGCTCAAGATATTTTTTGACTGTCCGTCCAGTTTTTGTTGTTGATTGAAATGTCTCTTAGAACCCGTGCTGGAGGAAATATACCAAAGAAGGGTTTGATTATGTTCAGGCAACATGTAGTTCAACATTTTTTGTGAAAATATATATTGTCACTGTCCGGCGCTAACTGTGTATCTGCAAAATTTGACAAAAATAGATTTCCCACTGAAACCCCTTCTAATGACCTCACACAGGTCTTCTATAAATATCTTGTGTCTGCGACCAATGAAAATGTTCAAATTTGTCACATTATCTACACGCATTCACTGGAAATCCTACAGTCTTGACACGCTAACCGTGTAGCTGCCGGTACAGAGATTGCAGCTGTCGATCTCCCATTATTTGGAACTCTGGCGCGGAGCGTGTAACTGAATTATCACGAAAACTTTAGGTGTTATGCAACTTTTATTGTGTCACATGTTTACTCATCGGTAAAGAAGAAGAGTCAAGCGTATATCAAATGGGGAATGACATTGTAGCAGATAACAACATGTTTTTTTATGCTTCTGTAAAATCACTGGTTTTGCAGATCTATACACAGTTACAGTTAGCATCGGACAGCGACAATATAGTTAAGAATTTCAATCTGAAAGGTCTATCGATGCATCATCCCATTTGTGAAGATGTTTTCTGCTGTGTGTGTCAAGTCAATAATAATAACAATAATAGTACATTTATATAGCGCTTTACCTCAAATGAGCCCAAAGTCAAGTCAAAATGACCTTTATTGAGGGTCAAGGAATAAGCCCACAAAGCTTTTTTTTCATCCTGCACTCAGGGTGTGTATGTTTGTTTGCGTGCGCAATGATGTCCCGAGGCCCCGGTCATAGGTCATTGTCCTATATCAAAACTGAAAATGTCCTTTGTGTTCTACCCTGTCAGGACAAACGTACTTTGTGCTCTCCCTTGTCAGGACAAACGTCCTTTGTGCTCTCCCCTGTCAGGACAAACGTACTTTGTGCTCTCCCCTGTCAGGACAAACGTCCTTTGTGCTCTCCCCTGTCAGGACAAACATCCTTTGTGCTCTCCCCTGTCAGGACAAACATCCTTTGTGCTCTCCCCTGTCAGGACAAATGTTCTTTGAAATTTAACGCTTGCAGACTTTGTCATTGATTTTTCTGCAAGAACCGGGACATTTTGTCCATTTATTTTTCTGCAAGAACCAGGACATTTTGTCATTGATTTTTCTGCATGCAAGAACCATGACACTTTGTCCTATTGGTTTTTATGCAAGAACCAGGACATTTTGTCCTATTGATTTGCCTGTTTCAGGACAGTTTGTCTTATCACTTTTTGTCCTCATTGCATCACTGGTGTGTGCGTGTGCGCACATGTATATATGCTTTCCTTCCTCTAACTGCAATTGTGCAAGATTTCGCAGCATTTTTTGCATAAAACAAAGCACACACACACACACACACACACAGACACAGACAGGCAGACAGACTGACAGACAAACACACACACACACACACACACACACACACACACACACACACACACACACACACACCTCTAAAAAACAAAAAACAACCCAGTAAGCTTTTGCCCTTTGCTGTAAGTAACTACTGATTCCTTCTCAGCATACTGAGTTATTTTTTATGTTTTCAGGCTTTTGTACCTTGTTAAAGATTCATCGATTTGTGTTTTGTTATACGTGGTCGAACTTTACACGGTGACAGTCCTGAGATTACCATAGCTGTTGACGGAACTATAATAGACTAACTAACTAAACATACTGAGTAACTGACACAACAATTTTAAAATTTAAATCATGCATTTTTTTTCTTGTCTTCAGTCCTTTTTGCAAAGGAAAAAACGCAAGTTGTGGGGTGGGGGCATTCGTCTTTGTTTGTGTCTGTTTCTGGTCAGGCCTGATGATGGAACCAATTGAGGTTCCTTCAAAGCGAACGTTCTGCTTTTACTGTATGTTATTGATTAGCATCATTGTTTTTGTTTCTGGTCTTTTTTACTCATTTTCTCTTTGTTATTTGCCATGGCGTCTTTCTTGCGAATCGTATATGAAATTTATACGTTTGTTTTTATTTCGCCATGCGGAAATCATAGAGACGTAGGTCGAAAGACGTCACTTCGCTTGAGGAATGGAAAACTCAATGTTTCGGTCATTTCAGGTCAAATGTTTTGTTAATTTAGCGTCACCATCGGTGTTTTGTCTCTGCAAATTGTTGTTTTACAGCTTTGTTAGATGATGCAGCTTGTCTTGATCAACTGGTAAGCGCAACGTATCGAAGCTGACCCATTTTGACTTATGTCCCTATGTTTTGTGCACAGCGATTTGAAATCCTATTGTCTCCACAGTTCTTGTTGTCTGCTGCAATGCGATTCACTTCACCTTTAACCCTTTTACCGCCAGGCATTTTTTAGACCAAATATTTGTCAAACTTTACCTGGTTAAAGAAAATGTAATGTCTGCAATACAGTGAATCCCTCTATGACATGCATCAAATAAGACCTTTCGTTATCTCCCCAAACCAACAACATAATGTCATCGGATAACAGATCCTAAGTTCATGCCTTGTAGTGACGTGGGTCTTAAATCAGTGTGGTGCAGAAATGCCACATCGGCGGCGAAAGGGTTAATAATGGTTTGTTTTTTATGATTTATGTATTTATTTGTTCTTGGTTCGTTGTGTACAATTGACGATGATTATGTATGATTCCTAGCTTTATTTCTTTTTCTGTACACCGTTTAGAAACCATCTAGTTGAGAATGCCACAAGTCTGTACACCGCTTAGAAACCATCTAGTTGAGAATGCCACAAGTCTTGTCATTGTTTTGCTGGGAATAAATCACATTTTCCTTTGTTTTCGTTATCCGTGTTTGTGTCCGTGTGTTGGAAGATTTGGCAAGCTGAAGCAATAATTTGATAAAACCTCATGAAGTACTGTAGTTGTCTTTAAATGCAAGCACTGAATGTACACTCATGCATGCTCATATCCACACACACACGCACACAAAAACACAGATGCTCATAATCAGATTATATATGCATGCACAACACTTATTAAAATGCGCTCATAGATGCACGTATACACACACGTATGCATGTACACAAACGAGTGTGCGCGCACACACATACACACACACACATCATTCTCTCTCTCTCCCTCTCTCTCTCTGTCTCTCTCTCTCTCTCTCTCTCTCAAGCACACTCATACACAAGCACACTCATACACACACACACAAGCACACTCAAGCACACACATACACACACACACACACACGCACACGCACACGCACACTCAAACACACACACTCATACTCACACACACACGTACACGCTTGCTGTGCCACTTCTGTGATTTTCTCTGATTAGTAGCCATGAAGCGAAGCTGGTAATGTTTTCACTGCTGTCTGTCTATTCCTGGCTGGCTGGCTGACTGACTGACCATGATAACGGTTGAACGGAGAGACCTAGGACACTCAAATTTCTGTGCCCACAACTTCCTCTAATCTATCACTCTTTGACACTGCCTTTTCCTTGTTTTTTACTACCTTACTGGCTCATTCACCTGCCTTTAAAAAAAATCAAATAATTTTCTTCTTTGAGGTCCCAAAATTGGAATGTATCGGCTGAATGCAGCAGGGAGATCAGTAAAAACTGAAAACTGGACACATTCGTACCTCACCCATTATGGTCATACGGCCTGGGAATGCAAAAGAAAAAGAAATAGCAACAGATGTTAAGTTTGTATTTGTAGTAGAGTAGGTATTAGACACGTTTGGGAATATAATAGAAAATAGATTGTAGGAATGTTTTACTTTGTCTGTTTTAATATTTGTGGACTAGGACCAAGCATGATTAACTTAGGATTATTTCCCTTCAATATAAAAAAACAACGAACACTTAATAAGATAGCAATATTTCGGTTTATTTTTTTCCAACCTTCGACAGGCAAAAGCCTGTTATTTCCCTTGTTGAAGTTAAGTTTAGTTTCCTGTTGGAAGATCCTTTCAAGATTACTCTTCACAAACAAGAGACTTTAGTGAACATTTTTCAGCCAATAGAATTTACCTAGGCCTTGACGTTTTCTACTCACTTTCACTTTGTGATCAGACAAGCCAAGAGAAGGGCTGTTGGCCCAAGTTTTTGTCAGCTGTCAAGCTGAACTTCATTCAGCTTGAAGATTTGATGTGCTTTTCTCCCCTTACTCTGAAGGAATGAAAAATGGTGTTTTATGTCCTCTCGGTCATAGACACATATGGGACATTTGTGAATACAAAGATGGTGGGAACAATACATTACTGGAGGCAATGCCCAGAGGCAGTGCAACACCAGTAAAGTCCCGATTTTTTTAACAATACAGATATGTGTAGCAGTAACCACGCCTCGGTTAAACCTCATCGGCTATGGTACCGTCGCAAGTATTGCTTGTTAGTGCAGAATGTTGGAGTTGTCACTCATTGCAAATGATTGCCTTGAACATATTTTGTTTTGATTTTGTGAACATGAATATTGAACAGGGAGATTTGAGTATTCCTGTGAAGGATGGTTTTCATAATATTAATTCAGTTTGTAGACTTGATACAGTGGGACCTCCCTTATAAGATCTTCAAAAACCATCCAAAATGAGGTCTTATGAGGGAGGGTCTTATAAGGAAGGTGATTTTAATACTTACGAAGAAGAGCAAATTCTGAGAGAAGTAGGTCTTATGTGGGAGGGAGTCTTATAATGGGAGGTCTTATAACAAAGGTTCCACTGTAGTTATAAAATCTGCTCTGGTCAAATTAGTTTTAAAGGGGCATTTTAGTTTTGTGTTTGTAAATGTATATAAAAGAGAATGAAGACAGCGAGGAAGCTATAATGATTCTTGAGGTTGATTAGTGATTTGAATTCAAAGGAGGGACATTTTGGAAATCGAAGTCAAACTTTGTTTTCTATTTTGGTTTAATTCACTACATTGTTACTCAATGTTAGTAAATAATGAATGGAACTTTAGTTGTTCATTATTAATTGCTTGTGGGATATTTCTGAGCAAGAGTTTCACTTTCATTAAGCCTACGGGCAAGTTATTGTGGACATTTGTGCATAAGTATGTTGGATTATAATTGAAATTCACAAATCAATTATCATTGGGTTTTCTATGGAAATTGTCTTAGTTGAAACTGATAGAGACAATTTACTATGAGTACAGTTTACATTGTACGCGGGTTTTGTTTTAGGGTTCCTCTTGGGGTTCCTCTCTGTGTTCCTTCACAGGTTCCTCTACATTTTCCTTTCCCAGTTCCTTACATGGTTCTACCCCTTGGATGGTCATTTGCCATTGTTACCCTCCATCCTCATCCCTGATTTCCCTTCTATCCCTTTTCTGATTCTATTTCCCAGGCCCCTGCTCCTTGACAGTAATAGAGCGAGATCATGGAACCCACAGCGTTGTCTCCAGTATGACTGACTGCAGTACACACTGCTACATATATAATTCCATCTGTGACTGGTAGCCAATGCAAAGAACACTCACTCTCTCTCTCTCTCTCTCTCTCTCTCTCTCTCTCTCTCTCTCTCTCTCTCTCTCTCTCTCTCTCTCTCTCTCTCTCTCTCTCAATCTCTCTCTCTCTCTCTCTCTCTCTCTCTCTCTCTCTCTCTCTCTCTCTCTCTCTCTCTCTCTCTCTCTCTCTCTCGCTCTCTCTCATTTTCTTTTCCTCTTCACATTTTGAATTCAGTTTCTGAGCCCATTTAATAATTGATTTATTGACTGAAAGCTTCATATTAACCCCTTGACTGCCTGAGCAATATTAAGAAAAAGATACATTAAAAATTGTCAAATGTAACGGAGAACTGTAAGAGTCAATATGGCAAAATGGTCAGGGGATATAACCCTCCTGACTGTTTTGAAGCAAAAAGCTATACCCCAGAGTAATTTCCCTTCATCTGTTGACATCAATTCCACAATTTTATTGTCTCCAAACAAGTGAAGAAATGTGTTTTTCGGCATGTACATAAAAATGAAGACAAAATAAGACATTGTTATAACCTAACAGAAAGGACAATTTGTTAAAATAACATAAAAGCACATGCAATTTACATAAAACACAGTTATCACACACACACACACACACACACACCACACACACACACACACACACACACAGAGAAGAGGGAGGCGCATGAATTGTTGGGAATGGGAAGGGACCCAAAATATAAGCTTTGGGTGACTTGGAGAGGGTGGGGGTTTGGGGTAGGGTGGGGGTGAACAAATGAATGCGATAATAGAAATGGTGGGAAAGAGGGCAGTTCTTATTGTTTTGATAGTCGCTTGTATCGACCCTAACTATGTTCCATTTTTTTGTGAAGCATGATTTGTCATTAATTTTTCCTTAGTTGTGTTTCTTTGATTGTATTGTGCTTGTACGAGACCACACTGTAATTTCACCTAACGTGATAATAAAGTATTTTTGACTTGACTTTGACTTTGACTTCACACACACACACACACACACGCACGCACACACACACACACACGCACGCACGCACACACACACACACACACACACACACACACACACACACACACACACACACACACACACACACACACACACACACACCTACACCTGAACAAGTACACTGAGCATCCAATGATCGATCCCCTTTAGAGGCTGAAAGTAATAATCTCAGATAATAATGACATCACAGTAATGATAACATGATGATGTCATGTATTTATGTATTTTTCTTCCTCCTCGTTCCTTCTTTGTTTTCTTCTCCCCCCCCCCCCCCCCCCCCCCCCATTATGTTTTGTTTTACTTTAGTTTATTCCCTAATAATAGGAACTTGCGGTTCTGCCCTGAAGAGTGCAGGAAAACGGCGTATACCTCCCTTGTACGATCAGTCCTGGAGTGTAGCTCTGTTATATGGGACCCCCATCTTCAAAAAGACATCGACAAGCTGGAGGGAATACAACACAGATCAGCCCGCTTTATAAGGCGAGACTACACCTCCAGACAACCAGGCTGTGTGACCCAAATGCTCCAGGATTTTTAACTGCCACCCTTGCAAGAAAGGTGGAAACACCAACGCCTAACATTTGTATACAAGATCATCAATGGACATTTCCCGGCAATCGAGGCAGAGGAGTTTATCACCCCAGTAAAGAACAAGCGGCCCATAAGAACAACACGATCAAACAACAACCAGGCTCAGAACATCGTGACACAGTTCACAAGAAACAAGACTGTATCACCCCAGTAAAGAACAAGAGTCCCATAAGAACAACACGAAGAAACAACAACCAGTCTCAGAACATCGTGACACAGTTCACAAGAAACAACTCCCAGTGTTTCAATGTCATCTTCAGTAACACTCAGATGCTTATAAATATAGGGTTATTTCCAGAGAACTGTGCGTGACTGGAATGGCCTCAATGAAGAGACAGTGGGGGCTGAGACGATCGAAGCATTCAAGCTGCGCCTCTTGTCTCCAACAACATCTCATTAGACCCCTTTATTTTTTTTATTTTTTTATTATATATATTCTTCTTCATCATTTATTTATATTTTTCGTGCTCTCCCCAAGTTTTTTCTGTTGGCGTTAATACCAGAATTGGGTGCCTGCCAACGTACTTCATGCAGAGGCAGATTCAGTTGATTGTTATCAGTGTGTGTGTGTGTGTTTTCACACCCTGCTTCCTGCAACAAAAAAAAAAATCAAAAAAAAATTGGGTGGCGCGCCTCTGGCTGCGACGCGCTCTCCAGGTGGGAGCAACCCGAATTTCACAGAGACGCCTCTGTGACTATAAAGTACCTAATACCTAATACCTAAACCACCACCACCATTACCTCCCTTTCCCCTTCAATCTGTCTTTTTGCTTTCACTGTCCCCCTGTTAATTCTTATCTCTGATTTGTACTCACACCATCTACTGGCCTAGCTTCAAGTCAATTAACCCTCTCTTTTTATCTTGAGCTCTATTCAGTTTCTGTTCTCAACTTTTAAACCCTGTCTCTCTCTCTCCCCACTAACACAGTCTGATAAAAGCTCTAGGAGTGGAAAGCTTGCTCTCTCTCTCTCTCTCTCTCTCTCTCTCTCTCTCTCTCTCTCTCTCTCTCTCTGTCTCTCTCTCTCTCTCTCTCTCTCTCTCTCTCTCTCTCTCTCTCTCTCTCTCTCTCTCTCTCTCTCTCTCTCTCTCGTCTCTCTCTCTCTCTCTCTCTCTCTCTCTCGAGAAAACAGGTGGTGGCTGTTAACGGCCACGTGTCTTCATCTAGAACAACAAAGTATGGCATTCCTCAGGGTTCCGTCTTAGGACCTTTGCTTTTCTCCGTTTATATCAACGATTTGCCTCTAGTTCTAAGTACGTTGTGCGATTTGTTTGCTGACGATACAACGTTACACACTAATCACTCTAACTATGAAGTAGTATTACGAAATTTACAGAACAGCATCAACGAACTCATAAACTGGGCAGAATTAAACCACATGAGCCTGCATCCTGTAAAAACTAAATTTATGATGGTAACAACTAGACAAAAACGTCAGAATCTTCCACTCGGCTCTTTAACTCTCTCTAGTAATGGTAACATTGTTGAAGAAGTAAGCAGTCATAAAATACTTGGCGTTGTCATTGACAATAATCTTTCTTGGTCAGATCATGTATCTAAGGTATGTAAGTCTGTTTCAAAAAAGATCTATCAGTTGTCCAAAATAAAACACTTCCTAAACCTCCACTCGCGTAAGATATTCTTTCACTCGTTTATTGAATCCCACATTAACTATGCTTCAACTATCTGGGATGGTGCAAGTGACAATACTTTAAAACCCCTCTCTAGTCTTCATAGACGGGCATTAAAGTTAGTTCTTCTTAAATCTTTTACATTAACAGCTAATGATTACAAAGCCTTGGACATACTACCTTTCAAGTTAAAACTAAAATTCAACAAAGCTGTTTTCATGTTCAAAATTTTATCAGGCAATGCCCCACCATCACTTACCAATAGGTTTGTTGTCAATGATCAACGCCATGTTCACAAACTCATGCTGCCTTTGCCTAGAATCGACCTTTTCAAAACATGCTTAGCTTATTCTGGCGGGGCCTTGTGGAATGCCATATTGGGCAATCTCGCAATTGAAACAAGCTTTAATTCTTTCAAAAAAAACTATCGAACATTTCTAATGACCGAATTTTATAATTCAATTCTATAACATGTTGTTCATATTATTAAACCTTCTCCCAGATTCCACCACCTGTTTCCTCAAGATACCCGATGTGAATGTAACTTTGCTTTTGTCCCTTTTACTTCTTGACAGGAATTTGCGCGCGCGCGCGCGCGCGTGTGTGTGTATGTATAAAAGAGAGAGACAGAGAGGAAGGGAGGGAGGGAGGGGGAGAGAGAGATAAAATGTGTGTGTGTGTGTGTGTGTGTGCGTGTGCGTGCGCGTGTGTGCGTGCGTGTGTGTGTGCGTGTGCGTGCGTGCATTTGTAACGTGCGTGCGTGTGTGTGTGCGTGCTTCTAATGGGTAACTTTAATTTCAATGTGTTTGATGTTTTTTCATGGTTATTTGATAAGTATGAATTTTGTATGTGCATGCTTTTTCACTTTCATTCTTTTTTTAAATGTTCCATTTATTGTTAATGGTGGTTATTGTTTTTTCTTCTCCTTTTTCATTTTTTTATGAGGGCTGGATGTAAACAAGCCTGTATAGTGCTTAGTCTTTTCCCTCAATAAAAAAGGTTCGTTCGTTCTCTCTCTCTGTGTGTCTTTCTCTCTCCCCACTAACACAGTCTGATAAAAGCTCTAGGAGTGGAAAGCTTGCTGTCTCTCTCTCTCTCTCTCCCCTTCGATCACCCATACCAATACCTGGTAAGCTTTTACCATTTCTTCTCCTGATGTCATCAAACCCGTACTTCATATGTTACCTCCCAAAAATATGGCAGTCAAGCACTCAAGGGGTTACATTTTTTTGTCTGTGCGGTTTCAGATATCTGGCAAGGAATTTCTGGCGTTCCCTTCGGCGGGCAAGCTGCAACAGCTGGGGCCTGACCGTGTGCAATCCATGAAGGATGCTCTGGGGGTAAGGGTCTCGTGATGATAATCGTTATCATCATTATAATATTAATCATATAATAAAAAGGCAAGTGTGTGTCTGTCTGTCTGAAACACAAAACAGGCCTTATAATAATAATAAAAGGACACTTATATAGCGCTTTTTATCACTGTGAGAAAATGCCTCTTGCATGAACGCTTTTTTTTTTATGGTTGAGATTCTGAAGGAGTGTGAAGGGGGTGGGTGGGGGGGGGGGGGGGGAGATGTAACGTAAATGTTATTACGATTTCGTTTCGTGTTGTTCCTTATGATTAGTGCGTAATTTTTCATTTTTGCTCAGATTTTTAACTTCTTTGTGAAGCGCTTAGAGCCCCATAAGGAGAATAAGCACTATAAAATGGTCACTATTATTATTATATGGTTATCATTCATATCTTCTATATATAATCATCAAATGAATAAATCCCATCTGAGTTCATGTGCGCTGTATAAATCCACATTATTATCATAATTAAATTATTATGTGTGATGATTTTAGTTGTGATGTTTCTGCTTTCAGAGTGACCTCAGTGATGTCAGTAAGGTGGTAGAGGTGCTGGTCAGGGTAGGTACCCAAGCTGCTCCTTTTGTTATGTACAACATTTCCATTTCAATTCTGTGTAAAGCGCCCTGTGGCCTATTTACTAGGATGGGCGCTACAGACCTGTTTACTCTTTTTTAATTTTAATTTAAATTTTTTGTTTAAAATTATTATCTTGTACAGGAGGCTTTAACTTTTAAAGTTTAAGCTGGCGAGTGTGTGTGTTTTCATTTTTTCTTCCGTTTGCCATCTGTTATCTCTTATTGTGCATGTTTATATGTATCTTGTATGATCTGTAGCTTGTATGTCCTGCTATTCCATTGTTTATTTATAGAATAGTGAATTCATATTACGTGCCTGTATTATCATGTTCATGTGTGTTTTGTATATGCGTTGTATCTGTAAGGCGCTTTGAGCTGTTGTCAGGATACTGCGCCATATAAATGTTATTAATTATTATTAGTAGTAGTAGTATTCTACTCAATTTGGACCTCTACTACTCTTCAAATTTGAAAATAATGCTCTAATTACTCATTTTCAGTGAACATTGTTTGATGGTTTAATGAATAAAACTACACATTTTGCACCCAAACTACTCATTTCAGCTATCCAGACTACTCAAGACTTGTGTAGGTGGTAAACAGGTCTGGCGCTATATACATTTTCCTCATTATTATTATGTACGCTCTTACTACACAATTGTACGCTATGCCGCACATCATGCAGGGTTCTCACTCTTAAAGTGGAACAAAATTCTATTAGTTTTCAAGGGGGTATTTGAATTGTTAAAGGGGCACCGAAGTTGATAAAATGAGCAACATTATGCAACACTTTTGCATTCGCATATGTTGCACAATAAAACTAGCATTCAGATTCCATTTTGAGACCATCTGTTTTTGAAGCGCACAGAGCACCATACAGATACCATCTCATCACTGCAAGTGTGAAGCTTTTTCATAGAGTGTGCATAGCAAGCCGGAACTTAGTGCGTGACGAAAATGCCACCAGGGGGTCTCAGAGTGGTGGCAAGCTTTGGCCGGTTTTGGCCGACATGAATACATGGAGGCAACTTCCCTCCGGCCAGTTTTGGCCGACATGAATACATGGAGGCAACTTCCCTCTGGCCAGTTTTGGCCGACATGAATACATGAGGCAACTTCCCTCTGGCCAGTTTGGGCCGACATGAATACATGGAGGCAACTTCCGGCCGGCCGGTTTGGGCCGACATGAATACATGGAGGCAACTTCCCTCCGGCCAGTTTGGGCCGACATGAATACATGGAGGCAACTTCCCTCCGGCCAGTTTGGGCCGACATGGAGGCAAGAGGGTTAATGCATGGTTTGGGCCGACATGGAGGCAAGAGGGTTAATGCATGGTTTGGGCCGACATGGAGGCAAGAGGGTTAATGCATGGTTTGGGCCGACATGGAGGCAAGAGGGTTAATGCATGGTTTGGGCTGACATGGAGGCAAGAGGGTTAATGCATGATTTGGGCTGACATGGAGGCAAGAGGGTTAATGCATGATTTGGGCTGACATGGAGGCAAGAGGGTTAATGCATGGTTTGGGCCGACATGGAGGCAAGAGGGTTAATGCTTGGTTTGGGCCGACATGGAGGCAAGAGGGTTAATGCATGTTTGTTTTGTGCATTATGTCAGAGTCTGTCCTGCTTTGTAATTTCTGTCTTTGTGTTTCTTGTTCATTCAGATATCCCTGGTGGTGGAGGAGAACAGCGACAAAAGCCAGAAGTGCGCCTGTGAGATAGCAGGTAGGTGTCGCTCTTTATTATGTTGGTGCGTTAGCAGGTAGGTGTCACTCTTTATTATGTTGGTGCGTTAGCAGGTAGGTGTCACTCTTTATTATGTTGGTGCGTTAGCAGGTAGGTGTCGCTCTTTATTATGTTGGTGCGTTAGCAGGTAGGTGTCGCTCTTTATTATGTTGGTGCGTTAGCAGGTAGGTGTCGCTCTTTATTATGTTGGTGCGTTAGCAGGTAGGTGTCACTCTTTATTATGTTGGTGAGATAGCAGGTAGGTGTCGCTCTTTATTATGTTGGTGCGTTAGCAGGTAGGTGTCGCTCTTTATTATGTTGGTGCGTTAGCAGGTAGGTGTCGCTCTTTATTATGTTATTATGTTGGTGCGTTAGCAGGTAGGTGTCGCTCTTTATTATGTTATTATGTTGGTGCGTTAGCAGGTAGGTGTCACTCTTTATTATGTTGGTGCGTTAGCAGGTAGGTGTCGCTCTTTATTATGTTGGTGCGTTAGCAGGTAGGTGTCGCTCTTTATTATGTTGGTGCGTTAGCAGGTAGGTGTCGCTCTTTATTATGTTGGTGCGTTAGCAGGTAGGTGTCACTCTTTATTATGTTGGTGCGTTAGCAGGTAGGTGTCGCTCTTTATTATGTTGGTGAGATAGCAGGTAGGTGTCGCTCTTTATTATGTTGGTGCGTTAGCAGGTAGGTGTCACTCTTTATTATGTTGGTGCGTTAGCAGGTAGGTGTCGCTCTTTATTATGTTGGTGCGTTAGCAGGTAGGCGTCGCTCTTTATTATGTTGGTGCGTTAGCAGGTAGGTGTCGCTCTTTATTATGTTGGTGCGTTAGCAGGTAGGCGTCACTCTTCCTTATGTTGTTATGTTGGTGCGTTTTCTTCAGAAGACAGGGCGGAAAGGCTGAACTTGTCGAGATGTGAAGCAAAAAAGGAAAAGTTATATTTCAAGCAAGATTTAGATTTTTGTCTTTTATAAACTGAAAATACTGTTACTGTAATTGGTGGCTTGAAGCTTGGTGAAGTTTTTTAAATTTAAATTGCCTTCACAGATTTGACTTGTGTGATGACAAATTGAGTTCCACCCTCAAACTCTTGCCTGCAGTAGACTTGGTTTGAATTTCACCTTGTAAAAACGCATGTCTTCTTCTGCATTCCCAGGCCAAACAGCCATAATGGATTAGGTACGTATGTGTCCGGTTTTATCAGTTTTCACTGGTCTCCCCACTGCGTACAGCCGACACATTCTGATTTCGGAGGAGCTCAAAGGAGAAAAAACAATTTGGAAGATTTTATTGAAAAAAGGCAGGAGAATGGGCCAATAAGTCGGAAAGATAGTAGATGATCGCAAGCAAAGGAAAAAGGCAAGAGTCGAAGAGAGTGACAGATTAGAGGAAGTTACAAGCACAGAACTTCAGGTACAAAAAAAAGTTAGAATAGGGCATTTGCCGTATGCCGGCCAACTTGAATTTCAATGAGTAGAATTTAGAGAGTTGAATTAGAAAGGTAACTCGAGCAGAACGAGCGCGGGCAATATTAATATTCAAAATGTTATCTCAGGGATTACCTCAATTTGGCTAGCCATTCTGTGAATCTGACACCGCGTGCAGCAAGTCCAAGGTCTAAGGAACCATTGTACCAAGTTTGGTTACGATCGGTTCAGTGGTTTGGGCGCTTTGGACTGGAACACATTTCTGTGCATGGACACGCACACAGACTGACATACAGGACAACGCACAGGTCTTGTCCCCATCCCAATGTACTCCCGTTCTGTAAGAACTGGGAGTATAAAAAAGGGGGTGGTAAGAAATGTCAGCATGAGCATTTTGATTTTTACTTTAAATTGTGTTCTATTATTTTTTATGCTTAATGTTTTCTTGATTTTTTTTTTCTCAAAATATTTATAAAGCGCTCTGGGGATGATTTTTTAAATTTTATCGAAGAGCGCTATACAGACAAACCCCTATTTTACGACCCTCTGTTAAGCGACCACCTCTCATTTGAGACCGGATTTGTTGGCACGGATGCATTTTACTATGTAAACGACCTCTCTTAAACGACTTCCTCTAAAACGCGACTTACGACCGCCATTTTGTTGGTTTTTACGACCGTTGTTGTCGTCTGCATAGACTTCGAGCAAAGGGAAACAACCACGGTCAAGGGCCTGAAAGCGGAGTCGCTTCCCTTGTTGTAGAAAAGATGGCGGAAAGCGTAGGAAAAGCACGAAAACCACTGACTTTGGACGAGAATGGAGGTGATTAACAGAAGTCGGCGAAGTGAAACTGTAATACATCGATTGCACAATCCTATGGAGTTGGAAAGACCCAAATCCAGTTTTGATATGTTATTGTATGTGTGCATGAAGAAGAGAGTATGAACTGTGCTGAACTTTTTCTTTCTACGACTGCCAGTGAAAACCTCCGTCATACGACCCCTCCAATTTACGACCGATTTTTCCAGACATTTTGGAAGTCTTAAAATAGAGGTTTGTCTGTATAAGGTTTATCTATTATTATTATTATTATTATTATTATTATTAATTTACTGTTTATCTTTTGCTTGCCACCACAGTTGTATTTCTATTTTTTTCTTGGACAATGCATTGTGTGACTTGATAAGGTAGACACGACTTTACTCCACCTGACTATTGTTGTAAAGTGCTTAGAGATGTCGCTTTATCCGTATGAGCGTGTGATTTCAGATGGGTTACTACAATAGGTGTTATATCATTGTAAAGTGCTTAAAGCTTCACTGTGATTTCAGATGGGTTACTACAATAGGTGTTATATCATTGTAAAGTGCTTAAAGCTTCACTGTGATTTCAGATGGGTTACTACAATAGGTGTTATATCATTGTAAAGTGCTTAAAGCTTCACTGTGATTTCAGATGGGTTACTACAGTAGGTGTTATATGGTTGTAAAGTGCTTAAAGCTTCACTGTGATGTCAGATGGTTTACTACAACAGGTGTTATATGGTTGTAAAGTGCTTAAAGCTTCACTGTGATGTCATATGGTTTACTACAATAGGTGTTATATGGTTGTAAAGTGCTTAAAGCTTCACTGTGATGTCATATGGTTTACTACAATAGGTGTTATATGGTTGTAAAGTGCTTAAAGCTTCACTGTGATGTCATATGGTTTACTACAATAGGTGTTATATGGTTGTAAAGTGCTTAAAGCTTCACTGTGATGTCATATGGTTTACTACAACAGGTGTTATATGGTTGTAAAGTGCTTAAAGCTTCACTGTGATGTCATATGGTTTACTACAATAGGTGTTATATCATTGTAAAGTGCTTAAAGCTTCACTGTGATTTCAGATGGGTTACTGCAACATGTGTTGAGTCAGTCAGGTGTTATGTTGTAAAGTGCTTAAAGCTTCACTGTCATTTCAGATGGGTTACTGCAACACGTGTTGAGTCAGTCAGGTGTTATGTTGTAAAGTGCTTAAAGCTTCACTGTCATTTCAGATGGGTTACTGCAACACGTGTTGGGGGAGGTGTTATGCTGTTGTAAAGTGCTTAAAGCTTCACTGTCATTTCAGATGGGTTACTGCAACACGTGTTGAGGGAGGTGGAGGGGGCAGGCAGTCTGGTGTTATGTTGTTGTAAAGTGCTTAAAGTTTCACTGTCATTTCAGATGGGTTACTGCAACACGTGATGGGGGAGGTGTTATGTTGTTGTAAAGGGCTTAAAGCTTCACTGTCATTTCAGATGGGTTACTGCAACACGTGTTGGGGGAGGTAGAGGGGGCAGGCAGTCTGGTGCCCAACGCTTTCCTCGTTTACCTTGGACTGCTGAAGGTCAGTCGTCATCATCGTCATTATCATCATCATGAACATCATTTGTAGCAGCATTATCATCATCATCGTCAATCTCATTGTTACCAGAGACCAGCATCACCAAAGTCATCAACATTTTTATATGCTGATGATCATTGACATCATCAGCATCTGTATCATCAATCATTGTTATCTTCATGTCGAAGTTTCTTCTACCACTGCTGCTGCTAAACTTACTACAGTGGAACCTCCCTTATCAGACCTTCAAAACTCCAAAATGAGGTCTTATAAGGGAGGGGTCTTATAAGGGAGGTAATTTTAATACTTACAAGGAAGGGCAATGTCTCAGAGAAGTAGGTCTGATGTGGGAGGGAGTCTTGTAATGTGAGGTCTTATAAGGGAGGTTCCACTGTACTTCTATTACTACTACTACTACTACTACTACTACTGTGTAAATGTGTTACTTACAAAGAGAAATGAGCCCTTGTTTCCAGTTGTTGCGTGTTTCGGGGTGAAACCAAGGACTGTATGGCGGAGCGTTACAACTGGGTATTGTGTACAGTGTTGTGGTCTGAGACAACTGGATTTCACTCTTCTACCACATTGTCATAGCTGCCAACCATTCCCAATTTCCAGGATTTTTTCCGTTTTCCATTCGCGATTCTGCATTTCCGATGACATTCTGGATTCCGAAATCACAAGAAAAAAGAAAAGAAAATGTTAAATCCACGTGGAAGTCAACATGCGTGCCGTTTCCACAGCCATTCCAAATGCCAATCCAACATTTATCCTGAAAACCATAATCTGTGCATGTGCGGTAAGCTTTTTTGCTGAACAAAATGGCGTCAAACAAAACCGGGAACTTGCGTCGTGTTTACTGATGTTTGTTCCTCGGTATAGAGAACAATGTCCCATCAACGATGTTGTCCCATGAAGAGGATAGTTACGTTTGTAGTAACTACTATTTTGAGAGTGCATGTGTTCCTTTAAAGGAAAAATCACTGACATACAAATAGACAAACACATGGCAGGGTACTTGGCAGTGATTGCCGTTGCATTTGGTGGGAGTGTAGAGCGATGCACTGTTCGCCCATGGTGCTAGAAGAGTTAATGTTCGGCTGACATTAGCTCTAATAAGACACACATGGCAGGGTACTTGGCAGTGATTGCCGTTGCATTTGGTGGGAGTGTAGAGCGATGCACTGTTCGCCCATGGTGCCAGAAGAGTTCATGTTCGGCTGACATTAGCCGGAAATTGGGAGAAATGGGAAAGTCCGTATTTCGGTCATTTCAGGTCAAATTCGCTATTTTTGCGATTTTTGTTTTGTTAATTTAGCGTCACCATCAGTGTTTTATTTTTGCAAATTGTTGTTTTACAGCTTTGTTAGATGGTGCAGCTTATGGTGATCAACTGGTAAGTCCAACACATCAAAGTTGACCCATTTTGACGTACATATCTATGGTCTGCGCATGGCAAAATGATTTCCTACAGTAACCGAAAATCATGACACCAGCTTCGTGTTTCACGAAGGTGCATGACTCTCCAACTTGTTGGTCACGTGACAGGGGATAACCCTGGGGTGAGGCGTCTCTACAAATGAACACAAAGTTGCCCAGCCCTTCATCATAGCAGCTGCCTTCTCTGCTATGCATAGTTGCAACTCTTTCAGTTTCACACTGATTTCATTTTTTTAAAAATTTCACCAGACATTGAACTTCAGTTGTTTCTTTTTAATTCATAAAAAAAAATCACACAAAAAAAATCAACCTACAAGCGATTTGGGGCGTTTGAACTTGGTTCTATTCTGGAAGTCTCTCTTGGGGAATCTTCAAAACAGTATGGTGATGCCATATTGTTTTTAAAGGCAATGTAATCATTTCGCAAGGTTTATCGACTCGAACTGTCTCGGTCCATCATTTTAACTGTCTGTCTGTCTTGTTATCTCTCTCTCTTGTGTTGCCCCCCTGAATCCTCTAAGTCTAACGGGGCTCTGCCCCTGGACGCCTGCCTTTCAGTTTTTTTAATTTTATTTGGGGGAGTTGCACCCATGGCTGTGTGGCTATGTCGCAGTGTTGTGTTGTGTGTTATCAGTGGTGTGGTGTGTTGTGGTGTGTGTTATCAGTGGTGTGGTGTGTTGTGTTGTGTGTTATCAGTGGTGTGTTGTGTGTTATCAGTGGTGTGGTGTGTTGTGGTGTGTGTTATCATTGGTGTGGTGTGTTGTGTGTTATCAGTGGTGTGGTGTGTTGTGTGTTATCAGTGGTGTGGTGTGTTGTGTGTTATCATTGGTGTGGTGTGTTGTGTGTTATCAGTGGTGTGGTGTGTTGTGTGTTATCAGTGGTGTGGTGTGTTGTGGTGTGTGTTATCAGTGGTGTGGTGTGTTATCAGTGGTGTGGTGTGTTATCAGTGGTGTGGTGTGTTGTGGTGTGTGTTATCAGTGGTGTGGTGTGTTATCAGTGGTGTGGTGTGTTATGTGTGGTGTGGTGTGTTATCAGTGGTGTGGTGTGTTATCAGTGGTGTGTGTGTGTTGTGGTGTGTTGTGTGGTGTGTTATCAGTGGTGTGGTGTGTTGTGGTGTGTGTTATCAGTGGTGTGTGTTATCAGTGTGGTGTGTTGTGTTGTGTGTTATCAGTGGTGTGTGTGTGTGTTGTGTGTTATCAGTGGTGTGTTGTGTGTTATCAGTGGTGTGGTGTGTGTTATGTGTGGTGTGGTGTGTTGTGGTGTGTGTTATCAGTGGTGTGGTGTGTGTTATCAGTGGTGTTGTGTGTTGTGTTGTGTGTTATCAGTGGTGTGGTGTGTGTTATCAGTGGTGTGGTGTGTTGTGTTGTGTGTTATCAGTGGTGTGGTGTGTTGTGGTGTGTGTTATCAGTGGTGTGTGTTATCAGGGCGAAGACAAAAAGTACAAGGCGCCCAGTGACATCAGCGGTCCTCTGCTGGTCCTCAACCACGTCATCCAGCAGAACTACTTCCCCAGGACTGCCCGGGACACCCTCAGCTTCTTCCTCAGCAAGTAGGGACATTACAGTATGATACAATACAACACAATACAATTCAATAGAATACAATACAATTCCATATAATACAATGGAATACATTTTCCAGCAGACCCTCTTCCCCAGGACACCCTCAGCTTCTTCCTCAGCAAGTCAGTACACAATGAAGTAGTATTCAGTGTGGTACAGTGCAGTATAGCACACATCAGTACTGTGAAACGTGCCTTATAATAGGAAAGATAATGGAAGAAAATATAGTACAAAAATCTTAGTGCAAAATTTGGGGTGCGCCTTATAATCCGAAAAATATGGTAATTAAAAAATGATTTTTGATAGTCTTTTTTTCTAATTTGCATTAACATTAGCTTATCTGAAATGCATAGAAATAAGCTGTGTACCCTGCTATCAAAATGTATGTATGTTTAGTGTGTGGCCTGTGTGCAGACCCCACCCCCAGCTGGAGAAGGCGTCGGCGTCTCAGCACAGAATCCTGCAGACTCTCTACGCCTTTTAACGCACAGCGCAGGGTAGACATGTCAGGTGTGGGTGAATGAGATTCATATTGAAAGGAATTAGTTGGGATTGTGGGCAGGGCGTTATATATACTTCCATGCATGCACACACACAGTTCAGGGGTAGACAGGCCGGGTGTGGGTGTGCGTGATTGAGATTCATATTGAAAGGAATGAGCTGGGCTTGGGAGGAGGGTGCTATGTACACGCGGGTGCAACTCTTTCAGTTTCACACAGATTTTATTTTTCCATTTTACCTCAAACTGAATTTAAGTTTTTTTAAATTGTCCACACACAAAATCAGATTGTCCATAAATGATTTGGGGCATTTTGAACTTGGTTGTTCTATCCCAGAGGTCTCTCCCGGAGAGTCTTGAAAACAGCAGGGCGATGCCATATTGTTTTGAAAGGCGAAGTTGTCATTGGACAAGGCCTATCAAACTGAAGACTTTCTCTGTCCATCATTTTAAGTGTCTGTCTGGTTATCTTTCGCTGGCACGTTGCCCCTCAACCCCCTGATAGGTCTCTGCCTAGGCGGACCCTGGACCCCCTGGACCCCTGCCTTTGTGTTTTTCATTTTAGGGAGTTGCACCCATGTACACACTTCCATGCATGCACACACACGGAAATACATTTATAAGGACACACGCACGCGCATGCATGGAGGTTTGCAATGACCTTTTTGTACTGTAGCCTTTAGGATACGTAAGGCTTTGGGGGGGGGACCTTCCCCAATCCTAACTTTGTGTTAGTGTGGAGAGAGAGAGAGAGACAGAGATTGTGTATCAACTATAGCAGCCGTGCATTGTTCATGTTTGTCCTGTAACATGCACATCTGATCAACTCACATGCATACACATCATCATCATCACAATGATTTGGGGGTGGGGAAGACATATTGATTAGATAAATAAAAAATAGCCATTTAAGAAGTTTGTTAGAGTGTGTATGTAAGTAGAAGGGGGGGGGGGGGGGGGGGGGGGGTCATTATTCCAAATTAACTGGACATTTTAGTTTTACAGCCATGTTTTAATTCAGGTGCTTTGGTCAGAAATGAAATGTTTATAGTGTAGGGGAGAATGGGGCTGGTCCGCCTACTTTTCAGCTTTTCTCGTTATAAATGGCAAGCCAACTGACGTAGAAGCTTCAAACCAATAGTCAGGTAAATGTATGGACAGCATACGTATATAGAAAATTCAGTGAAAGCACAAAAGTCTGTTTCTGCATGCTGCTCGAAGTACACCCACCCCTAGGTATGCTGATCTGACCCAAGGCGGGGCAAGTCCGCCTACAGGCTGGGAAAAGGCTGCCCCCCTCATGCTTATCAGTTGTGCCTAGAAATGCTGAATATAACCCAGAATCACACAGAATCTTCAATTACTAACAGACCTGCCTACTTGGAATTTTCCCAATCAGTAGCCCAGCCATCAATTTTCAGTAGCATGGCAAATTTTTTCGTAGCATCCACAAACAACGGCAATCGATTTGTTCTCTTCCTGAGCTGAAACACACTGCTTATGTTTCGCCGATTGAACATGTTGATGGCAATCTTCTCTACCGCCATGATTCACAGAGAAGTCTGCATGGCAGAGGTTGCAGTGAGCATGGTTCCTGAGTCAACTTCTGACGATGCGAGGCCACTCCTCCGTGTAAGCTATTTTAAAAACTTGTGCGGCAGCCCGATGTTTTTTCTTAGAACAAGATGGTGTGCCAGATGATTTTTATTTTCTGGTTTGGGTTCGTTTTCTTTCGTTTGAAACATCTCCCGAATCGCTACTGCTGCTGGATTCCGCCATTTTGTTCAGAGAAAGTAATAACGCATGCGCAGTCACTTTGATAAAAACGGAAGTGACTAGGTTATTGCGCGTGACACGGCGTCTGCTCTTAGAAACAGACAAAACCGGGAACGGCATAAGCAAAAATAAAATGCGGCTGCAATTAAGGTTGCCGTAGCTCCGTGGCCAAGCTTTATTTTTCGTAGCTGCTACGGCCAAATCGTAGCAGTAGGCAGGTCTGTACTAAGCATCTTTTAATAACCAAAATTTATCTTCATATAAAAAAAAAATATGAAACCCAAAAGTGATGGATTCATTTTGCTACCAAAAAAAGTAATAATCACATTTTTGCTTTCAGCTTTTCTCAAATTGATGCACACTTACACATGTAGAGGAGAGCGTGTGGTTGTCACATGCTTAATGATTCTAGAGCAAAGCACTTAGCAGTAGAATGAAACGATGGACCTGCCCCGGGGGCGGACCTGCCCCGCTCTCCCCTGCCACTTAGGACAACATTATGCTGATGACAAATGTGCATGTCCTTGCTTTTGAGGGTGAAATAAACGGTCTATATAAATACAGTGGAACCTCCCTTATAAGACTCCCTCCCATGACCTACCTCTCTGAGACATTGCCTTTCTTTGTAAGTATTAAAATTACCTCCCTATTACAACTCCTTCCCACCTTATTTTGGATGATTTTTCTAGATCCTAAAAGAGAGGTTCCACTGTAGATTTTTCACAAGAGCCAATGGTTTGGGTGGTTTTCTGCGAGTCCGTGTTTTTGATTGAGTGTCCATCCATCTTTGTTCTCTGCAGCAGTGCAGCGTTTCCTCGCTTGCTTGCCTCCTAGTTCTCTGCAGCAGTGCAGCGTTTCCTCGCTTGCTTGCCTCCTAGTTCTCTGCAGCAGTGCAGCGTTTCCTCGCTTGCTTGCCTCCTAGTTCTCTGCAGCAGTGCAGCGTTTCCTCGCTTGCTTGCCTCCTAGTTCTCTGCAGCAGTGCAGCGTTTCCTCAGTTGGTTGCCTCCTAGTGGCCTAACATAGATTTGCTTCCCTTGGAATGCTGGTTTCGGATTCCGCAACCTTTTGGAATCCTGGCAAACGAGGGTGTGGCTGTGAGTTGGGACTCTGAAAGAGCAGCGTGGGAGCAATGTCACTGTGCCAGGCCCCCCCCCCAAAAAAATAAGACCAAGAAAAGAGTTCAATCTACCAACACAAATGCACAATTTGGAGTTGGAATTATTTATTACAAAACACCAGCAAAAAATGTAAAATAGAAAAAAGGTATAAAACATGAATCAAGTCGTATAAAAATATTCTTTTTAATTACTATTCAAACAATTCTGTCATTAAAAAACCCACTTGCAACGGATGATATGAATTAGGGTTTAACCTCTTCGAGTACCGTAGGCTTTGGTTTGTTCCCACACGGACCAAATCTCAAGACTACTTTTGAACCGTTTGGGAAATAGCATACCTTTGAACCGTTTGGGACCAAACCAGCTTGCGGTGCTGGATGGCGATATCACCGATATGAAATGTAGGTAGACCACATTACCCATTGATAAGCACTGTATGAACTGGTATCTATCCATCAAAATTTCTTCCTCTCGTCTGTCTTTTTTACTCTCATACCATCACATAATGAACACATGATATTTCGGTTAAATCCCACAAGTATATCGGAAATTCCTTACGCATTTTTCGCCCAACTTTTGTACTTCATCGGGTAAAATAATCGACAAGGAAAAACGAATAGATTTTTAATTCAGTGTTGCCGCACAGCATGGGAAATACCCGTAAAAATGGTCACCGTTAAATGCCAAGTTCGCACTTCTGCTAAAACTTTGAGCAGCTGTTCATGAAAATTGCCCTGAACCAATTCTAACCCTATTCCTTACCCGATGAAGTACAAAAGTGGGTTAAAAAAGCCTCGAGGAATTTCCGATATGCTCTGAAAATTTTAGCTATGTAGCTAAATAAAAACCTTGATAAAAAGCTCTCAAGAAGGATAACCATGTTTTTTTTTTAAATTTTCCAATTTTAAAAGATATATATTAGTCTTCACATAAGGGAGTATGGAGCCCAGATGGTGTAGTGGATAGAGAGCAGGATGCATGTTCTTGTAGGCTTGGGTTCAACTCCAGCTAAGATAAAAAAAATTTGGACAGTTTATTTATTACAAAAGGACTTTATTTTTATAAACTAATTTGGTCCAGTAGTAATCAACTACTGTGGGACGAAATAAGCTAACTATTTTTTTTAATGCAATTAGTTTTTCGCAATAACTTCCAAAATAAGACCATGGACTATATAGAGATAGTCCGCTTTGACTCTAATGTATCAAATTAAAAATGATGCAGAGAACTTTGACTCGGGGATATAGCAGTAAGCTTATTTCATTGGGTATTGCATGAAGAAGAAAAAAAGACAAGAAATATAAATAGCAATCCCCATTTTAATACAAATTAGTTTTCTCAAGAAGTTCAATAATTCAATGGACTATCTCTGGATAGTCAGTTTTGACTCTAAGCCATCATTACGTTCTATTAATCGTTCATTTTGTCGTCGCGTGAACGCAAACTTAGTCAAACTGTTGGCCAAGAGGACTTCAAGACAACTGGTGTTGGGGAGAGTCAACTAATCCCTCAGCAGCAGTACTTGGAGCCAGTGCCAATGCCTCCTAGCTGTTCAGAAAAGACCAGGCTGTGCCATGAGGCAGCTGGTGTTGGGGAGAGTCAACTAATCCCTCAGCAGCAGTACTTGGAGCCAGTGCCAATGCCTCCTAGCTGTTCAGAAAAGACCAGGCTGTGCCATGTAGAGGCAGCTGGTGTTGGGGAGTCAACTAATCCCTCAGCAGCAGTACTCGGAGCCAGTGCTAATGCCTCCTAGTTCAGAAAAGACCAGGCTGTGCCATGAGGCAGCTGGTGTTGGGGAGAGTCAACTAATCCCTCAGCAGCAGTACTCGGAGCCAGTGCTAATGCCTCCTAGTTGTTCAGAAAAGACCAGGCTGTGCCATGAGGCAGCTGGTGTGGGGAGAGTCAACTAATCCCTCAGCAGCAGTACTTAGAGCCAGTGCTAATGCCTCCTAGTTCAGAAGACCAGGCTGTGCCATGAGGCAGCTGGTGTGGGGAGAGTCAACTAATCCCTCAGCAGCAGTACTCAGAGCCAGTGCTAATGCCTCCTAGTTCAGAAAAGACCAGGCTGTGCCATGAGGCAGCTGGTGTGGGGAGAGTCAACTAATCCCTCAGCAGCAGTACTCAGAGCCAGTGCTAATGCCTCCTAGTTCAGAAAAGACCAGGCTGTGCCATGAGGCAGCTGGTGTGGGGAGAGTTAACTAATCCCTTGGCAGCAGTACACAGAGCCAGTGCTAATGCCTCCTAGCTGTTCAGAAAAGACCAGGCTGTGCCATGAGGCAGCTGGTGTGGGGAGAGTCAACTAATCCCTCAGCAGCAGTACACAGAGCCAGTGCTAATGCCTCCTAGCTGTTCAGAAAAGACCAGGCTGTGCCATGAGGCAGCTGATGTTGGGGAAAGTCAACTAATCCCTTGGCAGCAGTACACAGAGCCAGTGCTAATGCCTCCTAGTTCAGAAAAGACCAGGCTGTGCCATGAGGCAGCTGATGTTGGGGAAAGTCAACTAATCCCTTGGCAGCAGTACACAGAGCCAGTGCTAATGCCTCCTAGCTGTTCAGAAAAGACCAGGCTGTGCCATGAGGCAGCTGGTGTGGGGAAAGTCAACTAATCCCTTGGCAGCAGTACACAGAGCCAGTGCTAATGCCCCCTAGCTGTTCAGAAAAGACCAGGCTGTGCCATGATTCTCCATCACCGTTGACATCATGAACTGTGCAGCTCTTCCTTTACTATTGGCCTGTCCAACTTCACACTTTGTCCACCCAAGATAAAAAGCTATCAAGGGCACGTTGCTTGCCTACTTATCAACCTACCTACCTACCTACTTATCAACAACTTACTTACCTACTTATCAACCTACCTACCTAGTCTACCTACTCTAAACATGAGGGGGGTAGTGTCCTTCCATCGTACCAGGAGTAGCGCACATCTCAAAACCCCCATAGGACCTTAGTCTACCCCCCTCGACCTAACAAAACAAAACACATACCCCTCTGCCTACCTACCTACCTATCTAACCTAACCTAACCTAACCAGAGCTTCAGATTGGTTTCAAACTCCATGGGCCATTATGACCCCTGATTACAGAAAATGATGGGTCAATTTCCAAAATAATGTGTCTGTAGTCTGACACTGAAATTCTATTGCAGACGTAACGAGTCAGATGACCCCTTGCTGCACAAAATGAGGGGTCCAATCATCAATAGGAGTCAATGAGCCGGGCCCGCTGACAATCTGAAGCTCTGCCCTAACCTATCTTCTACCTAGTCTACACGTGAGAGAGAGGGGGGTAGTCTTTACCCCCCTCCAAGCCTAACAAAACAAAAAACCAACAATCCCAAAACAAAGCAAAACAACCCCCCTCTGCCTACCTACCTCTCCATCTAGCTAGCCTAGGTGAGGGGCAAGGAGTGGGAAGCTTCGGCACGCAGATGCACTAACGGCGGGTGCAAGAGAGCGCTGCTTCAATGTTTACACACAGGCGGGATCCATTGCCCTCCCCGGGCATTGGTCCTTACCTCCACCCCCCGCGCGACCTCCAGTACCCCTCCCCTAACAGCCCTCCTACCCCACCCCGCAAAAAGAAGAAGAAAAAAGGCCCCCTTCCTCCCAACCCCACCCCATCCTATCCCCCATACTTACCGTTTCCGGGTTTTTTCCAGTGTGCACAAAATAACATAACAATGCATTGCATTACACAGAATAACATGACAATGCAATGCATTGCATTACACAGAATAATACGGCATAATGCATTGCATTACAGAATAATACGGCATCATAATGCATTGCACAAAATAACATATAATGCATTGCATTACACACAATAATATGGCATCATAATACATTGCATTACACAAAATAACATATAATGCATTGCATTACACACAATAATATGGCATAATACATTGCATCACACAAAACATGACATCATAATGCATTGCATTACACAAAATAATACGGCATCATAATACATTGCATCACACAAAACATGACATCATAATGCATTGCATCATACAAAACATGACAATACATTGCATCACATAAACCATGACATAATACATTGCATCACAAAACATGACAATACATTGCATTACACAAAACATGACATCATAATACATTGCATCACACAAAACATGACATCATAATGCATTGCATCATACAAAACATGACAATACATTGCATCACATAAACCATGACATAATACATTGCATCACACAAAACATGACATAATACATTGCATTACACAAAACATGACATCATAATACATTGCATCACACAAAACATGACATAATACATTGCATCACACAAAACATGACATAATACATTGCATTACACAAAACATGACATAATACATTGCATCACACAAAACATGACATCATAATACATTGCATTACACAAAACATGACATAATACATTGCATCACACAAAACATGACATCATAATGCATTGCATGACACAAAATAACATGACATGTACATGTACAAATCACAGCTAGCATAACCTGGGGTCTACACATTATAAATCTCCACGATCATAAACTTAACACAACATAGCATGTAGGCATTGCAGAAAAATCTAAATACTGTCAATGCATCTACTTAAAGCATGTGACAGAATCACCATATTGTCCATGATCCCAACTGTTCATGAACGTTCAATGACTGATCCAGACAATAAACGTAATCCCTTGCAAGTTGAAGCAACACAGCCAGCTGAAATCAGCATGTTGTAAGTGGCCTGTGTCCCAATGACAATCACCACTGGTGTCCAAATTATGAGGACAGTTCTTTAAATCCTAGCCTTTCAATAAAAAACAATATTATAAACTGGTCCTTGCCAGTTACGCTATTTATCAAAACAATACAAAATCCCAATAACATAGGTAATCATTGTTAATACAGTCGACCCCCTCTTTTAAGACCTTCAAAAAATCGCGGAAATTCGGTCGTAAAAGAGGGGGGTCTTAAATCAGGGGTGACCAAAACAATGCACTCAGTGACTCACTACACCGTATATGACGCACAGCACATGCATACACTAAAACTAAAACATGCTTTCTCCGTCATTCTAGAATGAAACATCGCGGTCTAGCTAATATACGAAAACGGGCTAAAACAGAAAGTGTGCTCGACGGCCCGTGTTGCACTCGCACACAAACTACACATAACAACAGTACAGACCTAATTTTACGCTCTGGCAGTTAATTTTCAATCACAGTTCGCACACACGGAACTTTTACCGCGCATACAACTCGGCTGACAAAATGGCGCTGCATATACCGTAAATATGAAATCACGGCAAACGCTAATGCGCCAGCTGCTTTCATTTATCGGATTTTGTGTGTTGTTTGCATTCAGTGAGTGTTTCAGTGCACGCACTAACGCTGATTTATCAGTTTGATAATGGAAAGGAGCTGCTTTTCAACTTATTTTTGGTAAAGTGAGACCATTCACTGAGTTCCAACTTATGGAGTGTGACCGATCACCTAGTTTCAACTTCGGAGTTGACTTCGCATTTAGGCCTACGTGTGCACAGAGTTCGTAAAGATCGACACGATCGCGACTGTTTCAGTTCAAACTTTGATCATAAACTGCTCAGTGATGACACATGTGCATAAAAGTGGTGACATTTAGTGGTCAGATCGTGATATCGCTGATTAAATTCTTCAATTTCAGCATGAGAACGGTTCGTTTTTACCGAGATTGACCTAACAACAGTGGTACCCCAGCTGTGCGTCGGCTCGAACTGAGGCCAAGAAGGATAGATATCATCGTTTTTGCGATTGATAATTGTCAGAACGTGTTGCATCGGTCGTAAAATCAACAAGATTTACGGTCGCAAAACGCGTTAGAGGGGGAGTCGTAAATGAGGCGGCAAGTTTAGAAGAAAAACGATCCGTCATTCATATTTCAGTCATAAAAGAGGGGAGGTCGTAAATCAGAGGGCCGTTCGTGAGGGGGTCGACTGTATACTGACAGGCAGAAGTTCTGCACACACGCATTGCAAAAATCATCAAAAATGTAAATCAGATTCAAAATTAATTTTACTTTGGGTAATCCTAAATCATGCTGTGTGTACAATTGCATGATTTAGGATTACCCAAAGTAAAAACGAAAGCAAACCTCACCATTAAAGCTGAGCAAGAGGTGACAGCAACATTAACATACCCACATCAAGAATCCATGTTCTGAAATGAAGTGAAAGATACAGGCCCTCAAAAAGAAAAGAAACAGAAGATGACCCCAAATGTAAGAAAACTTGAGTAAACATTTCAGACAAGTACATTTTTTCCACTACCTACACCTACGGTCATCTCCACAAAATTAAGCACCACTTCAACATTTTAAAAATCGAACTTCGACCAGGCACGAATGCTCTTTAACTTGGTGTCTGTGGACTGGATGCTGGCCCCAGCTGAACTTAACCCCAAAAGTTAAACGCTATTTCCACTTTGTCTCGCTCTCGTCGGGGAAACAATGATGTACAGTCTACAGCCCCCCCCCCCCCCCCCCCCCCCCTTCAACTTCTCTCAGTGAATGCAATTTTTTTTAAAATTGTTTACTATAAGGTGATACTTTCCCCCCAGATTCAGACCCCTGCGTCTACAATAGGACTGATAAAATAGAAAGAAAATATAACACAATCTGTCCTGCATAACACTTCAGCCTTTTTCTTTCTCTCCTTTTTCCACACACTTGCGTAAAATTGAGCAGGTTTGCCCTATACAAAGGTGCGCCTTATAGTCCTCAACATGGGTAGTTTGAAGAGCAAGGACAGAAGGCACAAGGGGTAAGAAAGGGAAGAGAACTCATGGGTGCGCCTTATAGTCCTCAACATAGGGTAGTTTGAAGAGCAAGGACAGAAGGCACAAGGGGTAAGAAAGGGAAGAGAACTCATGGGTGCGCCTTATAGTCCTCAACATATGGTAGTTTGAAGAGCAAGGACAGAAGGCACAAGGGGTAAGAAAGGGAACAGAACTCATGGGTGCAACTTTTCCTGCTATACAAGGATTTCCTGTTTTTGAATTTTACCAGAAAAGGAAGTTCCTTTTTCTTAAATATGTCAAACAAGATCTTTGTGTGTCTACTGTATTTTTCAAACACTTTAAAATAAGCATTTGTATAAATTGTGGAAAATAAATGAATTTTTACTTCAGCTGCAGGGGGACACTACCCCTAGACCCCGGCCTTTCATTTTGTGTAGTTGCACCCATGGAACTGTGGGAAGTCCAATTCTCTGAAGACAGCAACACAAGGGCCATGAAGAACCCAGACACTATACAGCACTGGTTTGCTTTTCCAACATGACCAAAAACCGGAAAAAAAGGCACAAAATCACTTCAAAATACCATTTGACAATAATAAACAAATTTTTTTTAAACAGAAACAGACTGCAACGTCACTGGAACATACAACAAACAACCAACTACACGACAAGTGTAAAGTGACGTTATTGTATTCACAAGAAATAAAACAAAACTACTATTTTATTGATAAGAGACAAAGCAAAACTACTTTTGTTTTGTCTCTTGTGAATAAAATAACGTCACTTTACACTTGTCGTGTAGTATGTTGTATTTGACAAGTATGCATACAAATACAACTCCAGAAAATGGCCGTATTAACACACGGACATTGCAAAAAGGAAAAGGCAATCTCTTGACTTTTCCGCTTCAACTGAATGCAACTGCCCTCAGGTTTTCACAACCTATTTGCTGGATTTCAACATTAACACTGGCATGGTATGATAACGGTAAGTAGAAAGGATTTTTTAAAAGACTGAACAAGATTGCGCTTAGCAGATGAACACGCTCTTGAAAGACACTGTGTAATCTACAACACGCATCATCACATTTCCACCAGGAAATATCACGATTAGTGGATAGATGTCAAATGAATGACACACACACCAGGAGAGAGAAAGAAGAGCGAGAGTAGCAAACCAAGGGAGGCACACGTGCGCACACACAAGGTACACACATGACGTACATGCACAGACAGGCAAACCTAAAGGTCTCCCATTCTTGCTGATCTGGGAATTCAAAAACAAAAAGACAACAAAATGGGCTAGAACAGCAAATCACAGACGCGCATAAATTGATAAAATCTTGTTCTTCGATCGCTCAGACAGTTTCCTGTCAATTATGAGTGCAGATGCGTTATGCTGCCGTTATACGCCCAACTAAGAAATAGACCTAGCAAGTCCGACTTCGGGTGGAGGAAATCGTTTTGAGCATTTCTTGAAAAAAGGCAGGAGAATGGACCAGTAAGACAGAAAGATAGTAGACGACAGTAAGCAAAGGGAAAAGGCAAGAGTCGAAGAAAGTGACAGGTTAGAGGAAGTTACAAGTACAGAACTTCTAGAAGGTGGGGGAACTATTGGGGGTGGGGGCACACAAAATCACATCACAATCTATTAGGAATAGATAAATAACCATCACAAATTTTCCTGATAACAAATTACCATAATCAGTTCAGTAAGTTACACGCATCACATTCTTGTAGGAGAATATAGAGAAAATATAAATAACCTGATTACAAATCAGTTCAGAAAGTTACCCTTTCCATAATTATATACACAGGGTTATCAACAAATTTAAAACAAATTGCATGTAGCTTCATAATTTACAAACCGAGGCAACTATTCATATCATTTCTATTCAGCAATTATGAATTTAAAAAACACACCAAAACCTTGTCTCCTCTCATAACTTGCATTAATTGTGAAAGAAAATAAATGGAAAAGACATGCTTTTTACTTAACACGTAGAACTGGTTCTTCAGCTTATTTGTTGTTGTTGAAAACCTTCAACACCCATACAAACATGGATTTTTGATAAAACTAATATGAAATGACAATACAGATACTCTTTTAACTAAGCGATATTATGGATTGTTCTTAGGCAATTACATTAAGAAACGCCCGACAACAAAAATGTAATCTTGCCAAATAAGCTGCCCACAGAAAGTTATGGAACACTTTCAAAGTACACATGCTTTGGTAATTTGCTTGTAGCTTCAAAATACTTCGCGTCTGGACCTTAAAACTTGGCAGTTACAGTGGAGTCCGGGTAAAACGAATTTTAACGGAACACAGACTCAGTTCATTGTATCAGGATTTCGTTATACATGTACATGCACAATGTATGTTGAAAACAAAAACCGTTCAAACACTCGCCAATGATAACCGAAAACATAAACTTGACCAGTTTGGATCGTCTGTCTTAATCACGGGATGTACAAGGCTTGAAGTAGTTCAGCAGTGTTGTCTGACGCTGGTCTGTTTTGGCACACTTTTCAACAAGTTTGTCCATTAAGTGACAACACATCACACAAATTTAGTTTGTTATAGGCTTTCACGAACTTTTCGATCTTTATTTTGAGCGCGAATTGTAAAGCGACCTTGAGAAACCGAATGATCTGTAGGAAGCCTAGGCCTAGCAGACGACCCAGTGTGAATCTAAATGAGTTCACGCATGCGCAGTTCATATTTTCCAACTTCCTTCCTCTTGACAACACGTTCTAGCTTAGTTTGAAGGCCTAGGTTTTTGCAGCGCATCGCACAGGCTGAGTTCGTTATAGGCTATTTTTCCAAGTAAATAAAATTATCCTGGGGCGTAGAACATGTGTTCGTAAAAAGCGGATGTTCGTTATTTCAAAAGGATTTTTTGTTCGTTATACCCATGGCTTTGCAAGTGACAAATAGAAGGGCATTTGCCGGGAAATTGAAGTCAGTTCGTTAATCGCGAAATTTCGTTAAAAGCGAGTTCGTTATAGTTGGACTCCACTGTACATACACAAGACACATGGCCTTACCGTGAAATCAAAACTGTTTCGCGATCGTCGTTGGTTTCCAAAGTAACGTGAATTTTAAAACGCCTCAAAATAAAAAAATCTGCAACAAATTTAGCACTTCAGCATTTTGTCCATAGTGATCTGTGCAATATGATACTAATCACATTTAAGCAGAAAGCTTCAAGTGTAGGAATGTGAATGTGTAGTTGCGAATTGGGATTTGGAATAAGCGGCATGGGAGCAACGCCACTGTACGACCCAGAAGATGGGACAGCAGAAGAAAAAAAAAAAGAAAAAAAGAAAGCTTCAAGAATGAGTACAACTCTCAATAAGGTCATTTCGTAACAGAAGAGATGGTGACATTATTCACTTAGTTACGAGAGTTGTGCAGCGAAAGTTGAGTGTTTTGGAACTTGGGAGACCCTTGGCATAGCTGCAGGAGGAGGTGGCTGTGCAGGAAGGTGGTCACCAACTTCAAGAATCAAGCATCAGTCATTATTAAGCTGTGACAGCGGTTCAACAGCCACACCTTCCTGCAGCCATTCCAGGGCTCTCCCTAGATCCAAAAGGCTCAATTTTTACTGCACAGCCATTGTGACTCGGCAATTAATTACACTATCTCTTTTGTTTTAAAATTATCTTTTGGTGAGCTGTACTTAATCGTTAAGCTTCCTGCTAACATGTGCTGAGTACAATTTTACTCAATTCACATTGCGAAAATGCTGATGTATTGAAAACGTTACACATTTTTGGATTTGGGCGACTTTTAAAACTCACTTTATCATAGTAACCGATAACGGCCACAAAACATATTTGCTGTCATTGTAAGGCCATGTCTCTTGTGGATGTGCCTGCCAAGTATTACGTTCTAGATACGAAGCGTTTTGAATCTATGAGCAAATAACCAATACATGTGTACTTTGAAAGTGTTCCCTAACTTTTTGTGGGCAGCTTAGATTAAAACACATAAATTATACAACATAGACACCTTCATACTCTTCAACAGTGATGACCTATTTACATAAGTAAATGCCTGCATTTTACGGGTCTGACCAGAGAAGAAGAAAAAAGAGAAGAAGAACTGAGTTTCTACACACCGCCAATGTACAAATAAGTTATTGCAGTTATAAACTATGGCCACTTTATTTGGGAGCACAGGTATGAACATATTTTAGAAAGGTTCTGGCATTTTTGACAGTAAGGAGCTGTAAATTTACTCCCCCCAAAAACCCCCACCAATCATTAGTTTTGATGAAAAAAAAAAGGGTTTCAAAATGACCTCCAAACTTTGAATGCCATTCCAGCTATTCACAATTTGATCTTCAAAACCGGATTTTAACTTTTAAACAGGTGAGCCACACATCAAAATGTGAACCCCTAAATCAGGTATTCTACTACAAGCCTTTGTTTGGGTGATAACCCTTGGACCATTTCTGGTTTTTAAAACAACAGATAAGGAACCACAAAGGTTTTTTAAATTCTTTTCCTTACTTTAATGGCAAGAGTGCAGGAGACTGCTATGTTTGGCATTGGCTTTTTTTTTAATAGCTCCTTAAAACTAATTACAGTCGAACCCCAATGAAGTGGGTGACACATATACCACAGCTAACCCTTCAATCACAACTGTTTTATGCAGACTTTTCAGAACATTATTTAGAATGAAAAAGGGTGTCTCCATTATAACCATCTCTAAATTGTGAACCCATTTGGCGGGTCGTTCGGTGGTCGCAATACTGTTGTTAAATTAAATGGTTTTTTGTAATCAATTCTGTACATAGAAAAAAGTCAAAATAAACATGATCAAAATCAAAGCTTTATATATAATTTGCAGAGATAGTAACAGTTCAAGAAAAAAAATCCATTCTTCATATTTTTTCTTGTTAAAGTTCTGTTGTGTGCCTGGTTTGAAAGCAACAATAAATAAATTTAAAAAACCAAAATCAAACAAAATTTCACCAATAGTTTTTTTTCTGATGCACAAATGGTATTTCATACACATTTGTAAAAAATACATTGCCTCCCAAAAGTCTTAAAACAAAAGTCATTTACTAAGAAAAACATCACATATATTAATAAAATCACACTCGAGTAGTTGCAAAGGCATAAATGAGATAAATCTCCTTAAAAATGTATGTTTAAATTGATGGCAATTAATGTACAATGACACTCGTTTTGCATTCAGGAAAAAACAATACAACACCTACATGCATATGGAATTTTTTAAAAAGGCACAACTGAAAATTGGTCCTAGGCACACTACCCATCAAAATGCATGTTCTCATGCAGTTCTCAACAATGACTCATCCACAGCTTATGGTTTCCCTAAAAGCAATGGGGAGGGGATTACCCCCACCCCACCCCACAGAAAGACGGCATATTTGTCGGACTATCTATAAGGCACACCATTGTATAAGGTCATAGCAAACCCCTCAAACGTTACCCAAAATCAGATTTTATTACATTTTCTCACTATTTCATTGGTCATAAGGCGCAGGTGTCTGAGTCTGGGGGAAAAGTATCGCCTTATAGTCCAAACAAAAATATGGTAGTTTAAATCTTTCTCAGTTTCTGCAACTAATTGAATGTAAAAACAATTGGTCAACCATTTTGAGCATATATAAATTTGAGCATCATTACAATCTTTTACATTATTACAAAACTCTTTGAATCATTTCTTAGCACTCTTTTCAACAAGAGAAAATCAGCAATATTTTAAGCAAATATTCAACAAACATGGTAACACTTAATCAATCAACAAACAATAGCATAGAAAAGCCTAGAAAATTCAAGCCACAAATATTGCAAGGTAGCATTCTAGCTATATTTGGATCCTTTAAAAGACTTGGCAATTTCCAAAAACTTCTCGGACTTTTCAGAACAAGTAAAACTTTCTGCATTTACATAATTGAAGCTTAAACATTAAGTTTTAGATCCTCTGAAGTCAGAGTGTGGCTGCCCACGTAACGGGGTAATAAAAAAACCCAGTCGCACATGTAATGTTCTCATCCCTAACTGGTGCATTTGTACCATAGTGTTCAAGTGCTTCGGCTGTCTTTTAACCAGGGTACGACAACAACAACAACATTACACAATGAATGGAAACACAAAAAACTAATGCAATTCACAACAAGCAGACATTTACCTTTTTGATGTCAAAAGGTTCTGTCTGAATATACATGAATGCAATCAAGCCTAGACAGTTTTTACCTCTTTTTGTATTTAATGTTGACTCTGTGTTTCTGTACAGCGTCCTAGGGCCTACTGAGTCAACGACTAATTCTGATAGAAAAAACACCACCACCACAAACTGATTCATCTTTCTATGACAGAATCATTTCACTGTAGCTTACCACATATAATGACCTCATCATCATGTTGCTTTGCACAAAGCGTATAATGAACAGGCGAATAGAATGTGACGAAAATGGAATGCCGTCTCCTCCATGCCTACCAGCAGCGACATTGATGATGTCCACTTCACGATGCCCAACGCAAGCGATGCAGGCAGATGAAGAAAGCCCTGATGACCTTTGCACAACAGCGGATTGTGAGGACAAGGAAGCCGGTCGGCAGCAACTAGATCCGTCGTTACTTCTTTCCCTTCTTGAATGGACGCCTGAAACCAAATGACAATTCAAAACCACTGCTGAAAGCCACGGCTGCATAATAATAATAACAGTGAAGCATTTATATAGCACACTCCTCCACCCAATATGGAGCTCTGTGCGGTTAACAGAAATTGAAAGACAACAAGAAGTTCAGCAAAGACATAATCGCTCACACACGTGCAGATAGGCGTGCACAGATACACCTCCCCCCAAACATGATACACACACCATCACTCACCCCACCCAAAACACAACACATGATTATGATGTTGAATAAGCATCAACATTCTCTCTCTCTCTCTCTCTCTCTCTCTCAATTAAGCTGACGCAGACAGCCAACTAACATAAAGGGGTTGGGGTTGGGGGGGTGCGAGACGAGAATCAAAAGAAATGTGGCCTGAAGGTTGTGGTGCAGTTTGAAGAGGTAGGTTCTGAGAGCTGCTATGAAAGATGGTAAAGACTAGAGTTGAGAACCGGTTAAAAAATCCAAACCGGTTTTAAACCGGTTTTCCCTATTCGAACCGGTTATAGTGAACCAGTGTTTTTAACCAGTACTCGCATCACTAGTTTCACCTATGCAAACACATATTTATTTGTCAGAATATTCACACACGCACGCACGCGCACACATACATGACTTATGACACACACACACTCAACTCAACACTCAGCCCATGACCACCACAAACAGCTACTCTTGGTTTACAAACACCTAATCTGCGCTGAGAATCAGTGGGTTTTAAAAAAAAAAGAATGAGTTATTCCAAGAAAAACTCACTTTCAGTTTGCAGTTAAAAAAACGGTTCACAGCAACTAGAACCGGTTTTTGGAACCGCGAAAGATTAGCACCGTTTTTTCGGTTCAAAACGTTCTTTTCACCCACCTCTAGTAAAGACTGGATATGACGAATTTCATGACGCAGTCGTCTGTCCTGCCATGGCAACCTAGTTGATAGTTTCAGACCTGCCAATATGCTGTGGTTTCTATCCTGTGTCCTACTGGCAGCCTAGAAACTATTGACTAGGTTGTCATGGTAGGATAGATCACGATACATGTACATGTAATGCAACTTGTATGCTGATCCTTAACAATGCCAAATTCTTTCAAAAACAAACCCAAAACCCCACAACTGTTGACTGTTATGTTTAACAAAAGAAATATTTTTTCAGATGGCAATAAAAAGCTGAAGAACAGGTTGTTTAAATAACAGGTTGCTTAAAATATATACATGTATATATAAAAGGAGCAAGGCTCCAGGATTACTAAATCCCCAAACAGATCTTCCCAGAAGCCATCAGTGGCCCTAAAAATCATTTTGGCCGAGAGAAAGGGGATGAAGTCTTGGGCAAAGCATCTCCGTTATAAACACGGTCACATGACCCCTGATTACAAAATATGATGGGTCAATTTCCAAAATAACGAGCCAATAATGTGTCACTCACTCACTGTAGTATTATACTTAAAATTGATTGCAGACTTCATGGGTCAGATGACCCATGGCTGCACAAAATGAGGGGTCAAATCACCAACAATGCGGATCAATGACCCGGGCCCGCCAACAATCTAAAGCTGTGAAGGCGATACTTTTTTCCTCAGACTAGCCCCTGCATCTTATATGACTCATAATTCAGTAACAGTATAATAACAGAATCTGAATTTTGTGTTAAATTTGAGGGGTGGGTTTTATAATAAGGTGCACCTTATAGTCCAAAAAATTACAATGCATACATACTTAACCAGCCTTTTCAGTCGTTGCCAAAAGGACTGCCTTCTGGAGCTGCCTCTGCCTCTGCTGCTGTCGTCCGGCAAACCTTGAGCTCCACTGCCCCCCTCCCTGCTGCTCTGGAACCTTCACAGACCGTGACACCAATTAAACACACTGACACCAATTAACTCATTCGCATCGCAACGATTTTGAATTATTAAAACACACAAATCACTCCAGCCATACACACAAACAAAACAAATCTCCAGCCATACACACAAACAAAACAGACATAAACAAAAGGAGAAATGAAAGAAGATTACGGGGTTTTTACTTCAGGTTTAAACACAGGGAAGTGGTAGATCAGACTTTTTTTGGGTATAGACTTTACATAGAAAAACTCTCTACACCGATTGGTTCTCCCACAACGAACCACTAAAAAAGCAAAGTCAGGGGCAAAATTGTGGTCTAAAGGAGTGAAGCGAGTGTAGAAGTGACCCAGGTATGGTGTGCACACAGATTCACTTCCCTTGAGAGAGACTGTTACTACCAAAACATTTTTTCCAGGGGGCTAATCTGTTCCAAAAGAATGGAAATGGCGGAGAAGGAGTTTTTATTCAATTTTCGAATTTATTTTTTTCAGGCGGAGATTTTGAGATTGGTCGATTTCAGAAAAAAATTAGGCGGAGAAAACGGAGATGTTTTCATGCCTGGGACATATATGTCCGGAACGACTTGAATGAGTTAAACACAGTGGAACCTCCCAATTAAAGACCCACCATGCATATGTATAGTTCCCCTCTCTTGCCCGGAATATTTTTTTAAGATTTCTTACCAGCGAGAGAGGGAAAACACGTGAAAACGCTGATTTTCACACGTGAATGTGGTGGGTCTTTTAAGACCTCCCCTATTAAGACTCCCTCTAACTTGTGACCCCAAAATATTTCACATTTTGTCCCCTTCATATCTGGACTACTGTGTGTGTGTGCCCACTTCTCCATTAAGATCCCTCCCTATTAATATTATGACACTTTTTGGGATGATTTTTTTCCCTTTTTTTAAAAAAGAGGTTGCACTGTATATTATGAATTCAGCGCTTAAGAACAGAGAAAAAAATTATTGTAAAGATTGCAGTCAGACTTTTACCTGCACACAATGAACCAGATTTCATAAAAACATGAACTTAACTTTAAAAAGAAAAATCACTTTAAATGCAATCCAGTTTCGCAAAATGAACGAAAAATCACAGGTGTTCCTAAAGAACTATAAAGTACAATCAAGGTTTCTCTAGCACGGACGTAATTCGAACAATATATAACAAATTAGGTACATTTAATTTTTTTTTTAAAAAGGTACATTTGAATTTATACTACTGTAATCAAAATATGTATGCCTGACATTTCCGACTACAACTGCCAAATAGCAGAGAGGGTAGGGTTTTTTATAGTGGAGATGCCTTGAGCAAGGTACCCCCCCCCCTTCTTCACTCTCTTGGCCAAAGGGATTTGAGGACAGCAGGTGTTGGGGAAGGTCCCCAAAGGCCAACACATCAGTGCAGCTGCAGGTTAAAAAATGGAACTACTTATTTATTATTAGTAGTATTAATTTTATACAAGTATAAATGCTCAAGCTTCCCAAAACATTGACAATCAGGAACAAACATAATTTACTGAAAACATTACCACACAATACCAGCTTCGCTCGCTCTTCGCTCGCGGCTGGTAATAATCCCAAACAACATCCCAGCTCCTGTCTAAAATGTCAGATAATAAATCAAATACTCACTGATGGTCCTCCCGGTGCTGATGCTGTGATGGTGTGGGCCCCACAGCTCCTTCTCCCCTTTCCTCCACTGACTCCTCCTCCAGGCCTTTGACAGCTTCCCCCCATCCGTCCCCCCGGTGCTGATGCTGTGATGGTGTGGGCCCCACAGCTCCTTCTTCACTTTCCTCCACTGACTCCTCCTCCAGGCCTTTGACAGCTTCCCCCCATCCGTCCCCCCGGTGCTGATGCTGTGATGGTGTGGGCCCCACAGCTCCTTCTTCACTTTCCTCCACTGACTCCTCCTCCAGGCCTTTGACAGCTTCCCCCCATCCGTCCCCCCGGTGCTGATGCTGTGCTGGTGTGGGCCCCACAGCTTCTTCACTTTCCTCCACTGACTCCTCCTCCAGGCCTTCACCCCCGAGGCCTTTGACAGCTTCCCCTCCCTCATCTATCCCCCCGTCTGCCTCTGTTGCACAGTTCACCTCAGGAGGCGATGTGCTGATCTCATGAGGCGCAGCATTGATCTCTGGAGGCGCAGCATTGATCTCTGGAGGCACACCATTGATCTCTGGAGGCGCAGCATTGATTTCTGGAGGCGCAGCATTGATCTCTGGAGGCACAGCATTGATCTCTGGAGGCGCAGCATTGATCTCTGGAGGCACAGCATTGATCTCTGGGGGCGCAGCATTGATCTCTGGAGGCACAGCATTGATCTCTGGAGGCGCAGCATTGATCTCTGGAGGGAAACAAGTGGCTGGGCTGTGGTGAAGGTCCCCAATGGCTCCAGTCATCAGAGGGGCTGTCTCAGGGTCTGGCGGCAGAGCCTGGGAAGTTTCTGAGGTGTGGTGATCAGAAGAAATGTTTGAAGCTCCTGTTGCTTCTCTAGCTCTACACACAGTCTTCACCGACGTCTGCTCTTCTTCATCGTTTTTTGGATCAGGTTGAACCATTGGTTTCACCCGAGCCGTTTGTTTCGCTCTGATGTCAACCGGTGTGGCCTGAATTCGCTCGTCCTGAATCCCGCTCCCAGCTGGAACAAAAGGACTGCCGCTGGTTTGACATGCCGCTGATATGTTTTGAACGTCTTGTTCTTCATCAGACAATGGTGAGGTCATTTCTTCAGGATAATATAGCAAGCGATCCTCAATGGTCATGTCTTGAGCTGCATCCTGCTTTTTGTCATTGTTAGATTTGATGCCGCTGGTCCTGCGATTCCTGCTTGGCTCACTGGAGGAAGAAGACCAGCTCCCAGAATCATCCCTAGCTGGCTTTGACAGACCAGATGCGTTTGCACGGGGATGGCAGTTGAACCGTTTGCGAGTTTGAAAATTTTGGTCGTTCCTGCCTTCACTCAAATTTGATGTGAAAATCTCCTTGTGCATGTCATCAGATTTGATGAGATACCCAGAGCTGTTGTACTCTGATCCTGATGATGCGCTTGGATTATCAGCGGCTTCGCTGGAACTGTCCCTCAAGAGAGCTGGTCCCGACAATGCGTTTGGATTATCAGCGGCTTCGCTGGAACTGTCCCTCAAGAGAGCTGGTCCCGACAATGCGTTTGGATTATCAGCGGCTTCGCTGGAACTGTCCCTCAAGAGAGCTGGTCCCAACGATGTGTTTGGATTATTAGCGGCTTCGCTGGAACTGTCCCTCAAGAGAGCTGGTCCCGACAATGCGCTTGGATTATCAGCAGCTTCGCTAAAACTGTCCCTCAAGAGAGCTGGTCCCGACAATGCGTTTGGATTATCAGCGGCTTCGCTGTAACTGTCAGGATCTCTGAAGAAGAGCTGAGCTGATGGCACATTCCCTGTAGCATCTCTTTCACAGGAAGGGTCAGTGCTTGTGCTTTGCTCTCTCATAGTACTGGTGGCTTCAGTCTCAGTGGCGTAGTCTGTGTTGGCACTTGCACATTCCACGCCGCTACTGACGTCTCCTCTGTACCCAGAACTTCCATCAGACTGGTCAGTAACCATGGACCGTAAAGGACGTCTTGCAGAGTCTGTCGTTGCACACACACGCCTTTTAACTCGCGAGTCAGACTTCATGGAACGTGGCTGAAGACTGTGGTCATCTGTGTCGCTGCTGGAGACTGGACTATTCACTGCCTGTGGTGGAAGAGTCGATGGAGGATGCGACTCCCTAGCGGTTTTTTTTTTATGAGTCCGAGATGAGCAGGATTTACTTGCAGAATATTTGTTCTTTTCCCTCCCTTCTCTGCGGCACTCTGTTTCACAGTTTTCACGGATTCTGTCATGGTGAAGTTGCTCATGAAAGGATGTTCCTAAAAGGAATCGTCTCATTCTGTCCAGGAATTTTGGATTGTTTGGATCAAAGAGAATTCTCTGAACAAGCATCGGTGTCTTCCTGTTCACTGAGCTTTTGTTAAAGTACAGTCGAATTACGCCAGTACGCGACGAAGAGTTAGCAGCAACATTAATTATCTTTAGCCCAGTGGTAGTGCTGCAATCGTCTTGGTCGTAATTATCAGTGCACAATAAGATAAAAAGTTTTGTCATCTGGAATTTGCCTATTTCATGCAGAAATTCCATTTCAGTTATACTGGACTCCTCAGCAAGTAAAGCAACCCTAACTTCAAAGGTTTCACTGCGATACACTAAAGAAATGTTTTCCAGATACCTTTTCACGTCGTGAGCAACAGTCTGATCTTGTTCGTGGTACTGCAAAACGGCATGAAAAAGTCTTTTCTTACAACCATCAGGACACGAGCCATGGAGTGTGTACACAGAGGGAGAAGAAACCACAGCCTCATGGCTGGTACGATTATCTGCAACAAAGCATGAGACTGAGAGTATAATTATTATCTACTTATCTTCTTTTATTTGTTAAGCAGAACATGATGCTTCCAGCATTTCTTTCCAGACTTGGCTACCATTATCCAATACTCTTTCTATATATGTAATCTACACATATCCGCTCCAAGGTCTTTTCTCTGAGTTAACTTAATGAAGTTTCATGAACATGCAAGCCTCAACTTTCAAGGTATGCGAATATATGTATATGAATAGATAATGGGATACACCTAATTAGTTTTAAAGTTAAAGTTACGGCCGGACTATAAAAGAGGGGAGGCGCTGAACGCTCGCCGCATTTGAATCACAGCTAGCGAGAGACAGTTCACCCTTCTTTGTTCCCTGTTGTGCGAGCCACCGCGAGGCAGAGCTTTTTTTGCGAGAACGAACCAATCCCTGGGATCAGTTGTTTTCCCATTTAAATGGTCTGCAAATGAATAAATCACACCCACTCTCTTTTGACCACAACGATTTTCAGAATCCAAAGATACAATCGATGTTGAATCCTAAGACACACAAACAGGTGTATGCACCCATGATTGGGAGACACTTGCTCACAAGACACTTGCTCACAAGACACTTGCCCACAAGACACTTGCTCACAAGACACTTGCTCACAAGACACTTGCCCACAAGACACTTGCTCACAAGACACTTGCTCACAAGACACTTGCTCAAAAGACACTTGCTCACAAGACACTTGCCCACAAGACACTTGCTCACAAGACACTTGCTCAAAAGACACTTGCTCAAAAGACACTTGCTCACAAGACACTTGCTCACAAGACACTTGCTCAAAAGACACTTGCTCACAACTTTAACGAAAAAGACGACAAATGCTCACAAGAAAACATTTTAGTATGTGTGAAAAAGAAAACAATAAGCATGCACACTTTCAATCATGCTCATTCCCCCATCTCCCTCCCTCCCTCTCTCTGTGATGCTTCAATCATTAAACCAAAGTGGTTAATCCAGCTCATGCTGAAAATGTTGATTCTTTTGATGCTGTTGATGATCATGCAAATGTTAATTTTCCTAATGAGCTGAATGCAGAATCTGTTTCATTAGATAGTCCTATACACAGAAATGTGAAGTTGAAGACGCCATCAAAAAGCTGAAATGTGGTAAGGCCGCTGGTGATGACGGAATGTGTTGTGAATTCTACACATTTTCTTCACCATGCGTGGTAATATTTCTTACTCAATACTTTAATAACCTATTTGATTCAGGTAGCTTTCCAAATAGTTGGTGTCATTCTATCATACAGCTTTATATAAAAAGGGTGAGCCTGAATGCCCAGACAACTACAGAGGTATTTTGTTTCTGAATATTGCAGGTAAATTGTATAGTTGTATTCTTGATAAAAGATTGAGTAAATGGATTGAAGTAAATGGTATTATTGATTCTTCCCAAGCTGGTTTTAGACGTGATTACATGTATAGCACTATTGACCACGTTTCCACTCTTTTGGCTCTAGTTCAAAAACAGTCACTTAACCACTGCAAATTGTATGCTGCCTTTATTGATTTAAAAAAAAAGCATTTAATCTAGTGAACAGACAATACATCTGGATGATGTTAAGGAAGCATGGTGTAAATGATAAAATGTATAATGCTATTAAAGAGTATGTATGCTAGTGTGAAAGCAAGCGTAAGAGTGAAGAACGAATGTACTGATTCTTTTTCCTGTCCTATAGGTTTAAAGCAAGGCGAAATCTGTAGCCCTATTTTATTCTCTTTATTTATCAATGAACTTGCCCTTGATATCATCCACAATGGCAAGCACGGTGTAACACTAACCCCCAGTTTAATTGAAATATTAATTCTTCTGTTTGCAGATGATGCACTGTTGCTCTCTTTTTCGGTCATTGGTTTGCAGCGTCAGTTAAATATTTTAAAATATGTTTCCCTGAGGGTTAACTCTGACAAATCTAAAGTAGTTGTATTTCATAAGTAAAGGTGGTTATATTGCAGCTAAGGAAAAATGGTATATTGTTAATACTAAGCTTGAAAAAGTTAATCAGTACAAATATCTCGGGATAATTTTCTCTTCCTCTCTCACCTTTTATTATGCACTGGAAGACAGAGCAACAAAAGCCAAGAGAGCGGTAGTGTGTATATTGAAAATGTGTTGGTCTCTTGGTGAAATTCATCCCAAAATATTTTTTAAACTTTTCGATAGTCAAATCTTACCCATGCTATCATATGGTTCTGAAGTTTTGGGGCTGCTCTCGGATCATACCCCTATTGAAAGAGTGCACATATTTGCCTTAAAACGTTTACTTAATGTTAGTGTCAAGACTCCTAATGTTCTTGTTTACGGTGAATGTGGTAGGTATCCTCTGTTTGTACATACATATGCACGATGTGTGAAATACTGGTCAAAAATATTAAGAATGTCGAATGACCATATTCCTGAATTATCTTATAAAATGTTGTTGAATCTTCATAATAGAAATAAGAATAACTTGGTTTCACAAAGGCTTATTGATTGCTATGTTCAAGGTTGGGAATCTGAATTGTTAAAGATTGATACCTATTTTTTGCATCATTTAAACAATCATTCTGTACATCTCAGTAGTTATTTGAAATTAAAAAAACAAATGCGCGTGAAAAAAATATCAGCTAGATTTAGACTTAGTGTTTCAGCTTTAAATACGCATTGTAGACGATATTCTAAAAATCCATGTTTTGACTGTCCTTTTTGTAAAGATACTTCTGAGACAGAGGTCCATTTTTTATTTGTGTGTCCCAAATATTCAGTCATTAGGGGAAAACATATTCCTAAAAAGTTCTATAACCACCCTTCTGCTTTTAGATTAACTTTATTGATGTGTGATTCTAAATGTACATTAAAATAGCCAACTTTCTTTATGAAGTTTTTAAGATCCGTAATGAAGCTTTATCATTTGATAGTTGACAGATTTGTGCATTGTGCTTGTTTACTCTATAAGGTAGTTTTGGGCGCCGGTGATTTGTGTCATCGATGCTTTTTGTGTATGTTCTCTTCATAATTTAAGTCTTGGCACTGCACTGTCAATTTGTTTACTTTTATGCTTTTTGTATGTTCACTTTATAATCCAGCTTTTGGCAATGTTGATTTGTTGTCATTGTTGCTTTTTGTGTGTATGTTCGCTTATAATGGAGTTCTTTGGTGATGATTTGTTGTCATTGTTGCTGTGTGTATGTTCGCTTATAATGGAGTTCTTTGGTGATGATTTGTTGTCATTGTTGCCTTGTGTGTGTATGTTCGCTTATAATGGAGTTCTTTGGTGATGATTTGTTGTCATTGTTGCTTTGTGTGTATGTTCGCTTATAATGGAGTTCTTTGGTGATGATTTGTTGTCATTGTTGCTTTTTGTGTGTATGTTCGCTTATAATGGAGTTCTTTGGTGATGATTTGTTGTCATTGTTGCCTTGTGTGTGTATGTTCGCTTATAATGGAGTTCTTTGGTGATGATTTGTTGTCATTGTTGCTTTTTGTGTGTATGTTCGCTTATAATGGAGTTCTTTGTGTGATGATTTGTTGTCATTGTTGCTTTTTGTGTGTATGTTCGCTTATAATGGAGTTCTTTGCTGATGATTTGTTGTCATTGTTGCTTTTTGTGTGTATGTTCGCTTATAATGGAGTTCTTTGGTGATGATTTGTTGTCATTGTTGCTTTTTGTGTGTATGTTCGCTTATAATGGAGTTCTTTTGCTGATGATTTGTTGTCATTGTTGCTTTGTGTGTGTATGTTCGCTTATAATGGAGTTCTTTGGTGATGATTTGTTGTCATTGTTGCTTTTTGTGTGTATGTTCGCTTATAATGGAGTTCTTTGTGATGATTTGTTGTCATTGTTGCTTTTTGTGTGTATGTTCGCTTATAATGGAGTTCTTTGGTGATGATTTGTTGTCATTGTTGCTTTGTGTGTGTATGTTCGCTTATAATGGAGTTCTTTGGTGATGATTTGTTGTCATTGTTGCTTTGTGTGTGTATGTTCGCTTATAATGGAGTTCTTTGGTGATGATTTGTTGTCATTGTTGCTTTGTGTGTGTATGTTCGCTTATAATGGAGTTCTTTGGTGATGATTTGTTGTCATTGTTGCTTTGTGTGTGTATGTTCGCTTATAATGGAGTTCTTTGGTGATGATTTGTTGTCATTGTTGCTTTTTGTGTGTATGTTCGCTTATAATGGAGTTCTTTGCTGATGATTTGTTGTCATTGTTGCTTTGTGTGTGTATGTTCGCTTATAATGGAGTTCTTTGGTGATGATTTGTTGTCATTGTTGCTTTTTGTGTGTATGTTCGCTTATAATGGAGTTCTTTGTGCTGATGATTTGTTGTCATTGTTGCTTTTTGTGTGTATGTTCGCTTATAATGGAGTTCTTTGCTGATGATTTGTTGTCATTGTTGCTTTTTGTGTGTATGTTCGCTTATAATGGAGTTCTTTGGTGATGATTTGTTGTCATTGTTGCTTTGTGTGTGTATGTTCGCTTATAATGGAGTTCTTTGGTGATGATTTGTTGTCATTGTTGCTTTTTGTGTGTATGTTCGCTTATAATGGAGTTCTTTGGTGATGATTTGTTGTCATTGTTGCTTTGTGTGTGTATGTTCGCTTATAATGGAGTTCTTTGCTGATGATTTGTTGTCATTGTTGCTTTGTGTGTGTATGTTCGCTTATAATGGAGTTCTTTGTGATGATTTGTTGTCATTGTTGCTTTTTGTGTGTATGTTCGCTTATAATGGAGTTCTTTGCTGATGATTTGTTGTCATTGTTGCTTTTTGTGTGTATGTTCGCTTATAATGGAGTTCTTTTGCTGATGATTTGTTGTCATTGTTGCTTTGTGTGTGTATGTTCGCTTATAATGGAGTTCTTTGGTGATGATTTGTTGTCATTGTTGCTTTTTGTGTGTATGTTCGCTTATAATGGAGTTCTTTGGTGATGATTTGTTGTCATTGTTGCTTTGTGTGTGTATGTTCGCTTATAATGGAGTTCTTTGGTGATGATTTGTTGTCATTGTTGCTTTGTGTGTGTATGTTCGCTTATAATGGAGTTCTTTGGTGATGATTTGTTGTCATTGTTGCTTTGTGTGTGTATGTTCGCTTATAATGGAGTTCTTTTGTGATGATTTGTTGTCATTGTTGCTTTGTGTGTGTATGTTCGCTTATAATGGAGTTCTTTGGTGATGATTTGTTGTCATTGTTGCTTTGTGTGTGTATGTTCGCTTATAATGGAGTTCTTTGCTGATGATTTGTTGTCATTGTTGCTTTGTGTGTGTATGTTCGCTTATAATGGAGTTCTTTGCTGATGATTTGTTGTCATTGTTGCTTTTTGTGTGTATGTTCGCTTATAATGGAGTTCTTTGTGCTGATGATTTGTTGTCATTGTTGCTTTTTGTGTGTATGTTCGCTTATAATGGAGTTCTTTTGCTGATGATTTGTTGTCATTGTTGCTTTGTGTGTGTATGTTCGCTTATAATGGAGTTCTTTGGTGATGATTTGTTGTCATTGTTGCTTTTTGTGTGTATGTTCGCTTATAATGGAGTTCTTTGGTGATGATTTGTTGTCATTGTTGCTTTGTGTGTGTATGTTCGCTTATAATGGAGTTCTTTGGTGATGATTTGTTGTCATTGTTGCTTTGTGTGTGTATGTTCGCTTATAATGGAGTTCTTTGGTGATGATTTGTTGTCATTGTTGCTTTGTGTGTGTATGTTCGCTTATAATGGAGTTCTTTGGTGATGATTTGTTGTCATTGTTGCTTTGTGTGTGTATGTTCGTTTATAATGGAGTTCTTTGGTGATGATTTGTTGTCATTGTTGCTTTTTGTGTGTATGTTCGCTTATAATGGAGTTCTTTGGTGATGATTTGTTGTCATTGTTGCTTTTTGTGTGTATGTTCGCTTATAATGGAGTTCTTTGTGCTGATGATTTGTTGTCATTGTTGCTTTGTGTGTATGTTCGCTTATAATGGAGTTCTTTGGTGATGATTTGTTGTCATTGTTGCTTTGTGTGTGTATGTTCGCTTATAATGGAGTTCTTTGGTGATGATTTGTTGTCATTGTTGCTTTGTGTGTGTATGTTCGCTTATAATGGAGTTCTTTGTGCTGATGATTTGTTGTCATTGTTGCTTTTTGTGTGTATGTTCGCTTATAATGGAGTTCTTTGTGCTGATGATTTGTTGTCATTGTTGCTTTTTGTGTGTATGTTCGCTTATAATGGAGTTCTTTGTGCTGATGATTTGTTGTCATTGTTGCCTTGTGTGTGTATGTTCGCTTATAATGGAGTTCTTTGGTGATGATTTGTTGTCATTGTTGCTTTGTGTGTGTATGTTCGCTTATAATGGAGTTCTTTGGTGATGATTTGTTGTCATTGTTGCTTTTTGTGTGTATGTTCGCTTATAATGGAGTTCTTTGGTGATGATTTGTTGTCATTGTTGCTTTGTGTGTGTATGTTCGCTTATAATGGAGTTCTTTGGTGATGATTTGTTGTCATTGTTGCTTTGTGTGTGTATGTTCGTTTATAATGGAGTTCTTTGGTGATGATTTGTTGTCATTGTTGCTTTGTGTGTGTATGTTCGCTTATAATGGAGTTCTTTGGTGATGATTTGTTGTCATTGTTGCTTTTTGTGTGTATGTTCGCTTATAATGGAGTTCTTTGTGCTGATGATTTGTTGTCATTGTTGCCTTGTGTGTGTATGTTCGCTTATAATGGAGTTCTTTGGTGATGATTTGTTGTCATTGTTGCTTTTTGTGTGTATGTTCGCTTATAATGGAGTTCTTTGCTGATGATTTGTTGTCATTGTTGCTTTTTGTGTGTATGTTCGCTTATAATGGAGTTCTTTGTGCTGATGATTTGTTGTCATTGTTGCTTTGTGTGTGTATGTTCGCTTATAATGGAGTTCTTTGCTGATGATTTGTTGTCATTGTTGCTTTTTGTGTGTATGTTCGCTTATAATGGAGTTCTTTGTGCTGATGATTTGTTGTCATTGTTGCTTTTGTGTGTGTATGTTCGCTTATAATGGAGTTCTTTGGTGATGATTTGTTGTCATTGTTGCTTTGTGTGTGTATGTTCGCTTATAATGGAGTTCTTTGGTGATGATTTGTTGTCATTGTTGCTTTGTGTGTGTATGTTCGCTTATAATGGAGTTCTTTGGTGATGATTTGTTGTCATTGTTGCTTTTTGTGTGTATGTTCGCTTATAATGGAGTTCTTTGTGCTGATGATTTGTTGTCATTGTTGCTTTTTGTGTGTATGTTCGCTTATAATGGAGTTCTTTGTGCTGATGATTTGTTGTCATTGTTGCTTTTTGTGTGTATGTTCGCTTATAATGGAGTTCTTTGGTGATGATTTGTTGTCATTGTTGCTTTTTGTGTGTATGTTCGCTTATAATGGAGTTCTTTGTGCTGATGATTTGTTGTCATTGTTGCTTTTTGTGTGTATGTTCGCTTATAATGGAGTTCTTTGTGCTGATGATTTGTTGTCATTGTTGCTTTGTGTGTGTATGTTCGCTTATAATGGAGTTCTTTGGTGATGATTTGTTGTCATTGTTGCTTTGTGTGTGTATGTTCGCTTATAATGGAGTTCTTTGTGCTGATGATTTGTTGTCATTGTTGCTTTGAGTGTGTATGTTCGTTTATAATGGAGTTCTTTGTGCTGATGATTTGTTGTCATTGTTGTTTTCCTTTTGCAACCCCCTCCCCTCTGACATGGGCAAAAGGCCTGGATCAGTAAACTGTGTGAAGTATGTGAATTGTGAATATCTCTCTCTCTCTCTCTCTCTCTCTCTCTCTCTCTCTCTCTCTCTCTCTCTCTCTCTCTCTGTCTGTGTCTCTCTCTTTCTCTCTCTATTTTTCTCTCTCTCAATTTATTGGTACAGTAATGTGTGTGTGTGTGTGTGTGTGTGTGTGTGTGTGTGTGTGTGTGTGTGTGTGTGTGTGTGTGTGTGTGTGTGTGTGTGTGTGTGTGTATGTGTTTGTGTATAATTGGTATTCACATGTACTTGTCATTCATGTATTGTTGTTGGTGAAATGTAAACAAGCCTGTATAGTGCTTATTCTTTTCCAACATTAAAAAAATTCATTCGTTCGTCTCTCTGAGATACGTTGTAACTTTAAAAGAAAGCAATTAAAAGATTCTTGTATATTTATATCTGTTGTGACATAAGAATAAACAGATGGTAATAAAAAAAATTCAGCCAAAGTGCTGTCATGCACAAGTTTATTTTTGATTATTTCAAATATTACCTGCTGCTTTATTCAGTTATAGTCGGAAATGAAGAGACAGGCATACGTACGCATACATACACTTTAGACACACACAATCACTTCAGTGGTTGTTTTCTTTTGTGAGCAATTGTCTTAAGGTTATGAGCAAATATCTTGTGAGCAAGCATCTTGTGAGCATTTGTCTTGTGAGCATATGTCTCAACACCATGCACCCATACATGCATGCACATACATATATTCGCTATCCATTCCTTAAGAAGAAGTACTTAACATTATGAGCAGCAAAGTCCCATCCACCAATATTATCCAAATAATGACAGTAGGTGATGCTGTTAATGTCGTCATCATGTGGCCCCCACCCTAATGTTAATGTCGTCATCATGTGGCCCCCACCCTAATGTTAATGTCGTCATCATGTGGCCCCCACCCTAATGTTAATGTCGTCATCATGTGGCACCCACCCTAATGTTAATGTCGTCATCATGTGGCCCCCACGCTAATGTTAATGTCATCATCATGTGGCCCCCACCCTAATGTTAATGTCGTCATCATGTGGCCCCCACCCTAATGTTAATGTCGTCATCATGTGGCCCCCACGCTAATGTTAATGTCGTCATCATGTGGCCCCCACCCTAATGTCACCCCTTCACCCTCTTGTTTGCTTGTTGTCTCTAATTACCGGTAATAACTCAAAAGGATCGTGTTGCGCTAGTTTCATCATAATTCATAGTCTCATAATCATATAGTCTTCAAGTCTGGAGATTACACCAGCCAGGGTGGCACAGAGGTAACGTCACACACTTGTGGGGGATCTCGAGTTCGAATCCCATCAGAGGCAAGGTTTTTTTCAGTCCTGGACTGACTCCTACTCAGAGTGAATGTGCTGTGGGCTCAATGGGAAGGCTGAAACCACACAGTTGAACTTCAGTCGCCTAACGGATGTGATTCTGAGAGTGTTGCTCTAATTTCATGACCAACACGGCAGATGTCTGTAGTTCTTGGGCCTGGTTAACGCCGGGATATCACTATGAAAGGAAATGTAGAGTACAGCCCTGTTACATAGTCTCAGATCAATAAGAAACTTCATAGCAGTAGAGTACAGCCCTGTTACATAGTCTCAGATCAATAAGAAACTTCATAGCAGTAGAGTACAGCCCTGTTACATAGTCTCAGATCAATAAGAAACTTCATAGCAACATCATCATCATCACAGTCATCCGACTCATTTCCATCAATCACCTAAAAAGTGTCTCAAATTCTGTGGCCTTGTTTCTCATGGTGACCCCAGCTTCGATTTCCAATCCAATTTATGCCCTTGGTGCACTTGGGTCAAAGTCATGGGGATCAGTGTGTTCTGGGGAGCTGTCGATGGACGGACGCATTGGCACCCTCGGAGAAGGACCTCACTCACGCTGGCTCCGCAACCAAGACATTATTGTCATCAGTAGAGGGCTTAGTAGGTGGTGTCCTGCGCACAGGCTCTACTGAACTCCACCGAAGTGACTCAGCAGCAGTGCAGTGTCTGCTCGCTTGGTTGCCTCCAGATGGCCTAACATAGATTCACTCCCCTTGGACTGCTGATTTTGGATTCTGTGACCTGACAAACCAATGTGTGGCTGACTTGGGAATCAGAATGAGCAGCGTGGGAGCAACACCATTGTACAGCCAAGAAGATGGGACACCCCTAAAAAACAAAGATTGAAGATAAAAAAAAAAGCCCACCAAACAAACCCAAAACATCGCTTACCTCTTGGAGAACTGAAGTCTCCAGATGACGAGAAGGATGCGAACGAAGAACTGTGATTGGCCACATGCAAGATGCTCAGCTCCGCGCTTCTATCTTCACCAGAAGAGGGAGGATAACTTCCGCCGGAAGCCATGATTCAATGGAAATATCAGCCCGATCATCTGTGTCAAAAGAAAACAAATAGGCCATAATATTAATAGTATATACTTTCTGTTGTTTAGTCTTGCTTTTTCTGACATTTAATAATATGCTTTGAATTTTACTTTTCTGTTGTAGAGTTCTCACTTGTAACATCTGTAACACCACAGCATCTGAAAAGACACAACTAAGAGACACATGGATAAATCAGTGATTGTGCTAGGATTTTTGAAAAACTCCCTTCAGCAACAATGCTCCCCAACAACCGGAATCAAAATCAGTCCCAGGGAACAAAAAACAGTGAAAATCACAATATCAGAGCCCGCCCCTGTTAAACAATTTATCAGTCCTAGCAAAAATGTATCACTAAAGACAATTTTTTTTATCAGTATTTTGGTTTTGCAATCAGTATTTTACTGATATTTACCAGAAAACACGCTCATTGATAAATTGATTCCAAGTTTGATTTCTTTGGACATTTCTAACAATCAACAACATTATAGTAGCGATTTGCTTTATTACAAACAGTGAACTAATTAACTGAATATAATGCAATCACAAGAACACACATTTTGTGTGTTTGTGTGCGTGTGCGAGCGTGCAACATGTGTGTGTGTGTGTGTGTGTGTGTGTGAGAGAGAGAGACTGACAGCGAGAGGGAGAGGTGTGTGTGTGTGTGTGTGTGTGTGTGTGTGTGTGTGCACACATGTGTGCATGTGTGTGTGTGTGTGCGCACATGTGTGCATACATGTCTGAGTGTGGTGTGTGTGTGTGTGTGTGTATGTGTGTGTGTCATGTTGTGAGTGAGTGAGTGTGATTTCATTTTCAAGATGTACCTCATGCCATTCCATGCCAGTGTTTTAGCTAGACAATATGGAACGTGAATTCACATCTTATTCTCTCTGGAGAGGCCTCCAATGCTCTTTTACATTCCACATATCGTCAGCTTCTGGGGGATGGGGGGAGGGAGGGAGGTGAGGTGGAAGAGGGCTTTGTCCCCATTGATCTCCAGATAGTTCAAACCCCCAACCTCCCTGAGTTCCTCTTTCATTACTTCATCTTCCCCTGACATCATATCCATGGTCGTTTCCTTTCAAGAACATTCATAGTTAGACTAAGTGAGCGATGCATTAGTGGGGGATGGGATGGGAGAGAGGGGGGGGGGGGAGGGTAGGTGCATTCATCGTCTTTGATCTTGATTTTGATGCAGTACGTTGGCAGGATCCAAAATTTATGGACGTCAACACCAACTGGGGGAAAACTGGGGAGAGCACATTACCTTAATAGTCCCTAAAAGAACAAAAGTGGGGGGTTGATAATTTGCAGGCTACATTTCACTTTTCATGCTACAACATTTCACTTTTCATCCAGCTGACAAATCAGCTGGACTAGCCGACCCCCAGCACCATCTAGCATGATAGCTGGGGCCCCCTCCTACAGTTCAGTATGGTGGTGGTTGGTCAGCACCATCTAGCATGATAGCTGGGGCCCCCTCCTACAGTTCAGTATGGTGGTGGTTGGCCAGCACCATCTAGCATGATAGCTGGGGCCCCCTCCTACAGTTCAGTATGGTGGTGGTTGGCCAGCACCATCTAGCATGGTAGCTGGGGCCCCCTCCTACAGTTCAGTATGGTGGTTGTTGGCCAGCACCATCTAGCATGATAGCTGGGGCCCCTCCTACAGTTCAGTATGGTGGTTGTTGGCCAGCACCATCTAGCATGGTAGCTGGGGCCCCCTCCTACAGTTCAGTATGGTGGTTGTTGGCCAGCACCATCTAGCATGGTAGCTGGGGCCCCCCCTCCTACAGTTCAGTATGGTGGTTGTTGGTCAGCACCATCTAGCATGGTAGCTGGGGCCCCCTCCTACAGTTCAGTATGGTGGTTGTTGGTCAGCACCATCTAGCATGGTAGCTGGGGCCCCCTCCTACAGTTCAGTATGGTGGTTGTTGGTCAGCACCATCTAGCATGGTAGCTGGGGCCCCCTCCTACAGTTCAGTATGGTGGTTGTTGGTCAGCACCATCTAGCATGGTAGCTGGGGCCCCTCCTACAGTTCAGTGTGGTGGTTGTTGGTCAGCACCATCTAGCATGGTAGCTGGGGCCCCCTCCTACAGTTCAGTATGGTGGTTGTTGGTCAGCACCATCTAGCATGGTAGCTGGGGCCCCCTCCTACAGTTCAGTATGGTGGTTGTTGGTCAGCACCATCTAGCATGGTAGCTGGGGCCCCCTCCTACAGTTCAGTATGGTGGTTGTTGGTCAGCACCATCTAGCATGGTAGCTGGGCCCCCTCCTACAGTTCAGTATGGTGGTTGTTGGTCAGCACCATCTAGCATGGTAGCTGGGGCCCCCTCCTACAGTTCAGTATGGTGGTTGTTGGTCAGCACCATCTAGCATGGTAGCTGGGCCCCCTCCTACAGTTCAGTATGGTGGTTGTTGGTCAGCACCATCTAGCATGGTAGCTGGGGCCCCTCCTACAGTTCAGTATGGTGGTTGTTGGTCAGCACCATCTAGCATGGTATGGGGCCCCCTCCTACAGTTCAGTATGGTGGTTGTTGGTCAGCACCATCTAGCATGGTAGCCCCTCCTACAGTTCAGTATGGTGGTTGTTGGCCAGCACCATCTAGCATGGTAGCTGGGGCCCCCTCCTACAGTTCAGTATGGTGGTTGTTGGTCAGCACCATCTAGCATGGTAGCTGGGGCCCCCTCCTACAGTTCAGTATGGTGGTTGTTGGTCAGCACCATCTAGCATGGTAGCTGGGGCCCCCTCCTACAGTTCAGTATGGTGGTTGTTGGTCAGCACCATCTAGCATGGTAGCTGGGGCCCCCTCCTACAGTTCAGTATGGTGGTTGTTGGTCAGCACCATCTAGCATGGTAGCTGGGGCCCCCTCCTACAGTTCAGTATGGTGGTTGTTGGTCAGCACCATCTAGCATGGTAGCTGGGGCCCCCTCCTACAGTTCAGTATGGTGGTTGTTGGTCAGCACCATCTAGCATGGTAGCTGGGGCCCCCTCCTACAGTTCAGTATGGTGGTTGTTGGCTGTACCTGAAACCAGACACAGCCATCCTGAACTGGTTGGCCGACGACAGTGTGACGATATCGTCGGGCAGGCTGTTCCACTCAGGTGTTGTTCGTGGAAAGAATGAATTCTTGAAGGTGGTGGTGTTTGATCTTTCAACCACTAAGCACTTGCTGTTGTTCCTAGCCATGTTGGATACAGGGGTGGAACCTCCCTTATAAAATATAAGACCTCCCATTATAAGACTCCCTCCTACATAAGACCTACTTCTCTGAGGCATTGCCCTTCTTTGTAAGTATTGAAATTACTTCCCTTATAAGACCCCTCCCTTATAAGACCTCATTTTGGATTATTTTTGAAGGTCTGATAAGGGAGGTTCCACTGTACATTTGATGTTAAATGGTCCTTTTCTTGACGGGGCATGATTATTCGCTTTGACTGGGCCACTGGTTTCAGGAACTGTTCAGCTGGTAGAGCTTCTTCTTCTTCTTCTTCTTCTTCTTTCTGGTATTTCTCCCGGGCTGACACTTTTGAAAAACAGGGTGAGGCGCTGATCTTTCCTCCTGGTTTGCAGTGGTGGTCTTCTTCTTCTTCTTTGTTGATCTTGATTGATTAACCCGGCAGGAATCCAACTTTGGATATAAACACCGGGGGAGGGAAAACTTGGGGAGAGCAACTCCAGTTTTTATTTTTAAAAAACCCACAAAAAAACAAAAAACAAACACTATTTATAAGTTTCGTTTGATCTTCCACCTTCATCGTACTGAAGATTCTGGTAGATTCTGCTACGTAAGGCCACACAGTAGGCTCAGACCACTGAGTGTGTTAGGCCTAATATTATTTTAAAAATTATATAATAATAATAATATAGGCCTTATTTCAACAAGAAAACATTCATAAGTTTAACTAACTCACAACAGAACCATGATCAAAAGATAATGGCGGTTGTCTACTGTACTGCAAGAACTGAAGAAGAAGTTTCTGTTTCTGTATCATATTCATAGTGAATGATAGTCGAAAGGGCAACTGTTTCTTTTTTCTGTAGATCAGATCAGATAATAGGGACGAGATAATATTATGTTTACCTAAAAGCTATCGATGTTGTGGCTCCATGATTGTAGCTGGCAGCCATAAACCAGTTCGGCCTAAAACATTGGGCCACACACTAACACAGGGTCTGCTTTCGTCCTCTTCTTTCCAACCGGAAGTAGTAATAGAGGTCGATGGGCCAAAAACTTTTAATTTTTCTGAACACCAATGCATAAGAATGAATATCGATATATTTGTTTTAAAACATCAGTTTATGAATATTTGCAATATTTCAATCCCCTCTTCCTCTCCTTCTCTCCCCCCCCCCCCCCTCCCCCCATGATTTCCTATTTTTGCATTCTACACATCCTGATCCGGAAATCTCCGAAGAGCGGGAATGGGAATTCCCTATGTGACTAGGCATCTAAGTTTTGTGTGTGCCAAGTCATGTCAAAATGATTGAGGGTTAAAGAATAAGCTAACAAGGCTTGTTTCCATCCTGCCCTCCAACGAAAATACAAGCATCATGAAAAATGCATAATAATTACAGGGAGAAAAACAACAAGAGAACATTCATAATGAGTTTAAATGAAAAAACAGTTCTGAAGAGAGAGAGAGAGAGAGAGAGAGAGAGAGAGAGAGAGAGAGAGAGAGAGAGAGAGAGAGAGAGAGAGAGAGAGAGAGAGAGAGAGAGAGAGAGAGAGCGCACGCACGCACGCACGCACACACACACACACACACACACACACACACACACACACACACACACACACACACACACACACACACACACACACACACACACACACCAACACACACGACACACACCAAAAATAATTGAGAGAAAAGAAGGAATATAAAAGATGAAAAAAAAGGAAGAATAACATTATTTACATATTTATGATCACATACGAATATACATCATCATATAGTAAAAAGCCAACTGTAAAAAGCCAACTGTGTGTGTGTGTGTGTGTGTGTCTGTCTGAAACACGAAACGGGCCTTATAACTCCGCCGTTTTTCGACCGATTCGCTTCAAATTTGCTGTGAGCCCTCACCGGGGCGATGGCAACGGCAACCGAGGCGGCCGTGTCATTTGCGCGGTTTCGCAAATACGCGAAACGCGCATCCGCCGGACTCTCGGCGCCCGTATCTCCGGCGTTTCTGGGCCGATTGCCTTCGAATTTGGCAGGAAGATGACCGGGGCCGGGCACGATCCGGAAGCGAATCGGTTCAGAAACGCCCGCGCTACATGCCGCTTCACCTTTTCACAAATAACTCCGCCGTTTCTTAACCGAATCGCCTAAAATTTGCTGTCAGGCTTGCTATGACCCGGGCAAAGCATGGCAGGAAATTTGAACAGCATCTGTTCATAAATGCGCGCGAAAAGCACCAATTTACAGTTTTGCTCACTAGGCGAAACGACATCTGTCGAAACGTGCTGTTATTAAAGGGGGGGCAGGAGACCATGGTTCACAAGTGCTGGGGTGACCAGTAGGTCAGCCAGCTGGTTATGGGTGGGGTAGGGGGTGGGTGGATGGGCGGAGGGATGGTGGGGGGGAGGCAGTGGAGATTACAAGGGGATGACACTACACGTATCTGTATTATTAAAAAATCGGGACTTCACTGGTTTAGCACTGCCTCCGGGCATTGCCTCCAGTATTATTCCCACAATCTTTGTAATTACAAATGCCCCACATGCCGAAAGGCCGAACTATGATTATGAAACACTCTTTCTGCGATAGGTAAAGATGTGCCCCCCCCCCCCCCCCCCCCCCCCCCCCCCCCCCCCCCCTGAAAAGAAAGACCGGTAAAGGTAAAGATGTGCCACCCCCCACCCCCCCTGCATTTCTCGGTTAATTCTATTTTTCCGTTTGTGCCTTTCTTACCATACATAAAGCTGTATTTTAGAGTGTGTGTGTGTATATGTATATGTGCGTGCCTGCGTGGGTGGGGGTGGTGTGTGTATGTGTATGCCTATTAGCATGTGTGTGAGCGATTATTTGTTTTGTTGTTGAATTTCTTGCTTTTTAATTTGGTTGTTGTTAAGCGCGTTTTTCAGACAGACAGACACACACACACACACAGACACACACACACACACACACGGACAGTTGGCTTTTTACTATATGACTAAACCAGTAAAGTCCCGATTTTTTAATAATACAAATACGTGTAGTCTCATCGGTGTAATCGCCATCGGTTGGATGAGTGAAACACTTTTTTAACGTCCTCCGCTCGCGCCAAAGTCAGACATGCCCCCCCCCCCCCCCCCCCCCTTATCCCCCTGCTAACATCACTTTTTTTTCGACTCAGGCTATAGAGAGAGAGTTGTAGTTCTTCTTCTTCTTCGTTATTCTTCTTCTTCGGTCGTTCAGGCATGTTCCTGTCAATTATGAACGTAGATGCATCATGCTGCTGTTATGCGCCTAAGTAAGTAATAATTAGGCCCAGCATGTCTGACTGGCAGTGAAAGATCTTTCCTTTGACCTTCTTTGAGCCAGTCTCTTATCTGTCAGTCTCTTTGATTCTGCCTTTTCCCTTTGCATGCTGTTATCTACTATCGTTCTGCCTTTCCGGTCCATTCTCCTGCCTTTTTTCAAGAAATACTTTCAAAAAGATTTCCTCTAGCCAAAGTCAGACATGCTGGGCCTAATTATTCTTACTTAGGTGCATAACAGCAGCATGATGCATCTACGTTCGTAATTGACAGAAATTCTCCTGCCTTTTTTCAGAGAAATACTTTCAAAAAGATTTCCTCTAGCCGAAGTCAGACATGCTGGGCCTAATTATTCTTACTTAGGCGCATAACAGCAGCATGATGCATCTACGTTCGTAATTGACAGAAACATGCCTGAACGACCGAAGAACAAGAACTTAGAAGACGAAGAAGAAGAAGAAGTACTCTCTCTCTCTCTCTCTGTCTCTCTCTCTCTCTCTCTGCGTGCGCGAGGTCAAAGTGAAACCCCCCCTGAAATGAAAGACCTTACACGTTTGTGATCCATTTTCTTGGAAGGTGAAATGCTGCCTTCTTCTTAGAAATGTAAAACCGAAAGTTTCACTTTCGTGTGTTTGAGACTGGCTCAAAGAAGGTCAAAGGAAAGATCTTTCACTGCCAGTCAGACATGCTGGGCCTAATTATGCTTACTTAGGCGCATAACAGCAGCATGATGCATCTACGTTCATAATTGACAGGAACATGCCTGAACGACCGAAGAAGAAGAATAACGAAGAAGAAGAAGAACTACAACTCTCTCTCTATAGCCTGAGTCGAAAAAAAAAGTGATGTTAGCAGGGGGATAGGAGGGGGGGGGGGGGGGGGGGGTGCGCGCGCGTGCGGAGGACGTTAAACAAATGTTCACTCATCCAACCGATGGCGATTACACCGATGAGACTACACGTATTTGTATTATTAAAAAATCGGGACTTTACTGGTTTAGTCATATAGTAAAAAGCCAACTGTCCGTGTGTGTGTGTGTGTGTGTGTGTGTGTGTGTGTGTGTGTCTGTGTGTGTGTGTGTGTCTGTCTGTCTGTCTGAAAACGAAACGGGCCTTATAACTCTGCCGTTTTTCGACCGATTCGCTTCAAATTTGCTGTGAGCCCTAACGCGGCGATGGCAACGGCAACCGAGGCGGCCGTGTCATTTGCGCATTCGGCAAATGTGCGAAACGAAAACGCGCGCTATACGCCGCTTCACCTTTTCACGCATAACTCCGCCGTTTCTTAACCGAATTGATTCAAATTTGCTGTCAGGCTTGCTATGGCCCGGGCAACGCCTAGCAGCAAATTGGAAGACAATCGGGAGAACGCGTCACTCTCAGAGCAGCGCCAACGGGAAACGGGGCCTTATAACTCCGCCGTTTCTTAACCGAATCGCTTCAAATTTGCTGTACTCAGCGTTACCAGTACTTGCCGTTACCGTTACTAGGTGTTACCAGTATGGTGCATTGCCAGTACGGGGCGTTGCGCTAGTTCATATAGTAATAAGCCAACTGTCCGTGTGTGTGTCTGTCTGTCTGAAACACAAAACGGGCCTTATAACTCCGCCGTTTTTCGACCGATTCGCTTCAAATTTGCTGTGAGCCCTAACGGGCCGATGGCAACGGCAACCGAGGCGGCCGTGTCATTTGCGCGGTTCGGCAAATGCGCGAAACGCGCATCCGACGGCCTTTCGGCGCCCGTAGCTCCGGTGTTTCTGGGCCGATTGCCTTCGAATTTGGCAGGTACATGACCGGGGACGGTGCCTATCGTTGTGCCAAACCGGAAGCGAATCGGTGCAGAAACGCGCGCGCTATACGCCGCTTCACCTTTTCACGCATAACTCTGACGTTTCTTAACCGAATTCATTCAAATTTGCTGTCAGGCTTGCTATGGCCCGGGCATCGGAAGAGAATCGGAAGAACGCGTCACTCTCAGAGCAGCGCCAACGGGAAACGGGGCCTTATAACTCCGCCGTTTCTTAACCGAATCGCTTCAAATTTGCTGTACTCAGCGTTACCAGTACTTGCCGTTACCGTTACTAGGTGTTACCAGTATGGTGCATTGCCAGTACTAGGCGTTGCGCTAGTCATAGTAAATTAAGATTTTATAATTTATCAATCAAATACTTTTAAAAGCAGATTTAAATAGTGGGAAATGAAGGGCAGGAGCTGTGCCGGTCGGGGTTCTTTTGGCTCGGAAATACGTTTACCAAGGTCATTGCTGTGATCACCCCACAATAAGTCCTTATCAATGATAACCACTAACACTTTATGGGAGGAAACTTCTTCAATTAATTTATCCTTGACATACAATGGAGGAAACGCAGAATTCGTTTTTGTCTTGAGGTTACATACATACATTTTGTTTTTGTGCATTAAGAGTCATGTGGTTCAACTCAGTCCACTCAATTAGTTTATTAACATTGGTCTGCACATTTTCTGTTAATATAGAAAGATTGTTATTATATTAGATTGCAATGAGGTGTCATCAGCAAACACTGATTTTCACAGCAGCATTTAACACATAAAGGCAAGTCATCAAAGTTTATGTAAACAGAGAAAAACAAGTGGTCCTAAGACTGACCCTTGGGGAACACCAAACTTAATAGTAGTAATTTTGACCTCGATTAATTAATTTCAACCCGCCCAATGCGCAGATTTTGAAACCCCAAGGGTCTTCAAAGAGAGTGACAGATCAAGCACAGAACTTCCAAAATGGGCGGGTAAGCGAACTATTTGTACGAAAGCCCCCCCGGTTATCCCCACGGGGAACTCTGCTCACATGAGTTTTGGGCTTCTTACCCGCCCATGCGCTTTTACCCCGTCTTTTTCAACGAGAACTTCCAAAAGGGGGGTTACCCTGGGATGCCGGCCTCCATCCCCTCCGGCTCTGCTCAGTTTTAACTATTTTTCAACGAGGGTGGGGGGGGGGGGTGGTGGGGGTTACCTGGGATGCCGGCCTCCACCCCCTCCGGCTAGAGAGAGAAAGAGGGGGGGGGGAGAGAACCTCCGACCAGAGAGAGAGAGAGAGAGAGAGAGAGAGAGAGAGAGAGAGAGAGAGAGAGAGAGAGAGAGAGAGAGAGAGAGAGAGATGACCGAGAGAGAGAGAGAGAGAGACAGAGACAGAGAGACAGACAGACAGACAGATTTCTTTAATTGTTCTTATGTCCAATTTAAAAGGTTTTTTTGCTTCTAAGTTCAGCTTCAGGCTCCCTGACCTGTGGTCCCCTCCCTGACCTGTGGTCTTACCCCTGGACCACTCTGAGAGCACTACACCCCCCCCCCCTCCCCCCCCGCCATTTTTTGGAACGAGGGCCTGTGACGTAAGTGTCCCGCGCGACCCCTCTTTCTTTATCTACCCCTTCACCCCCCCCCCCCCCCCCCCCCCCCCTCTTTTCTTTTCTTTACTTGGCCGCCACGTTAATTGCCACCCACCATCTAAAGAATGCCGATTCCGGGATTGGTCCCTTTTGAAGGTCAATTTGTCTCCCCGGTCAGCACGTACCACCTACCGAGGTTATCTCCCTTCACCCCCCCCCCCCCTTATCTACCGTCTCATCACGAGATAGTGATATCAAGAGTCGGTTCCCTTTGTAAGACACCGTGTCATTACCCATCACAAGAAAGTGACAACCGAGGTTATCTCCCTTTGAAGATGGTTTTGCCGTTCCGAGCACGAGAAGGATTTGAATCCGGCACGTGATAAGGATGTAATAGGCGCGTGATTGTTCGGTACATTTAGAACAGCATCTTGTGACGTGTCGACTGCTATAAACCAATAGCAGGCTTTCATTGTTTGAAAGTGAAGGCTATAATTGGCGTAGTGAGAAAAAGTTTGTCACACAAGACGCTGAAACTGACTAGAGCAACACCTCTCCCAGCCAGAATAGCCCACCTAGTAAGTCTTATTGATGACTGGTGATTGAGACTGGTTGTTTGTTTGACTCTAGTTTTGATCTAGATCCTATGTTCAATGATGAATAAGGAGTAGATAGATATGTTATTGAAAAGAAGTGGTAAACATTCTAGTCTATTTATGCACACTGATTATTTGTGTGTGTGTGTGTTTTTGACTTGAACACTTTTGGTACCAGAACCGGAGTTTATGCCTACTAACCCATTTGTCTATTTTTAGTAGGAAACCTATGGGCCGCAATCTTGCACTATTTTTAGTAGGAAACCTATGGGCCGCAATCTTGCACTTTATGATACCATTCCTTTCCAGGTGTTGGATGGAGAGTGATGTTGTCTTGATCACCTTTTATGTTTTACTGATCTCAGTTTGTTAACTGAAATTCAGTTTATTTATTAATTAGTGCTATTGTACAAGGGAAGCCTTCAAGCCGGTTGGGATTCACTAATTCCCTGCCGACTGAAGCCCCTTGTCTCTAAGCCATAGAGATCTACATCCACCTTCTCCTGTGATTATCAGCAGGGCATCGTGGGCCGGACGATCATCCCGGACTCCACCAAGCACCAAGACGGGATCGCCGCCAAGACGACCCGCACCCAGAATCCGCGAGGAGACCACGCCTGAACCGTGCCATCCCGCGAAGCCGTAACCGGAACGACTGGGAGCTACTCTCACCTGACGAGCAAGCCCAGAACTTCAAACAGCTAAGTCTACCTGACTGCGCCAATCATTTGAACTTTCCTACGGACACCGAAGATAATTAGTAACCCTTCCGGCATGGGGCGAACCTTATAGAAAGACAAAAGTCTTGTGAATCCTTTCGGATTTCATTGTGTTTTATCCATATTTTGTTTTGGCGCCATTGAGCTGCTTTATTATTATTGTTGCATAATCTTATGCAGATTTTGGGAGTAAATAAAATACAAGTGTCAAATAATCCTGAACCCTTTGGTCAGACTGATGAGAGTGGGAGTCTTGTAATTTCATGTAAAACCCTACTTCTCTCTGTCTGCCATTTAGAGCAATTCAACCACTTGTATTTCTTACAACCATACGATCCAGAACCCGGGCACAAATATAAATTTATTAGATGAAAAGGGGCCGGGAAAGTTGCTCATCTCCCATACCCTAGAGAAGTGGGCTAAAGGCAAATTATCTAAAGTCTTCCCTAGGGACTTAGCCTTTTAACCCATTACCTCGTCACAGGGCCCAACACATGAACACAATGCCAAATAATTATGCAGACTGCATTCCGGAAACACTTTATCCTACCTGCTGATCGGGAATTTATTTCGTAACCGTCATTCCTGACCGAATCCTTATGGTCGGCTTTTCCGGATCTGGTTCACTTGATTTTTTTTCCTTTCTCCATGGGATTTAGAAGCCAGGCCGACATTGCACTAGAGTCAAGACCTAACTCACATCGATGCTGGAGAGAACCTGGTCTGGGAATCACTGGATACTATAAGCTTAGTGGAGAACACACGGCAGAGGACCAGGCTCTCCATGAGATCAGCACCGACGCTGTATACTGCTTAAATCTACAAGCCAAGTTGGTGCCGGTGGTGTGGCATTCTCAAAATGGATTTGTTCTCAACATGTCTGCGCATGCGCGAAGAGTTAGGGAGAGGCTTAGGGTTAGGGATAGGGTTAGGGATATGTTTATGGTCAAATTAGTGTTGAATACACAAAAGATAACATTTGATGGTACGTCATGATCGATTTCGCACATGCGCAGACATATAGAGAACAAATCCATTTTGAGAATGCCACACCGCTTCCATCTCGGCAAAGGCGTGGCCACCACCTGCAGTTCCAGCACATTCAGTGCCGCACAAAGTACAGGTCCAACTCGTCCCTCCCAACTGAGGACCACCAGGGGCAAACATGTAGCAAAGGCGTGGACACCACCTGCATGCAGTGCCGCACAAAGTACAGGTCCAACTCGTCCCTCCCAACTGAGGACCACCAGGGGCAAACATGTAGCAAAGGCGTGGACACCACCTGCATTCAGTGCCGCACAAAGTACAGGTCCAACTCGTCCCTCCCAACTGAGGACCACCAGGGGCAAACATGTAGCAAAGGCGTGGACACCACCTGCATGCAGTGCCGCACAAAGTACAGGTCCAACTCGTCCCTCCCAACTGAGGACCACCAGGGGCAAACATGTAGCAAAGGCGTGGACACCACCTGCATTCAGTGCCGCACAAAGTACAGGTCCAACTCGTCCCTCCCAACTGAGGACCACCAGGGGCAAACATGTAGCAAAGGCGTGGACACCACCTGCATGCAGTGCCGCACAAAGTACAGGTCCAACTCGTCCCTCCCAACTGAGGACCACCAGGGGCAAACATGTAGCAAAGGCGTGGACACCACCTGCATGCAGTGCCGCACAAAGTACAGGTCCAACTCGTCCCTCCCAACTGAGGACCACCAGGGGCAAACATGTAGCAAAGGCGTGGACACCACCTGCATTCAGTGCCGCACAAAGTGCAGGTCCAACTCGTCCCTCCCAACTGAGGACCACCAGGGGCAAACATGTAGCAAAGGCGTGGACACCACCTGCATTCAGTGCCGCACAAAGTACAGGTCCAACTCGTCCCTCCCAACTGAGGACCACCAGGGGCAAACATGTAGCAAAGGCGTGGACACCACCTGCATTCAGTGCCGCACAAAGTACAGGTCCAACTCGTCCCTCCCAACTGAGGACCACCAGGGGCAAACATGTAGCAAAGGCGTGGACACCACCTGCATGCAGTGCCGCACAAAGTACAGGTCCAACTCGTCCCTCCCAACTGAGGACCACCAGGGGCAAACATGTAGCAAAGGCGTGGACACCACCTGCATTCAGTGCCGCACAAAGTACAGGTCCAACTCGTCCCTCCCAACTGAGGACCACCAGGGGCAAACATGTAGCAAAGGCGTGGACACCACCTGCATTCAGTGCCGCACAAAGTGCAGGTCCAACTCGTCCCTCCCAACTGAGGACCACCAGGGGCAAACATGTAGCAAAGGCGTGGACACCACCTGCATGCAGTGCCGCACAAAGTACAGGTCCAACTCGTCCCTCCCAACTGAGGACCACCAGGGGCAAACATGTAGCAAAGGCGTGGACACCACCTGCATTCAGTGCCGCACAAAGTACAGGTCCAACTCGTCCCTCCCAACTGAGGACCACCAGGGGCAAACATGTAGCAAAGGCGTGGACACCACCTGCATGCAGTGCCGCACAAAGTACAGGTCCAACTCGTCCCTCCCAACTGAGGACCACCAGGGGCAAACATGTAGCAAAGGCGTGGACACCACCTGCATTCAGTGCCGCACAAAGTACAGGTCCAACTCGTCCCTCCCAACTGAGGACCACCAGGGGCAAACATGTAGCAAAGGCGTGGACACCACCTGCATTCAGTGCCGCACAAAGTACAGGTCCAACTCGTCCCTCCCAACTGAGGACCACCAGGGGCAAACATGTAGCAAAGGCGTGGACACCACCTGCATTCAGTGCCGCACAAAGTACAGGTCCAACTCGTCCCTCCCAACTGAGGACCACCAGGGGCAAACATGTAGCAAAGGCGTGGACACCACCTGCATTCAGTGCCGCACAAAGTACAGGTCCAACTCGTCCCTCCCAACTGAGGACCACCAGGGGCAAACATGTAGCAAAGGCGTGGACACCACCTGCATGCAGTGCCGCACAAAGTACAGGTCCAACTCGTCCCTCCCAACTGAGGACCACCAGGGGCAAACATGTAGCAAAGGCGTGGACACCACCTGCATGCAGTGCCGCACAAAGTACAGGTCCAACTCGTCCCTCCCAACTGAGGACCACCAGGGGCAAACATGTAGCAAAGGCGTGGACACCACCTGCATTCAGTGCCGCACAAAGTGCAGGTCCAACTCGTCCCTCCCAACTGAGGACCACCAGGGGCAAACATGTAGCAAAGGCGTGGACACCACCTGCATGCAGTGCCGCACAAAGTACAGGTCCAACTCGTCCCTCCCAACTGAGGACCACCAGGGGCAAACATGTAGCAAAGGCGTGGACACCACCTGCATTCAGTGCCGCACAAAGTACAGGTCCAACTCGTCCCTCCCAACTGAGGACCACCAGGGGCAAACATGTAGCAAAGGCGTGGACACCACCTGCATGCAGTGCCGCACAAAGTACAGGTCCAACTCGTCCCTCCCAACTGAGGACCACCAGGGGCAAACATGTAGCAAAGGCGTGGACACCACCTGCATGCAGTGCCGCACAAAGTACAGGTCCAACTCGTCCCTCCCAACTGAGGACCACCAGGGGCAAACATGTAGCAAAGGCGTGGACACCACCTGCATTCAGTGCCGCACAAAGTGCAGGTCCAACTCGTCCCTCCCAACTGAGGACCACCAGGGGCAAACATGTAGCAAAGGCGTGGACACCACCTGCATGCAGTGCCGCACAAAGTACAGGTCCAACTCGTCCCTCCCAACTGAGGACCACCAGGGGCAAACATGTAGCAAAGGCGTGGACACCACCTGCATGCAGTGCCGCACAAAGTACAGGTCCAACTCGTCCCTCCCAACTGAGGACCACCGGGGGCAAACATGTAGCAAAGGCGTGGACACCACCTGCATGCAGTGCCGCACAAAGTACAGGTCCAACTCGTCCCTCCCAACTGAGGACCACCAGGGGCAAACATGTAGCAAAGGCGTGGACACCACCTGCATTCAGTGCCGCACAAAGTACAGGTCCAACTCGTCCCTCCCAACTGAGGACCACCAGGGGCAAACATGTAGCAAAGGCGTGGACACCACCTGCATGCAGTGCCGCACAAAGTACAGGTCCAACTCGTCCCTCCCAACTGAGGACCACCGGGGGTAACTTAGTCGCCCCCCTCAGATTTTGGCGCTGAAATTATTTTGACTGAGAAGCAGCATTTTGCCAATTTAGGGTAAAGGGATAAGGTTAGGATCAGCCTAGGATTTTTTTTCACAAGTAGATTCTGAGACTGAGGGTCGTAAACATGATTGAGGGGGTGGGGGTGGGGGGTGACTAACACTGTGTGACATTTTCCCCTTCGGGAATAAAAGTGAAAAGGTTGATTCACACTGCTGATGTACGTGGCACTTCAGTGCTGCAGACTGAACAACTGAGTGCACAATATACAATAGATAAAAATGCAAAGATTATAATAGGGGAAGACGGGGTAAAAAGCGCATGGGCGGGTAAGAAGCCCACCCCAATTATCTCATGAAATAAAGCAAATTTCAGTCAAATTTGCCCATGAGACGAATGCTAGACATTAACGCTCGTCTCATGGGCAAAATGAGACTGAAATTTGCCTCATTTCATGAGATAATTGGGGTGGGCTTCTTACCCGCCCATGCGCTTTTTACCCCGTCTTCCCCTATTTGTCCCTAATCTTCTAACTTATTTATTACAAACAAAAAAAGAAGAAGACATTCCGGCACACAGATCGCGGCCCTCGTTAGTATAGTTGATACAGGTACGTCTGTCTCTATTTGGTAATGGCACGAACGACAGAAAAAGAGGTTTAGCGCCCTCTGGGCATATGAGGCATTTAGAAGAGGCACAAACTTTTCTTTTTTTTAAAACGTCCTCTCGGTCATAGACACATATGGGACATTTGTAAATACAAAGACGGTCAGAATAATACTGGAGGCAATGCCTAGAGGCAGTGCAACACAGTAAAGTCCCGATTTTTTTAAAAACAATACAAATAATTTTGTGTAGCAGTAACCACACCTCGGTTAAACCTCATCGGCTACCGCCACTAGTATAAAATTCTTGAAAGGGACGAACTCGAATTAATTATGCTTATCGTCCTCTCGGCCGAAGCCATATGGGACATTACGGTCTATTTTTAGCTGTTTGGAAAAAAAAGGGGGGAAGGGGAAGAGGAAAAAATATGTTTTGTTTTACTTTAGATGTTTATTGTACTATTTATAATTGTTTTTCTCTTGAATAAAGGTCAAGGTTTTACATTTTATGAGCCATGGCCCGTACGAGACTACTGTCTAGTTAAAACTTGACTTTTTAGATAAAAATGAATGATTAAAATTATGTTTAGAGCTGTACCCCTCCTGGCGAGAGCCTAATGATTAAAACTTCAGGACCACTTTGATTTTAAAAGAACAAGTATTTAATGAAAATGTTAAAAATTTCAATGAAGGTCAAACAACGATATTTACATATTTTTGTCTTATTAGACTTTATTTTAATGAAAACTCTCGTTGTTAAAAGGTTACCACTACAAGTGGAAAACTATTTATACAGTGTTTAAAAGGAATATTTCAATTAATTTCTCACATAGTGAGAAAAAATTGTATGAAAAATAGAGAAACTGGGGTCCCAAGAAAAAATATTTACAGACTTATTTCTACCGCAGACTCAAAAAGAAAGGCGCTAACAAATTTGGCCGAGCCCGGGCAGAAAAAGTTACTCTGTGGACCCCAAGTCTCCAATTGTTCAGTTTTTAAAGAAATTTTGTTATTTTTTAATTGTTAAAAACAGTCTGTGTTTAAGATATTTTTAAAACCAAATTTTAAAACTAGTACTTCATGACGGGGATAGTTAACGATTCCTACTTGTTTAGGTCGGAGGGAGGGAGGTAGAGGGACCCCTCCTCTCCGGCCTAAACAGTGGTAGGGCGTCGTTATATAGGTCCAGCATTAAGTGCGGGGGGACCTATTGGGATAACCCTGACCGTAATTTAACGTTCGCGACTACGAAAGCACCCCCCCGGAGGTCGGGCCGCGCACCCGGACGAACTCCTGGGGCACACTGTTTTTGTTCAACTTAACCACCAGGTATGAAGGAAAAAGATTTTCACAAGGATATTTATTATGTCTCATAAGTCTACTCATTGTGGACATTTCCGATTATCCCGCTGTGTAAGGGAATTCCCAATCCGGGGAACACTTGTACAACAATCTCATAGGCTCTCTCTCTCTCTCTCTCTCTCTCTCTCTCTCTCTCTCGTACGCGTCTTTTTCCTCATAACTATATAGGGGAAGACGGGGTAAAAAAGCCCATGGGCGGGTAAGAAGCCCATGCCAATTATCTCATGAAATATAGAAAATTTCAGTCACATTTTGCCTATGAGACGAGTGTTAATGTTTAGCATTCGTCTTATGGGCAAATGTGACTGACATTTGCTTTATTTCATGAGATAATTGGCATGGGCTTCTTACCCGCCCATGGGCTTTTTACCCCGTCTTACCCTAGTGCTTTAAAAATAAAACTTACTTCTTGTTTTATTTTCTCCCTCCTTTTATTTTTCATTTTCTCCTTGTTCTTATTTTGTATTCTGTGATTTTATTTTTTTTCCCGCCATATTTCGTAATCCGTTTACATTGGTGATTTTTTTTTTTTTTTTGGTTTTTTTTGTTTTGCTGTCCCATCTTCTGGGCTGTACAGTGGCGTTGCTCCCACGCCGCTCGTTCCGAATCCCAATTCGCAGCTACACCCGGGTTTGTTCAAGTCGCAGAAACCGAGACCAGCAGTCCAAGGGGAGAGAATTTATGTTAGGCCGTAAGGAGGCAACCAACCGAGGAGACACTGCACTTCTGCTGAGTCACTTCGGTGGAGTTCAGTGGAGCCTGTTCAGGACACCACCTACTAAGCCCCCTACTGACGACACTATTCTCTTAGTCGCGGAGCCAGCGTGAGTGAGGTCCTCCTCCGAGGGCGCCACCACGACCGTCCACCGACAGCTCCCCAGAACACACTGATCCCAATGACTTTGACCCGAACGCACCAAGGCATAGACTGGATTGGAAACCGAAACTGAGGTCACCATGAGAGCAGGGCATGCAAAGCCACAGAATTTGAGACATTGTTTTTAATTTTATGATTGATGGAAAATGAGGCCGATGATAACGATGATGATGATACTATGGAGTTCCGTATCGGTCTGAGACTGCATGGCAGGGCTGTACTCTACGCTTCCTTTCATAATGATATCCCGGCGTTAACCAGGCCCGAGAACTACAGACACCTGCAGTGTTGATCTTGAAATTAGAGCAACACTCTCAGAATCGCATCCGTTAAGCGGATGAAACTCGACTGTGTGGTTTCAGTCTTCCCATTGAGCCCATAGCCACTCACTCTGGGTAGGAGTCGGTCCAGGACCGAAAAAACCCTCGCCTCTGATGGGATTCGAACCCCAGACCTCCCAGCCAGTAGTCCGCGACGCTAACCACTACACCAGTATGGTGTTTTTGTGTTTTCAGGATCCACCCACCCCCACTTGAGAC
>CM065691.1:57287357-57322357 GCA_017654935.2 Phymorhynchus buccinoides
CTTCATCTGTGTCCACAGCGTTGTCATCATCGATCTCTGATGCTTCAGGCTGATTGACTTGTAGATGATTGGTAGAGTTAGGACAGGCGCTCTTCGAGGAATCAGTAGGTAAATCCACCACAAGCATGCCAATTTTTGCTTTGAATTTCGGAGTATCCTTTGAGTCGTTCTGTGCTTCCACACAAACATGACCATCCGAACTAGGTCTAGTGGGACCGTCTTGGAGAAACTCTGTGACGCCGCATAATCCGATGGACCAGGATTCAGTATATGTAGAGAGTGACGAAGTCGTCTGCTGGCAATTGGAAGCTTCAGCTGTTGGAGTGTCGTAATCTGTGATGCCTTGAACTGGGTTTGGGCCAGATGCAGCAGGTTCGATGTATTTGTTCGCATTTGGAGATGACACTATGCCCGCTACACGGAAGCTCAGGTTTGGTTCTTCAATGTGGTCGCTTCTTGCTTCAGAGTCCATACCTGCATCTGCGTTATTTTCACCACCGTTATCTCCATCCTCGACAACAGACTCGCTTTCTCCTTCAGCGAACACCCCTGACCAAGAAGCTCCTGAACAGGCCTGGGAATTTCCTGGAGAAACTTCAGGCGATGCTGAATGTTCTGGTGTTGATGGTTTCTTGTTGGGGTCATGGGGGATGCCGAACGGCCCGGAGAGGCTGGACAGATCACTGGTCAGATCACTGGTCAGATCACTGTTCAACGTTGTCCTGACCGAGCTGAGCCCTGAGGCAGACCCCAACCCACTGTCGCAGATCTCAGACTCAGGTGGAAGACTCATTCCCTGATAATCTAATTCAATTCCAGGGAACTCTATAGATCTGGCATCGCCATGATCGTTTCCTTGTGGATGAACGAGCCCTTGACGACCTCGTCCTTCCTGCTCTTTCTCTCTTCTTTCTTCCCCCCTGCATTGCTTTCCTTTCTCTTTCTCTCTTCTGTCTTCCCCCCTGCATTGCTTTCCTTTCTCTTTCTCTCTTCTGTCTCCCCCCCTGCATTGCTTTCCTTTCTCTTCACGCAGCGAACATGGGTTTAAACACAGATAGGCAGCCATCAATTCTTTGAAATGGCTGTCCTCTTTATCAAAGTGCAAGTAATGAGAAGCTATCATAGGGATGCACTCAGGAAGCTTATCCTCTTTTCCAAAATCTATAAGCAGATGGATGATTTCAAAACGGTTGTTTTTTGCGCTCTGCCAACAAAACAAAGCATCGATGGCCCTTTTGAATCGGGCGTCGTTTTCGAAGTTCTTCGTGTACACTATGATGATAGTGCTCGCGCTTTCAGAAGCTTTTTTGAGGGATTGGACAAAGCAAGTGTCGAGTTTTTCGGCAAATTCTATTTTAAGCAATTCTCCAGGGCTACTGTATTGTAGGGGCAAATCATTTTCCAGCCACTTTTTGACGTCTAAAGCAGCATTCCCATCATGAGTAGAGTGGAGAATCACAGCATTGTAGAACTCTTGGGTGGGCTGCCTGCGATTATGCTTTCGTTTGTTTTTAGCCATTTTTGTTCTTGTGATGTTGCGTTCCCCAGTTAAAAACAACAACAACAAAAAACCTCAAACGTCTATCCCCATAAAGGGTTTTTTCAGTTTACAAAATCAAGTTATAATCGACTTTATGCTTCTTCGCCTCATAATGACATTGTAGATAGTCGTCATCAGCAAACGGCTTATGGCGGTTATTAGAGAGGGGACCTGGAAAACAATCAACGAGGGCATATTATAGGCATCATAATATTCCACAGAGACCTGGAAAACAATCAACGAGGGCATATTATAGGCATGCATATTCCACAGAGCCTCAGATTGTTTTCAAACTTCATGGGTCACGTGATCTCTGATTACAGAGAATAATGGGTCAATTTCCAAACTAATGGGCCGGTAATGTGTCAATTTAGTACTATATTTAATTTTATAGCAAACTTCATGGGTCAGATGACTCCTGGTTGCACAAAATGAGGTCAAATCGCCGTCAAAACGGGCCAATCTCCCGGGCCCGCTGACAATCTGAAGCCCTGATCTCATCAAAAACATCTAGGCATAGGCCTACGTTTCCCCCCCCCCCCCCCTCCCCCCCCCCCCCCCCCCCCCCCCCCATATTTTAGTTTTCTTCAACTCATTTCAATGTAAAACTGAAGAAAAAAAACAACCGTTGCGAAATGAAAAGAATTAAGTTCCCAGGCATGGATACGAACAAATTTGTTGCAGACATTAAACGACTTATACTTTCTGATGGTGTGTTCATATTTCGTGTGGTTCTTACTCAGTCCATAAAAAAAAAGAAAAAAAAAGAAAAAAAAGATGCCGAACATTTCTTAAAGTATTCTTTTTCTTTTTTTTTAGTTCCGTTTTCAAGCCAGTTATGGACTCTGACCACACATAATATACAAGTTTGTTGTTGGGGGTGGGGCAGGGTATCACAGAGACAGATAGATGGGGTAAGATAGGGCATATAACATTGGGTAATGCATAACAGGAGTTATCAGGAAGACACAATTAAACTATGCCCTCCCCTCTCTCTCCACACACACAGAGTGTAAGGTGGCACAGTGGTAGAGCGTTCGCCTCGTGTCAAGTAAACCCGAGATCGAACTTGGGTGCAGGGGATTTTTCCTCTCACTCTGCACTAGGCCTTACGGTCTGAACGTGGAGTCTTTCGGATGAGACGATAAAGCGAGGTCCCGTGTGCCCATGCACTTAGCACACGTTAAACCCAGTGGCAACGAAAAAGTTGTCATTTGCTCTAAATTTACACCCCCGCCCCCTTCCTTCCTCATCAGTCACACAAAACTCGCATGCAATTTTTTTTTTAAATTGGTGGCGCGCTCTCCAGGTGGGAGCAGCCCGAATTTCACAGAGACGCCTCTGTGACAATAAAGTACCTAATACCGGTAAAGGTCAAGATGTGCCACCTCCCTGCATTTCTCGGTTATTCCATTTTCCCAAACACTGTATTTTATGAACTTTTTTTTTAGCTAATAACCTATTTGGAATACTAACCCTATCCCTAGGCCATTATCTAATAGGACCCCCCCCCCACCCCCCCCCCCACCCCTATGTATTGCAGTACACGGCGCCATTTGTCATAGTCGTGGTTCATTGCGTTTTCCCGTCTTATAGGGGGGTGGGTAGGGTTAGGGCTAGGGTTAGTATTCCAAAAAGGTTATGGCTCCCCCCCCCCCCACCTGCGTGCGCATCTCGACCCTTCCAACGGAAGTGTCGCCATCTTAGTCAGATTTGTGTGTAAACAGCATCGATCTGGCATTTTTTAAACAAAGTTACTGACTAAGATGGCGTCTCCCATAATATGGCACGCTCCTTGTGGCCGGATATGACGACACGTGGGTGCAAGCCATTAGCTAAAAAGGTTCATAAAATACACACCCTTCAAATCGGGAAAACCATAAATTCTACAAATATAAAAGCTGACGTTATAACAACTTTGACTAAGCTTTCTATTTATAGTCAACACCACCTGCCTAGTCTACTTATAATAGCTAGCGGAGTTAGAATAGACCAGCTCAGGCCTACTTAAAGTTAAAAGATTAGTAGGTGAATATGTGTATTAAAGTTATACAGAAGACACTTAGGCTACTGGTCCACCGTTGACCAAATCAGTTAATTCACTGTTAATCACGCACCCGGTTAATGCACGCACGCGCGCACACATACATACGCACGCAAGCACTGACACACATTTTGTAGTGTACACTCAACGGACACAAAATGAATAGACCTAATCCGTTTGAAGTCCACTTGAGACTTGAGAGTGAAAAAAACCCAACAAACAGAAGCAACCCACAACAGTTACAAAGAGCATTCCCCTTTTCATCCATAGGTATATATAAGCCACTACCCGCCATTAGAAACCAAGTCACAATATACTTCCTCATTGTCATAAACACCGTTTGGCTTGCCAGAAATGTAAGGGGGGGCACATCTTGACCTTTACGAAATCTACTTACAACCAGATTTGATTGAAATGTACTCATAGTCACCTACTTTTATCAACAAATTTCATTTCAAAATTTACAGAAATGCGACAAAAATCGGTGAATTAAAAGTGGAGAAACTTTTTTTTACCTGTAGGCTGTTCAAGGTGAAGGCATGGTGCACAGTGTGTCAAATGACACGACAGCAGACGACAGATTTCTTCCTTTGGCAGTTTGTGCACACACCGTGACTACCCGCATCCCGTTGCCTAAACGAAACGTTTTGTAGCGCTTTGTATTAAGCAAGCGAACCTTATCTTTTTAGTCTCCGTGACTCCCTGAAACATTGTCTAAGCGAAACGTTTTGTAGCGCTTCGTGTTGTTAGATTAAAGCAAGCATACCTGATCTTTTTTTTTTTGTCTTCGTGACTCTCTGACTAATGTCTATCGGTGAGTATTGCCTAAACGAAACGTTTTGCAGCGCTTTGTATAGGTTTTAGGTTAAGCCAGCAAACTTATCTTTTTTGTCTCTGTTTGCCGACAGTGCAAAAAACAAATCCAGGCAAAAGTGTAGTGGGCGTCGTCAATCGGTCAGTTTCTTATCCATTATTTTGAGCGCAGATGCGCCATGCTGTCGTTATGTGCCAACTATAAGAAGAAAGTTAGGCCCAGCATGTCGGTCCTCTGCTAGGCTGTGCTTGTAGCTTCTAATCTGTCTCTTTGACTCTGCCTTTTCCCTTTGCTTTCTGACATCTACTGTGCCATCTTTCTGGCTTATTGGTCCATTCTCCCCCCAAAGAAAAACCCACAAACTGTTCTGCTTTGAGCTCCTCCGAAATTGGAATGTGTCGACTGAATGCATCGATGTGCGTGTGTGTCTGTATGTGCATGCAAGCTTGTGTTCATGTGTGTGTGTGTGTGTGTGTGTGTGTGTGTGAGAGAGAGAGAGAGAGAGAGAGAGAGAGAGAGAGAGAGAGAGAGAGAGAGAGAGAGAGAGAGAGAGAGAGAGTGTGTATGTGTGTGAGTATAAATACGTGCATGCAGATGTGTATGCATGTGTGTGTGTGCCTGCATGCTCACTTTCGCATTCCCTCACGTGACAAATCAAAACGAAACACACACCATGTTTAATGAACGCTTTAATTTCCCATAATACTGAATAAGAGCAAAGAATTCGATTTGTTTGTACATAAAAGAAATTTTAGGCCTACTAACAAATAAAACAGCTAATTATCCAATACTGGAGGGAGATGGCAACTGAAATTTCAAACATCCAAAATATAAGAAACCAGAGAAAATAAGGCAAACTTGTATTTATAGCCCCCCCCCCCCCCCCCCCCCCCCCCCCCCCCCCCCCCCCACATGACCCTCAATCTTGGTCCCCTTTCAATTGAAGGAAAATAATCCTAGGTTGATCCTAACCCTATCTGGGGCAGTGGGTAGATGCCTCCACACGGGGAGTTGGATGACCCCGCCCCCCTCCATGAGTCTCTCCCCGTGGGGATACTGGGGGGGGGGGGTCATTCATAAAAATAGTTCCCCCACCTTCTTGAAGTTCTGTGCTTGCAGCTTCCTTTAATCTGCCACTCTCTTTGACTCTGCCTTTTCCCTTTGCTTTCTATCATCTGCTATCTTTCTGACTTATTGGCCCAATCTCCTGCCTTTTTTCCCCTAAAAAATCTTCCAAATAATGTTTCTCCTTTGAGCTCCTCTGAAATCGGAATGTGTCGGCTGTACACAGCGGGGAGACCAGTGAAAACTGAAATCACACCTTACCTATTATGGCCATATGGCCTGCGAAGGCAGAAGAAGAAGATACTAACCCTATCCGTTTCTCCGAGAATGGAGGAATGTTGCTCCCCAGTGAAAATGTTCAATGCGAACATTTGATAGGGGGTGGGGGTTGCATACTACAAGATATCCGAAAATGGATTGGGTAGGCCCATATGAAAAAGGAATTTGTGTGATACGAGTGCTGTGTTATTGGCAAATGTTAAGAAAAGCTCCTTCCTCTGCCCCTTCCACTCAATTCAAACGGTTTCAGGTTAGGGTGAGGAATAGGGTTGTGGGTAGGTTTAGGGTCAGTTAAGTCATCAACTTTTATCTTTGTGTGTATTTGACACTAAACTGACCCTAAACCTATCCCTAACCTGAAACCGTCTAATCCACAAAAAACAAATTGATAGTATGTTATGAGATTGACACTTAACTGACCTTAAACCTATCCAAAACCCTAACCCTAACTGAAACAGCCTGAAATGAATGGAAGGGGCAGAGGGAGCTTTTCTTCACATTTAGCGTATTATTAACAAGGTGTGTGTGGGTGTGCGTACGTGCGGGTGTGTGTGTTTGTCTGTATGCGAGCGCGTACATGTGTGTATGTGAGTAAGGACCTCTAGATAGCAGAGAAGGCGACCGCTGCTTTGGAAAGATGGGCTGGAATTGTTGTTTCACATTGGAGAAGCCTACGCAATGCATACATTTTAATGAACATTATTGGGCCCACCTTTTTCACACGCTGTCCCAACAGGTTATGATTTAGCACACCCTTTCAAAACATGCCAGTACGCACAACTTTTAGCAGACATTGTATATTAATTGCCTGCATTAATGAATGACCTTCCCACCTATAAGCCAAAAAGAGTAAAATAAATTACCCCCTATACTACCCCAGAGGGCCAACATTGCTGTTTTTAAAAGGCACAGGCTTGCTCACCAAAAAATGCCCCCCCCCCCCCCCTCCTCTCCCCTCGCCCAAAAAGACAACCACAGCAACAAAAACACCCCAAAAGACAACCACAGCAACAAAAACACCCCAAAAGACAACCACAGCAACAAAAACACCCCAAAAGACAACCACAGCAAACAACACACCCCAAAAGACAACCACAGCAACAAAAACACCCCAAAAGACAACCACAGCAAACAACACACCCCAAAAGACAACCACAGCAAACAACACACCCCAAAAGACAACCACAGCAAACAACACACCCCAAAAGACAACCACAGCAAACAACACACCCCAAAAGACAACCACAGCAAACAACACACCCCAAAAGACAACCACAGCAAACAACACACCCCAAAAGACAACCACAGCAAACAACACCCCAAAAGACAACCACAGCAAACAACACACCCCAAAACAACCACAGCAAACAACACACCCCAAAAGACCACAGCAAACAACACACCCCAAAAGACAACCACAGCAAACAACACACCCCAAAAGACAACCACAGCAAACAACACACCCCAAAAGACAACCACAGCAAACAACACACCCCAAAAGACAACAGCAAACAACACACCCCAAAAGACAACAGCAAACAACACACCCCAAAAGACAACCACAGCAAACAACACACCCCAAAAGACAACCACAGCAAACAACACACCCCAAAAGACAACCACAGCAAACAACACACCCCAAAAGACAACCACAGCAAACAACACACCCCAAAAGACAACCACAGCAAACAACACACCCCAAAAGACAACCACAGCAAACAACACACCCCAAAAGACAACCACAGCAAACAACACACCCCAAAAGACAACCACAGCAAACAACACACCCCAAAAGACAACCACAGCAAACAACACACCCCAAAAGACAACCACAGCAAACAACACACCCCAAAAGACAACCACAGCAAACAACACACCCCAAAAGACAACCACAGCAAACAACACACCCCAAAAGACAACCACAGCAAACAACACACCCCAAAACAACCACAGCAAACAACACACCCCAAAAGACAACCACAGCAAACAACACACCCCAAAAGACAACCACAGCAAACAACACACCCCAAAAGACAACCACAGCAAACAACACACCCCAAAAGACAACCACAGCAAACAACACACCCCAAAAGACAACCACAGCAAACAACACACCCCAAAAGACAACCACAGCAAACAACACACCCCAAAAGACAACCACAGCAAACAACACACCCCAAAAGACAACCACAGCAAACAACACACCCCAAAAGACAACCACAGCAAACAACACACCCCAAAAGACAACCACAGCAAACAACACACCCCAAAAGACAACCACAGCAAACAACACACCCCAAAAGACAACCACAGCAAACAACACACCCCAAAAGACAACCACAGCAAACAACACACCCCAAAAGACAACCACAGCAAACAACACACCCCAAAAGACAACCACAGCAAACAAAACACCCCAAAAGACAACCACAGCAAACACACACCCCAAAAGACAAACAGCAAACAACACACCCCAAAAGACAACCACAGCAAACAACACACCCCAAAAGACAACCACAGCAAACAACACACCCCAAAAGACAACCACAGCAAACAACACACCCCAAAAGACAACCACAGCAAACAACACACCCCAAAAGACAACCACAGCAAACAACACACCCCAAAAGACAACCACAGCAAACAACACACCCCAAAAGACAACCACAGCAAACAACACACCCCAAAAGACAACCACAGCAAACAACACACCCCAAAAGACAACCACAGCAAACAACACACCCCAAAAGACAACCACAGCAAACAACACACCCCAAAAGACAACCACAGCAAACAACACACCCCAAAAGACAACCACAGCAAACAAAACACCCCAAAAGACAACCACAGCAAACAAAACACCCCAAAAGACAACCACAGCAAACAAAACACCCCAAAAGACAACCACAGCAAACAACACACCCCAAAAGACAACAGCAAACAACACACCCCAAAAGACAAACAGCAAACAACACACCCCAAAAGACAACCACAGCAAACAAACACCCCAAAAGACAACCACAGCAAACAACACACCCCAAAAGACAACCACAGCAAACAGCAACACCCCAAAAGACAACCACAGCAAACAACACACCCCAAAAGACAACCACAGCAAACAACACACCCCAAAAGACAACAGCAAACAAAAACACCCCAAAAGACAACCACAGCAAACAACACACCCCAAAAGACAACCACAGCAAACAAAACACCCCAAAAGACAACAGCAAACAACACACCCAAAAAGACAACCACAGCAAACAAAACACCCCAAAAGACAACCACAACAAAACACCCCAAAAGACAACCACAGCAAAAAACACCCCAAAAGACAACCACAGCAAACAAAACACCCCAAAAGACAACCACAGCAAACAAAAACACCCCAAAAGACAACCACAGCAAACAAAAACACCCCAAAAGACAACCACAGCAAACAAAACACCCCAAAAGACAACCACAGCAAACAACACACCCCAAAAGACAACCACAGCAAACAAAACACCCCAAAAGACAACCACAGCAAACAACACACCCCAAAAGACAACCACAGCAAACAACACACCCCAAAGACAACCACAGCAAACAAAAACACCCCAAAAGACAACCACAGCAAACAACACACCCCAAAAGACAACCACAGCAAACAAAAACACCCCAAAAGACAACCACAGCAAACAACACACCCCAAAAGACAACCACAGCAAAACAAAAACACCCCAAAAGACAACCACAGCAAACAAACACACCCCAAAAGACAACCACAGCAAACAACACACCCCAAAAGACAACCACCTGAAAACAGCAAAACACCCCAAAAGACAACCACAGCAAAAAACACCCAAAAAGACAACCACAGCAAAAAACACACCCAAAAAGACAACCACAGCAAAAAAAACACCCCAAAAGACAACCACAGCAAACAACACACCCCAAAAGACAACCACAGCAAACAACACACCCCAAAAGACATCCACAGCAAAACACACCCCAAAAGACAACCACAGCAAAAACCAACAACCACAGCCAAAACAACACCCCTCAAAACACAAGCACAGCAACAAGAAAAAAGCGCAACTCAGCATTGGATCAGATCCCTCCTCTTATCCGAGAGCTTTCGTCGGAAGGAGGCCAGGGAGACAGAAGCCACGCTCGTTTTGCCAAGCGAAGCCAGGGCCTGCTGCGCGCTGCTCTGTGCCCGGGCCGCATCCCCACTCTTCCGGTGCTCCAGGCAGTGGGGACACGCGCAGGAGGCCGCGGCCCCACCCTGAGGCTTCGACCCCCAGGTGGAGGGTTGAGTGGTGGTGGTAGTCGTTCTTGCGGTGGTGGTGGTCAGAGAGTAGGAGCTGTCCGTGGTGGTTGGGTGGTGGAGGTGGAGGTGGGCCGCATACACACGCACACGCACAAACACACTCACTCACTCACACACACACACACGTACACAGACACACACGTGCACAGACACACACACGCATACACACTCTCACACACACACACACACAAAACACACACACATCCTCGCTTGTACACACTCACACACACAAACACACACACGTACGCACGCACGCGCACACACACATACAGAGAGAAAGAGAGAGAGAGTGAGAAGGGGAAGGAAACATTCAAAGTATATAACAAATGTGCATCATGATGTAAAATGAAGAAGAAAAATAAAAGAACTAGAAACTATACAAGAAAGAAAAAAATGAAAAGAGCCACTGGAGAAATGACGAACACGGGGAAATTATTGCTATTATGAAATGACGAACACAGGGAAATTAATGTTATTATAACCATTTATATTTATATTATTGTTTAAGTTTAGAAACATTATGTGTATGTATGAATATAGTAGCAATGTATTGCTTTGGTATCAAGTAGGCCTTCGCAGTCGCAGAGAGGAGAGAAAGAACCCAGGCAGCGCTGCAGCCATCGGAAAGCCAAAGGTGCAGAGACACAACCCACGCAGCACACAGCTAACCCATAGGCCTATCACTGGACTCGCTCACACTCCAGCCACGAGATTCTCCCAAGCATGGACACTACATTAGATGTTAATAAAATAGAATCCATGGCCCAAGCGACCCGTGAGTGAAGAACCGAACGAACAAAGAACGCAGCAAGCCAGCCGCAGAAAAACAGTGAAATGAAGGGGAACCTAAGATCAAGGAAGAGCATCCATGCACAGAAGAAAGGAACCACCTACTAGGCCTACCTACAAGGCGAAAAAACGATCGAGAGAGAGAGAGAGAGAGAGAGAGAGAGAGAGAGAGAGAGAGAGAGAGAGAGAGAGAGAGAGAGAGAGAGAGAGAGAGAGAGAGCATGTTATTATAACATGTTATTAGAGAGATTAATGTGTGTTATGTTTATGATAAAGAATAGATATAAACCTCGAACGAAATTCCCCACTATGTGTAGAAAACAAAAAATCTGATCTCCGGCTAAAAATTACATAAAAGAGGTGGAGGTGGGCTCCTCCGCTAGTCCCCCCCCCCCCCCCCCCCCCAATAGTTACAAGGTTAAAGGCACGTACACACATGCGCAGAAGTTCCGTGCGGAAACCCATGCGCAATCCGCAAAAAAAGAAAATCTGGAAGTAATAAATATGAAGGCTGCAACTCCCCAAATTAAAAATAACCATGAAAGTTAATAGTCCAGGGGATGCCCAGGGCCAGTGCGGCGTTGTCAAAATGGATTGGTTCTCAACATGTCAGCGCATGTGCGAAGAGATAGGGATAGGTTTAGGGTTGGGGTTAGGGATAGGCTTAGGGTCAGGAATAGGGTTAGGGATATGCTTAGGGTCAATTTAGTGTCGAATACACAAGAGATAACATTTGATGGTACGTCATGATCGATTTCGCACATGGGCAGACAAGTTCAGAACAAATCCATTTTGAGAATGCCACACCCCGGTGGGATACATGTGCAGAGCCCCGTTGGAGGGTTCAGAGGGGGGAGGGGCAACGCGAGAGAGAGAGAGAGAGAGAGAGAGAGAGAGAGAGAGAGAGAGAGAGAGAGAGAGAGAGAGAGAGAGAGAGAGAGAGAGAGAGAGAGAGAGAGAGAGATAACGAGACAGACAGACAGTTACAATTTGAGTCAGATTAATGATTTTACATTGCCTTTGAAAACAAGCTGTTTTCAAGATTCCCCGAGAGAGAGACTTCCGGGATAGAACAACAAGTTGTGGTCGATTTTGTGTGTGTGTGTGTGTGTGTGTGTGTGTGTGTGTGTGTGTGTGTGTGTGTGTGTGTGTGTGTGTGTGTGTGTGTGTGTGTGTGTGTGTGTGTGTGTGTGTGGATGTATTTAAAAATAACTGAAGTTCAGTTTTTGTTAAAATAAATGACAAATCAGTGTCAAACTGAAAGTTGCACCCATGGGAGAGTGTATACTTTACACGCGGAAACTCTTCTTCTTCTTAGCTATGCGTGGCCACAATCAACACCGATTATTTTGCCACGGAACCGGGGAGGTTCTATACCACTTTTGCCGGAAGAAAGGCTCAAGGCCTGAGAAGAAATAGTGTGACAGAAGAGGGGATAGATAAAAGAGATGCGCAACCCCGTCCGCTTATTTCTTATATAGAGAGAGAGTGTATGGGGTTTTCCCGTACGGAATTTGCGGATGTATGAATACAAGCGCTTAGGCTCCGTGCACATTCACAAAAACTTCCGCCATACGGAAACCCATCCGCCCCAAAAAAAGAAGTAAAAGAAATGTCATAGTCAGTTCATGTGTTGATAAAGACAGCCCAGGCCTTGGACATGTACTGGTACCTCTCTCCAACACCTCAAGGTGTTTTTATGTCTATATACTGTATCAGGTAAAAGAAACCATGGAATATGCGGATGGATTTCCGCGTGTAATGTGCACTCCTTTATAATTTTCACTTCCAAATTATTATTTTTTGCGGATGGGTTTTTTCCCACGGAATTTTTTATATATCTGCACACTGCCTTAGTGTCAAATAAAAAAATATTAAAAAATGGAAATGCATTTAGTAAATGAATCTGATGACAGTTCAAATATTAAAGATGGAAACACACGTCATTAGTTTTCTCTTTCCCCATGGTAGCACAGTGATAGGCTAGTGATATCATTTACCAGAACTGATGTTTTCTACTGAAGCAACGTGTTCAAACGCAGGCAAGAGATTGAGAGAGAGAGAGAGAGAGAGAGAGAGAGAGAGAGAGAGAGAGAGAGAGAGAGAGAGAGAGAGAGAGAGAGAGAGAGAGAGAGAGAGAGAGAGAGAGAGAGAGAGAGAGAATGCAAGTAAACACATAGATAATAATAATCTTTAGGTAAAATTATAAACACCCACCCACATGCATTCACACACAAACGCACACACACCTATAAACACACACATACCTAGCAGTATTGGTGGAGGTAGAGTCTTGGGTTGTAGCGCAACAAGGGAGGAAGAAGACTGCCCTGGGCAGGAGTCTGAACTGTAGGCCCAGATCTCTCTAGCAGTATTGGTGGAGGTAGATCCTTGGGTTGTAGCGCAACAAGGGAGGAAGAAGACTGCCCTGGGCAGGAGTCTGAACTGTAGACCCAGATCTCTCTCTCTCTCACACACACACACACACACACACATACCTAGCAGTATTGGTGGAGGTAGATCCTTGGGTTGTAGCGCAACAAGGGAGGAAGAAGACTGCCCTGGGCAGGAGTCTGAACTGTAGACCCAGATCTCTCTCTCTCTCACACACACCTAGTAGTACTGGTGGAGGTAGAGTCTTGGGTTGTAGCGCAACAAGGGAGGAAGAAGACTGCCCTGGGCAGGAGTCTGAACTGTGCCCAGATCTCGATCTCTCTCACACACACCTAGTAGGTTGGTGGAGGTAGAGTCTTGGGTTGTAGCGCAACAAGGGAGGAAGAAGACTGCCCTGGGCAGGAGTCTGAACTGTAGGCCCAGATCTCTCTCTCTCTCCCTCTCTCTCACACACAGACCTAGCAGTATTGGTGGAGGTAGAGTCTTGGGTTGTAGCGCAACAGGGGAGGAAGAAGACTGCCCTGGGCAGGAGTCTGAACTGTAGACCCAGATCTCTCTCTCTCTCTCTCTCACACACATACACACACACACCTAGCAGAATTGGTGGAGGGAGATCTTTGGGTTTTAGCGCAACAAGGGAAGAAGAAGACTGCCCTGGGCAGCAGTCTGAACTGTAAACTCAGGACTATCGTGGCTGGGATAGATCCCAGCGAGGCTTGTGCGGAGAGGAAGACCCATTCGTAGTTTTGCCTGTTGGGAATATGAAATATAAAAAGAAGTAGAATTTGTACAATGACAATAGTAGTATTCCATCTATATGTTAGAGGGAAATCCTAATTATGGTTAGTTGATCACGAAGCGGATAGGGTAGGCCTACTGAGCTAGCACTTGTTCTTCTTCGTTTGATCTTCCACCTTCATTGTTTTCCATGTGCATGAAGGCAATAGCTTGCGTGTGTATACACACACACACGTGCGCACAAACACACCAATACAATGGGAAAATCAAACTGAACGTCGAGTACCTTGGATGGAGACTTAAAGCAAGTCTGACCCGTTCGCTTTGGGCACCTAAATACCCACGTGCAGCGGTTAAATGTCGACGAGAGCAGGGAGAAATCCCACTACCCGTGTCACCAAGAGTCAAGGAAGTTTCTCACCGTCTCTCTCCCTCTTTCTCTCACCCCTCTTTAACAGAAGAGAGGTTAAAGTCGATCACCCAGTACATCAGAAGAGGCAGAGTGGTCACTATAAACTGTGTTACCAACAGTCAAAGAAGTCTCTGTCTCTCTCTCTCTTTGTCTCTCTCTCTCTCTGTCTGTCTCGTTCTATCTGACTGTTTCTCTCTCTCTGTCTCGTCTCTCTCTCTCTCTGTCTGTCTCTCTCTCTGTCTCGTTCTATCTGACTGTTTCTCTCTCTCTGTCCCCCTCTCTCTCTCTCTCTCTCTCTCTGTCTGTCTCTCTCTTCGTCTCGTTCTATCTGACTGTTTGTCTCTCTCTGTCCCCCTCTCTCTCTCTGTCTGCCTCTCTTTGACTCGCTCTATCTGACTGTTTGTCTCTCTGTGTCCCTCTCAGGGTCTCTCTCTCTTACCCATCTTCAGAAGAAGAATTGAAATCCGAATTCCCATAGGCAACTGCATATATAAGGGGAAAGGTTGTCAATGCAATCCACGTTCAAAATCTCTCTATTCATACTCTTGTCTTAGTCTCTCTCTCTCTTACAAACTTTGGGCCATTTTTCACAGAAGAGGGGTTAAAGTCGACCATCCAGTACACCTTTGAGTGGTCACTATAATCTGTCACCAACAGTCAAAGAAGTCTCTCTGGCTACATGTAAGAAGCGCTCATTTTCGTTTTTTCCAAAAGAGCGCGTACAGTCAAAAAGGGCTCATTTCTTAGCATCCAAAAGCGCACTTTTTAAGCAGTTTGAACAGTCCAAATGCGCTCATACAATAAGTCCTTCATAGTGTATCATTAAACACCGTGCTCATATATATATATTTCAGTAAATAATGAACACTAACAATACCACACAACCACGCACACACACATACATACAAACACTTACAGTAATTTGCATATTTTTTATTCCATAAATATATTAAACGGAGTTAAATTAAACACACCACGAATTCCATGATTAACTCTGTCTCTCTATCTCAAAGCCTGAATGTGAAAGTGCGCGCATTTGGACGATAACAAGTGCGATTTTGGAATGGCGAAATGAGCGCATATGGACATTTGAAATGAGCGCTTTTTGACTGCCAAAATGAGCGCTTTTTCCTGAGAGCATTTGGAAAATGAGCGCTTTTGGAGTGCCCCCGTCTCTCTCCCCCTCTCTCCCCCATTTTTCACAGAAGGGTTAAAGTCGACCATCCAGAACACGAGAAGGGGCAGAGTGGTCACTATAAACTGTGTCACCAACAGTCAAAGAAGTCTCTCTCCCCCTCTCTTACCCATTTTTCACAGAAGAAGGGTTAAAGTCGACCATCCAGAACACGAGAAGGGGCAGAGTGGTCACTATAATCTGTGTCACCAACAGTCAAAGAAGTCTCTCTCCCCCTCTCTTACCCATTTTTCACAGAAGAAGGGTTAAAGTCGACCATCCAGAACACGAGAAGGGGCAGAGTGGTCACTATAATCTGTCACCAACAGTCAAAGAAGTCTCTCTCCCCCTCTCTTACCCATTTTTCACAGAAGAGGGGTCAAAGTCGACCATCCAGAACACGAGAAGGGGCAGAGTGGTCACTATAATCTGTCACCAACAGTCAAAGAAGTCTCTCTCCCCCTCTCTTACCCATTTTTCACAGAAGAAGGGTTAAAGTCGACCATCCAGAACACGAGAAGGGGCAGAGTGGTCACTATAATCTGTCACCAACAGTCAAAGAAGTCTCTCTCCCCCTCTCTTACCCATTTTTCACAGAAGAAGGGTTAAAGTCGACCATCCAGAACACGAGAAGGGGCAGAGTGGTCACTATAATCTGTCACCAACAGTCAAAGAAGTAATAAGTAATGTCCCATATGTGTCCTTGTGACCTGGAGGCAGGGCTGCTCTCGCGTTGATAGGACGGGCGTGGCTGGTACATCTCTGGGTCCCATCAGCACCTTGAGGTGTTTCTATTTCAAACTGTGTCACCTACAGTCAAAGAAGTAACAAGGAATGTTCCATATGTGTCCGTGTGACCGGGAGGACGTTAAACACAAACTTTCATTCATTCATTCATTCAAAGAAGTCTCTCTCTCACTCTTACCCATCTTTGACAGAAGAGGGGTTAAAGTCGACCATCCAGAACACCAGAAGGGGCAGAGTGGTCACTATAATCTGTCACCAACAGTCAAAGAAGTCTCTCACCCCCTCCCTTACCCATGTTTGACAGAAGAGGGGTTAAAGTCGACCATCCAGTACACCAGAAGGGGCAGAGTGGTCAGTACAAACTGTCACCAACAGTCAAAGAAGTCTCTCTCTCACTCTTACCCATCTTGGACAGAAGAAGGGTTAAAGTCGACCATCCAGTACACCAGAAGAGGCAGAGTGGTCAGTACAAACTGTCACCAACAGTCAAAGAAGTCTCTCTCCCCCTCTCTTACCCATCTTGGACAGAAGGGTTAAAGTCGACCATCCAGTACACCAGAAGAGGCAGAGTGGTCAGTACAAACTGTCACCAACAGTGTCCCATCTTGGACAGAAGAAGGGTTAAAGTCGACCATCCAGTACACCAGAAGGGGCAGAGTGGTCAGTACAAACTCACCAACAGTCAAAGAAGTCTCTCTCCCCCTCTCTTACCCATCTTTGACAGAAGAGGGGTTAAAGTCGACCATCCAGTACACCAGAAGGGGCAGAGTGGTCAGTACAAACTGGCCAATCATCAGTCGCAGCAGCCCGAGGCCTCTGGTGGTCACTTCGACCTTGGCGCACTCCCAGCAGTTCTTGCAATAGTTTTGCACAGTTGTGGGTTGGAACCGGGGACCTTCTGTGGTCACTGCGGGGCGTTTCTTGGCCAAGTGGCACAGGCTCACTGCTACTAGCACAATCTGAATAAACACGTGTATCATAGACAGTAGACACGTGTTAGTGTATGAATGAAAATGCATACAGACTGGCACACATCAACATACACACACACACACACACATCACTCGCAATCACACATCAGTAGTCGAAATCAGAGAGGGCATATCCAACAACAACATACAGTATTAATTTTATACAACCAGGGCTCCCAATCATCCCGCAAAACAAGGGGTCCCAGGGACTCCTTCACTTACAGTATATAGGGTCCTATAGAGGCGGGATAGAGGGTCCCAATGGCATTGTGAATGCTACAAAAATTTTTTCTAGTGCATCCATGGGTCCCCCTGCACATTCTTTTAGAGGGTCCTTTAGAATTTTAGTACTTCATAGACCCCTAAATGGGGGTCCTTGGGAGCCCTGACGCTGAAACAGATCTTGACCTAAAAACAAGAGAAAGAGGAAAGAAAAAGAGAGAGTGCGTTTTCATTCCTGTGGGGACAGATGGCGTTTGATATTTGATTTTTAAGGCAGAGAGGAGAGACTGATGAAGGGCTACAGTGGTTCTAGTCATCACATACACGCGCGCGTGCACACACACACACACACACGATGATGATTTTTTTCCATCCTCACCATAACCAGGCAGCTTCGGATGACCATGGAAAGCCAATGATGATGATGATGGTGATGACGACGACGATGCTGCTGCTAATGATGATGATGATGATGACGACGACGACAATGATGCTGCTGCTGACGACGACGACAATAATAATGATGATGATTATTCCTTACCATAACCAAAGAGCTAGGGATGACGACAGGCAGGTGATGAAGATGATGACGATATGACGACGACGATGATGATATAACGATGATGATAATGACGACAATGATGACGAAGATTACTCACTGTAACCAGACAGCTCGGGATGGTCATGGAAAAACGATGATGACGAAGATAAGATAATGATGATAACGACGATAATGATGACAATGATGATGATGATTCCTTATAGCCTCACACCATCCAACCTTTTAAGTTGGAAGAAAATTCACTTGTGAACTCTGTTCAACTACTTGTGACCGTCTTCAACAATAAAAGCCGCCTCACACTATCCAACCAAGTCGGATGAAAATGAAAATGGTTGTGACCTAAGTCACCTTTCCACAGTTTTCCCTTCTCTTTTGACAGAGACAGAGTGAGTAGAAATCACCAATACAATTTTTAGTCAGATGAAACTCCTCCAACCAGGTCGGAAGGAACTGGCGACTGCACCATTCACTTCCAACTCACTCAGGCAGTTGTGGGGAATACAGCCAACGCTCGCTGATAGTGAAGACGGCACACGGCCACAAGCAGAGTTGACAAAGTGAATTTTCTTCCAACTAGTGGGGTTGGATGGGGTGAGGCGGCTGATACCATAACCAGGCAGCCAGGGATGACCATGGAGAGGCGATGTTTGTCATGGGCAGAGGGGAGCCAAAGGGAGGAGGCGCAGGACAAATAGTTGCCCTCCTTCTGGAAGTAAGGCAGGGCCAAGCCCTGGGCGGGAATGGCGGACATGCCCCACGTGACCACCATAAACATGATGGCTGTGTCGCGCAGAGCCGTTGGAACGAGCTGTGGGAAGAAGCGAAACAAATACAGACTATGGACTTCCAGTCCGCAGATGCAAAACCTGGACCCGTATTCACGTTGATATAGTGTGATACTTTTATCATCATGGATGCCTTAAAAGTCCTTTCTAAAGTAGTAGGATTTAATAGGACTTCTAAGATATCATGATGATAAGTCTCAATACAGTGGAACCTCCTTTATAAGACCCCCCCCCCCCCCCCCCATTATAAAGACTCCCTCCCAGTTAAGACCTACTTGTCTGAGACATTGCCCTTCTTTGTAAGTATCAAATTACCTCCCTTATAATACTTATCCCTTATAAGACCTCATTTTGGATGATTTTTTTTAAAGGTCTTATAATAGAGGTTCCACTGTAGTAGTATTTAATAAGACTGCAGAAGGACTTCTAAAATATCATGATGATAAGTCTCATACTACAGTGGAACCTCCTTAATAAGACCCCCACATTACAAAGACTCCCTCCCACTTAAGACCTGTCCTACTTGTCTGAGACATTGCCCTTCTTTGTAAGTATTACAATTACCCCCCTTATACAACTCCTTCCCGTTTAAGACCTCACTTTGGATGATTTGTGAAGCTCTTATCAGGGAGGTTCCACTGTATCTCAATGTGAATACAGGCCCTGAATGCTAAATGTATCTCTCTTGGGGTAGACAGTCAGAGAAACAAACCCCAGTATGAGAGAGAGAGAGAGGGTGTGTGTGTGGAGAAACGAAACGAAACGATTTTTTATTTATACAGGGTTATGAGATAAGCATTGCTTTTTTACACTCAAGAAAACTAACAGACCAACAAATAAGTAATGCAAAGACAGATTAACTAGAGAGAGAGCATCAGAGAGCAATCCTTCAAACAACCATCATCAAGAATAACAATAGAGAGAGCAAAATAGCAATGTAAGAGAGAGAAGAGAGAGAGAGGACAACAGACAGAGAGACAGAGGAGAGAGAGAGAGAGAGAGAGTGAGAGAGAGAGAGAGAGAGAGAGAGAGAGAGAGAGAGAGAGAGAGAGAGAGGGAGAGAGAGAGAGAGAGAGAGAGAGAGAGAGAGAGAGAGAGAGAGAGAGAGAGAGAGAGAGAGAGAGAGAGAGAGAGAGAGAGAGAGAGAGAGAGAGAGAGAGAGAGAGGGAGAGGGTGTGTGTGGGAAAACGAAACGAAACGATTTTTTATTTATACAGGGTGATGAGATAAGCATTGCTTTTTTACACTCAAGAGTAACATAAGCATCAAAGCAATCCTTCAAACAACCATCATCAAAATAACAATATATGCAAAATAGCAATGTAAGAGGGGGGAGTTAAGGACAACAGACAGCATAAGGAATTTGAAAAAGTATGAGAGGGAGAGAGAGAGAGAGAGAGAGAGAGAGGGAGAGAGAGAGAGAGAAAGGGAGAGAGAGAGGGGGGGGGGGGCAGACAGCTTGGCAGACAATAGGTAGACAGACGATGAACAGAGGGATATACAGGCATGCATCAGTTGTATGAGAGAGAGAGAGAGAGAGAGAGAGAGAGAGAGAGAGAGAGAGAGAGAGAGAGAGAGAGAGAGAGAGAGAGAGAGAGATGGGGGGGGGGGGGGGTCTATGAAGCACTACAATTCTACAGGACCCTCTAAAAGAATGTGCAGGGGGTCCCAGGGATGCAATAGAAAAATTCTTTTTAGCATTCGCAATGCCACTGGGACCCTCTATCCTGCCTCTAGGATCCTCTATACTGTAAGTGAAGGAGTCCCTGGGACCCCTTGTTTTGCTGGACGATTGGGAGCCCTGGATGTAGATGTACAGATAGAGAGACAGACAGACAGACAGACAGACAGAGATTGAGATAAAGTGCACTCACACTGATATGAGCTAACAGCAAGTAGGCCACCATTTGCTGCCAGACGAAAATATTGGTATAGATGTAGATGTAGTCACTGGTCCTGCTGCCTTTCGAAGTGGAAATCGTCTCTGAAAACTAAATCAGCATGCTAGAACATAATCTGTAATGCATGTGATTTAAATAATGTTCATACTGAACACTAAGGATCCTGCTTTAATAGCCTTATCTATCGCTTAACACATTATCAGTATTTACAGATGCAGACACACACACACTGTGCTCAAACGACAACACCACCCCTTCTCTTCCCCCAAACTACCTCACCCAACCTAAACACCCCCACTCAAACACACACACACACGCGCGCGCACGCGCGCGCACGCACTACGCACGAACACACACACACTCACACTAAAACATAAACAAACAAAAAACGGAAACATAAAGTCAACCTGACCTCGCGTGCAATGTAGGTGTTACAATACGAATTGTAATTAATCACTCTTTTTCTTCTTTCCTCAAACAACCTCCATCATCTTGCTGATGGTTCTGTTCACTCATTTTAATTTATATTTAGATGACATGGGATGTTAGACAAGGCTCTCGCAGTGCTTAATAAACCCGAGAAAAAAATGTGTTTTTTTGTATTTCTTCAAGTTTTGGCAATGTTCATAATTATTTCTGCCTCTAGGGAATACTTATTATTATTATTCTGCGTTCCCAGGCCATAATGGGTAAGATCAGCGGGCGCGTGCTGGCTGGGTCACTAAAATTTAAACACCTCTATGTTCATGCAGCAGCTTAGGCCCTTTATCAGATGGAACTGACCCCCCCCCCCCCCTTTTTCAGTCAGTTTTTTTTTTTCCTGAGGGTGCAGAATGATCAATTAAATGACCGTGGGCTCCAAAGAAATGTGTCTATTTTTCAGTTTTCACTGGTCTCCCCGTTGCGTACAGCTGACACATTCCAAACAATAAAAATTATTTGGAAGATTTTTTTAAAAGAAAGACAGGAGAATGGGCCAATAAGACAAGCGCTTAGAGCTTAAAGATTAGGCGCTATAAAAGTTGTCTTAATAAATAAATAAATAAAAATAGTAGATGACAGAAAGCAAAGGGAAAAGGCATAGTCAAAGAGAGTGGCAGATTAGAGGAAATTAGAAACACGAACTTCCAGAAGTTGGGGGAACTATTTTACGAAAGACCCCCCCCCCCCCCCCTGGCATTCCCACGGGGAGAGACTCATGGAGGGGGCGGGGTCGTCCACCTCCCCGTATGGAGGCACGAGGCATCCACCACTGCCCCGACCTAGGGGAGACAATTTACGACAGAAAAGAGCACAGCTTCAACCAACAGATGATCTCCCCCAATGTTGTTGCCTGAGTGTGAAACGGAAATGTTTGAATGATTTTGTCAGTTGGCCAGTTTTAGCAGAGATATAGAAAGCTTTCTATATATATATCTGGTTTTAGCAAGACAAAGCTCGCCGAAGATGTACTTTAGTCACCCCCCTCGTGTTTACGACCCTCAATCTCAAAACCTGCTTCGTTCAGTTTTACATAAGACAACCCAAGGCTGATCCTAAACCTATCCCCTTCCCGAGAACGGCAGAATATTGCTTCTCTGTGAAAATGTTCAATCCGAAAATATATATATATATATATATGTGTGTGTGTGTGTGTGTGTGTGTGTGTGTGTGTGTGTGTGTGTGTGTGTGTAAACTACAACTTTGCCCAAATGTTTTTCTATAAACCGTAATTTTGTTTTAAACACTTTTTTAAAGTCTTTCGGATGAGACGATAAACCGAGGTCCTGTGTGCCCATGCACTTAGCACACGTTAAACCCAGTGGCAACGAAAAAGTCATTTGGTCAAAAGTTACCCCCCCCCCCCCCACTGGTGTTGTTATGTTCCTTCCTCATCAGTCACACAAAACCCGCATGCAAATGTTTTTTTTTTAATTGGGTGGCGCGCCTCTGGCTGCGATGCGCTCTCCAGGTGGGAGCAACCCGAATTTCACAGATGCACCTCTGTGACTATAAAGTACCTAATACCTAATTTTGCTCGCTCGTTTTAATAAAAGGTAGGCTATCGCATGCAGTTCATATTATTTACTCTAAATGTTTAAACTTACAGAAATGGCCAGGAAAACAGTAGCGGCCAGCAAGACGTGAGTGAGCAGCGCGTGGTTGACGGACAGTACGACGACCTGGTCCAGCAGCTTGTGGCATCGCCTCATGACCACCACCGCCCACAGGCACAGGACAATGGTCAGGCAGCAGACCACTCGGACAGCCTTTGTAGGGCCCTGGTCGGCGTGGATGAGAGGGTTGACGCAGGCGTCGTCTACCTCGGTGTGTGACATGGTGTCTTGAAATACAGTTGTCTGAATGAGTAAAGTTGTATTATTACGTTATGTCTTTAGTTTTATCAAAGATATTCTAAAAGGGTAAGATGGATTACTTAAGAGCTCGGCGATCCGGGCTGATATAGTTATCGTTAGTGGGTCCAGTACACTTTTCACAGTGGAGGCTATCCAAAAACTCAGACTGGAAGTTGAACGGAGAATTCAACTGGCCTATCGATGTGTAAAATGTGTACTGTTTCAAAGGGACATAACCAGTGTTTCTGTCCTCACTACTCATATAGGGAAAAGAGACCGGATGCTTATCTTCCCCTATACAGTCTTTGGTTTTATTTACACATTGGAAAACAACGAAGGAAAGAAGCTCGGCTAAGATGCAGGTTAACAATTTACCCACCCCCTTCCCCCCACCGAGTCAATGTTTTGGTTATTTCGTGGGGTTTTTTTTCCAGTCTTGCCAAGTGAGCAAATCTAGCTTGGTTGTCTTCCGATAAAATATAAAAGAAAAGAATAAAATCAATAGTCAATAGAACGGCATAGTCAAAGTTGCATCCGAAGCAACACGGAGAATCTCGCGCGACGTCACGATATAGGCTACCTAGGAGTCTACATGAAATTGATGGGTCCCAAATTGATCGTCTGCGCTGTTTTAGATCTGAACAGAAGATCGTTTTTGAAATGAGTAAAGCAGGGCGAAACTCAGCACTGAGGTACAAGCTCATTGGAAGACAACGAGAAAAGTGCCGAGTGTGAAGGGAACTATTCAACTATCTTAGATAGAGGAGAGTCATATCTACATTATGTTCTGCTTTCAAGACGTTTTGAGCAGTAGATTCAGTGAAAAATCGTCATCGCCGCGATATTGGTGAGCGAAAACTATCAGTGCGTGTCGAAGGAAGTAAGTAAAAGAATGAAATAGCGAGGCCAAGAGAGGAGATGACGAAATTGAACAAAGGGTAATTACTCTCTTTTTCTAATTAACTCCCCTCCACCAAAGTTGATTACGATACCATTCACCTAGCAGTGCGTGGATCAGAACCAAAGTGAGACAAGCAAAGCATCATTCTTAAAAAAGAATGTGCCAAGCTCACCTTTATGACCCTCACCCACACAGTACACATCAACAATGGTGGAGAGGACAACATACAAACAAATCAACACATGTCCAAGAGTGGCATAGCCTTCTAACCTTGAATATGTTACACATAAACAATATACAACACAGAACAAACTGGTAAGCCTCGAAAGAAAGTTTGGTTAACCCTTTCACCGACAGCCATATTTCAGCCAAATATTTCCATTAAATTTAACAAAAACCATCTGCAGGGGATTCTTCTGTGACATATATAAAATAAGGTATATCCTTGCTTACCAAAACCCCTAGGACAATAGGGTCTTTGGATAATATACCCCAATTTGATCCCTTTCAGTGACTTAGGTGTTAAATCAATGTGGTGCTAAAATGCGACATTGGCGGTGAAAGGGTTAATCAAAGAATGAAATAGTGAGGCCAAGAGAGATGACGAAAAATTGAACAAAGGGTAATTAAAAGTAAGTAAAATTTATGCGAAACCTTTGTGTTCTTTTTTTAAACATTTTTTTTACAGATGATGGTAGTTTCACGTTGGCATAGATTTTCACAAACCACGGAATCCCTTTTCAGTCTCTCATATTTGACTTTCTTACACGATTTTGAAAATAAAAAGGGTTTTTTCTCAGGCACAAAGTGTAGACTAAGATAGTAAGATAATTAAAAAAACCACAAATTCCCACGATAGATCTATTTGGCATTTTAGGTTTAGAAATAACCTTTAGCCTGATATGTGGTCTTTTAAAAAAATTATTTTGTTTTGGGTGCTCTTGGATCTTCTCAAGATTCTGGATCGAAGCAGAGACAGAGAGTAGAGACTCAGAGAAATTCAAATGAACTAAAAATCTACCCTTCATTATTTTCCTTGATTTCGCATCAAGACTCAAAATTTTTATTACACAAGGATTGAGATTTTAGGCATCAACAATGATCAAGCCTCATAAACAATCTAGAAAGCATTCATATAATATATTTTGTAGGCTTACCTGTGTCTCCCGTTTTCCTGACTAAACTTAATCTAGGCCTAGTGGCAGACGACATGAAATGTATCACTGTACAGTAGAACTAATATAACTATAGGCCTAGTGCGCATGTCACCCGCTCTTTCAACTCTTTGCACAGATAATGAGTCAGAGTAGCCTCCCATATGCCATGTAGAGAGCTTGTGGCGGTGTATTTTTATCTCTATGAGATAAGTAGTCCTAACCGGAAGTAGTCCTAGCGTAGCCAATCAGAATCGTTTGTTTGTCCGCCATTGTGAATTTTACGAAACTAAGTGCATGGATTTGTACATCGATTTCTCGGCAAATGTGTAGATTTACACCCTCCTGCTCTATTTATTGGTTCTTTCCATGGTTAGGGATAGGGTTAGGGTTAGGGTTAGGGTTAGTTGGGTACAGTTCGCATGCGAGAGGTAGATATTTAATGACAGGTACTTATTTATCATAACACGACATAACAGGCTCTCTCTCTCTCTCTCTCTCTCTCTCTCTCTCTCTCTCTGCCCGCGCGTGCGTGTGTTCGCGCACGCCGTGGGTGGTGCGCTGGAAAAGGTGAAAAGGAAGGGGAAAGAGGGGGAGGGGGTGAGCTTACATACGCACTCACATTCATCGCGCAAAACCAGAGAACTGAAATTAGCGTCCAATCGGTCCGAGACCCTTATATACACAAAACCATATTATTGTAGGCCTATATAATCCACTTCACACACACACAGACGCACAGACAGAGCACAAAGAAGTTTAAACTACACATAACCCATATGCCCACTGCCCATTTTTGGGACGCTAGTATCTAATTTGGTCATACTCCGTCAAATAAACTTTACAGCAACGTGTTCTTCTTCTTCTCTTGAGGGCCCACGGTCAATGAGCTGACCATTCTGGCTCCTACCAGGCATGTCATGATTTTTTTAATGCAGTTGGGTCTATCAACGAAACTATTGTGGTCTAGAATAATTTTTTCAACTTGATGCACATTTCCATGGGCGGCCGCCATTTGCAATTTTCTGGATGGGTTGGTAAACAGGAAAGTGATTGGCCCACAGTTCCTACACAATTCATATTTTTATACCAGACAAAAAAGAAAAAAAATGGAGATAATTATATTATCTAAAAATGTTTTTTTTTAGGGATTTTTGTGAAATACTACTTGCATCTGTAGCTCTGCAATGGCCGTCCCAAAAATGGGACAGTGGTGGGAGAGGGGTGCTTTTAAAAACAAGCGCGAAATCGCAATAGTTTGTGGCACGCGGTCTATTTTTACCACTCCAACCATGAGTCACCTCCCCTGGCTTTTCAATAATTTTAATCTGTAAACCAGAATGTTATCTGCACCATTTCGTAACTTTTTATATCTTTTGGAAAACATTTAAAACTATGTATCCTACTTATACTCATCAAAAGAAGCACCGCATATTCGTCGTGTCTGTTGTAGTGTTTGTATTACGTATGTTTATTATTTTGTACGCTTTTAAAATACATCATGTTAAAGAGCGGCCTCAATTTGTAGCCTCGATTTGAAGATGTCCCATATGTGCCCTGCCGGGACGAGAGGACGTAAATCTCTATATTTCATTCATTCGCCTCGATTTGAAGTGCGACATTTTGTCAAAATGTGCGACAATTTTGGACAGACCGACCGACCGATCGACCGACCGACCGACCGACAAAGTGAGTTATAGGTTTGTGGCTTGAGCCACAAACAAAAACCTCATACATACAAAGAAGAAACGTTTTGTCTTATCTTCTAGACTATACAATGTTCACCATGTTTATCTTCTTCTTCTTCTTCTTGCATATAGCGTCCTCCATCAACAATTTGATGATTATGACGTTTACGACATGGGGGGTTTCCAACTAAACAGTAGACTTGTGTAGAAAACTTGCTGCCCAGATGATCAGCTCAATGCGGGATTGAATGGGAGATGGGGTGGGCATGATTTGGAGGAGAGGCCGGGTTGACTCCGTTGAGACAACGGAAAGGTGAGGACAGGGGGAAGGGGGGTGGTGGTGGTGAAGGAATGATGGGGGGGGGGGGGGGGGTCACTTGACTAATATATATGTGTGTGTCCCATGACAGACTTTCTTGAGAGATTGTGACACCCAGGTACTTGACTCCTTCTGCTGTCTGTACTAGTCTCTGTCCGTGAAGGTGATAAGTGCCGGCTTGAGGGGTATTATTTTCTGTATACGTGCATAGTTTGGCACTTTTCGGGATGGAACTTCATCCTCCACTTTTCTTCCCAGTCAGCGGTCCAAAGAGAGGCCTGGTCTCTCTGAGACTATGGTCTTATGGCACCGGGTGTCGTCAGCAAAGAGCCTGGATGCTAAGGACAGTTTTTCGGGAAGATCTTATGCTAGAAGGTGAAAGCATCATCCAAGAAGTACATTTCTTTCAAAGGCTGCCAAAGGATGATATATACGAGTCTAAGGTATTGTCTTCTAGGCTGTTTACGCAATGTTGTGAGCGACAGATAGCCAGTGCAACAAAAACAACACAAGCTATGACGTCAATTGAGGCTGACATAATAGGCAACCAATGGACTTCAGCCTGTTAATTCGTTAAGATCGGCCCGGTTCATAAGTTTGGGTGTTGTGAAGTAGAACATTACTTTCCTTCTCATCCAGGACAGGCTTACACATGCGGTGTGAATCTGAATTTTTGTTTGTGCTATGTTTGTTTGTTTGTTTGTTTGTTAATTACGTTGTTAGAGCAAAACTGGGCAAAGTGAAGAAATGTCACTTAGGCCGTCTGTTTTGTTTTGTTTTTTGTTTTGTTCGTTGCTTGCTTGTTCTTTCTGTTCGGTTTAATGAACATAATCACGTCCTCTCATTAGTTTTTCGCACTAGTTACACGTAGAGTAGCTACTCTAGTTACACGTCCCCCCCATCCCCGCCCCCCTGAGGATATTTGACCAATCAGAAAACTCCTTGGCCGTCTCTGCTCGCCTACCGTTGTTTTACTTCCGTAGTGGAGACGAGAGAACAAGAGAAATGGAGAGGACCGTTCGATACGAAGTGGTAAACCGTCAATTACAGAGCTAATATAACTACCTTGTGTGTCATTTATGTGTAATTCAGTGCACTAATGACATAATGAATACATTAATAATCATAACAACGGCAAATATGGAATTGTCATGAAGTAAGAAGTGGTAGATTTACCCCTCTAGCTTTTGTCACTGATCAGTGCACAAAACAAAAGTCAAGGTCTCTCAGTATCAAGTCTATCAGCTGACTTCTCTTCAAGTTCAGTGCTTTGATCAGTGACAATGGACTGATCGTTGTGGCTTCGATGTTATCTGTCTGTCTTTCTGGATCATTGGTCATTTTCTTTCTCATCTTATTTTCCCTAACAATGAGGTAATGAGAGAAATTGAACCACGGTAAAAAAAAGCCGTGACAGAAAAATTAGGCCGGACATATTTGTCCGAGGTAAATAAGGACGACCTTATTTCTCCGAAGTATCGGAAAAATAATTAAAAAATTATTTCTCCGAAGTATTATGCAAGTTCAGTCTGGGAGTGGGGTCCACAATAAGTTAATAACAGAAGGCTGATCTCAGAGTTTGAGAAGGTGCAGCACGGAGCAGCAAGATATGTCCTGAACAGGCTTAGGAACACATCCAGTGTGTGCCAGCTGTCCCAGCACCTTCCAGGCCCATCAAACAACAATTGATTTTTTAATTTTAATTTAATTTTATTATTTAAAAAAAAGGTGTTCCTGTTTTGACTCGGCATCATGTTGGGGATCCACAGGGAGAACCAGCTGGCTGAGTCATTGTAGATTAGGGTTTTCTCTTTTTCCTTTGCTCTCTCTCTTTTTCTTTTTTCTTTTATGTTACTATTTTATTTTATTCTTTTGTGTGTCTGACTTCAGACCTCGACCGAAATAATGCCATAAAAATCAAATTGTTGATTGTGGGCACTTAACCGGAAGGGCGGAAGAAGAAGAAGGTGTCAGTAGCATGGTCCAACAGCTACAATGGTCCTCACTGGCAGCTCGCGCCGATGAGCATCCAGGCGGGATAAGCCCGCTATGTCCCAGGCCCATTGTGTCCCATGCCTAATAATAAATAATATGTGCTACTCCTGGTTGATCCCTGTGTGTCGTCCCAGGGACATATCGGGCCTGGGACGCAATGGGCCAACGGACCCAACTGTAATTTTGAGAATTCCATTAGGTCCCAAGCCCAATTGGGCCCAGGAATTTGGTGTAATTGTTATTGTTCGTGTGTTACGGCTATGGTATCCATGGTGGTGGTCTGCATGTGTGACGAGTGCATGCGTGCATGTGTGCTAGTGAGTGTATATATATATAATTATATGTGTGTGTGTGTGTTCAGGGTTCCCAGGGACCCCCATTTCGGGGTCTATGAAGTATAATTCTGAAGGACCCTCTAAAAGAATGTTCAAGGGGTCCCAGGGATGCACTAGAAAAATTCTTTTTAGCATTCGCAATGCCACTGGGACCCTCTATCCCTCCTCTAGGAGTAGGACCCTCTATGCTGTAAGTGAAGGAGTCCCTGGGACCCCTTGTTTTTCAGGATGATTGGGAGCCCTGAGTATGTTGGCCACTCACTCAAACTTATCTTCATATTCACCCCATAAACATTCAAAAACAGCTGAGTTCACACACACATGTATGCACACACATACTGACATAGACTCAGACACACACGCACACATACAATACATGCACACGCACACACAATCGTACATGCACGCACGCGCACACACAACACACACAGAGGGTTTCTCCCCCCCAAAGACGCAAGCACACACAGGCTGAAAGTGAAATGTATCTGGGACACAACGGGCCTGGGACATGATACAGGCCGAGCCCCATCCAGGTTCACCAAGTTTTACAAAATTGTGATTGGCCCCCCCCCCCCCCAAAAAAAAAGTGAAGTTTCATCAGTTTAAAAAAAAGGTCGGTAGGTAGGCTTTTTTTTTTTTTAACATTTGTGTTCGGTCTATGTGTGAATATATAAATCACATTGGCATTGAAACTGCAATCGCGTGTCTAGGGCCCGCCATTTTGTCAGTGGATTTAGGGTCACAAAAGTCTGCGCGAGTAACAGTCCTTGACTGCGCCGAGTGCATTGGTTGTTTCCCTTGCATCGTCTGCTCAAATTGCTTTTTTTTCTTTTTTTTTCTTTATTCATCAAAAAAAAGTTTAGGGTCGGTCGGGAAACCGGAAACAAACAATTTTTTTTTCTTCCCCTCTATCTTCCAATGGCAGAAGACAGAATCACAATTCCAACGTATACCCTATTTCTGCATGAACCGACTACCCTGAGTTCGCAACAACTCCCTCTGTCCCAATTTAACAATTTTTCTGGAATTCCCTGCCACCAGAAACTGTCCAGTCCCACCTCGAAGTTGCTGAAGCTTGCTGCATAAAGAACACATACACACATTTTCCCCATGTGGGCCTGGGTGTTCTCGGACTAGCCAGGGGTGCCCAGCCTTGCATGCCCTCTTATCTTTCTAGCTTTTGTTTTTGTTTTTCCGTGCAGCATTCTTTGAACCCTAGTACATGTCAATAATTAAATGGCAGGTGGACATTACCGGAAGAAGAAGCAGAGATGAGTAAAAAGGTGTGAAATAAAATACAACAGTAAAACTAAAAGTACAATTTATTAGTTCGTATGTTGTAAGTCTGTAAACTCCCCTCCTTCTTGAGCTGATCATCTGGCTAGCATCAGTACTACTAATAATGGTAAGAAATGACTGGTGACTAGATGAAAGAAGAAGAAGAAGAAGAAGCACAGATCTACTTCCCACAGAAAGAAAGGACTACACAATCTGTTGACTGACCAACAATCGGCTGTGCTCTTTTCTGTCATCAATTATCTTCTTAGGCACAGAATGTGAATGTTTCTGAAAAATCTGTTATTGCGTCAAAGCGCTAGTAATCTTTGTATCTTAAATTGATAAGATTTTTAAATGGTTTATGTGTAACAAAAATTACTGAAATATCTTGGATTTTTTCGTTCTATTGTCCAGCTGGAAAACGAAGAGGAGGAGGTGGCAGCCCAACCGGTTGCCATGGCAATGATCGTGCCCCCTGCTCCGCCCCCTTATGAGTCGGAGACTGCCGCAACAGGAGGCCACTGTGACCCTCAACCTGGTATAGTGTTGATGGTGATGATGGTGATGATGAGGCAAAAAAAAAAAAAAATGTCTGGGGTTTCATCAGTTTAAAAAATAGGGTAGGTAGGGTAGGCTTTTAATTTTTTTAAATTTTTGTTTTAAACATTTGTGTTCGGTCTATGTGTGTGGATATATTTATCACATTGGCATTGAAACTGCAATCGCGTGTGTAGCGCCCGCCATTTTGTCGGCGGATGTAGGGTCACAAAAATCTGCGTGAGTAACGGTCCTTGTCTGCGCAGAGTGCATTGGTTGTTTCCCTTGCATTGTCTGCTCAAATTACTTTCGTTTTTTTTCTTCTTTTCTTTATTCGCATGCGCATGTATTAGGTGTTTATAGGTGTGGTTCTCTGTACAAATGGGAGGATGTGTAGACATTTGGTTATGTTTGTGTATGCGTGTGCATGTGTCGATTTATGAATTGAGTGCTATGTAAATATTTTATGACGCTTATATGAAGTCTTTTATTACTACTTTTAACTTTTAACTATTTGTCATTGTAAACGCCTTGGGCTCCTGGTTTTATCTGGAGGTAAGTGCGTCATAAATTTTCATTATTATTATTATTCATCAAAAAAAAGTTTAGGGTCGGCAGCAAAAAACTAGGGTCAGTCGGGAAACTGGAAACAAACATTTTTTTTTTTTTTGCCTGATGATGATGGTGATGATGATACTGATAGTGATGATGATGGTGACAATGATGATGATTGATGACTGACCTGCCAACCATTCTTTTTTAAGCAGAATATCTTCCGCTCAGTCAGACTAACTTTTTTCCTGCCCTTCCGCTTGACACCATAGAATTCCACTCTTAAAGGGGCACCCTGACGGATGAGTTTTGCAAGAAACACGTTGAGCTCACCAGAAAGACAGCCTTTTCAAGGATCGGAACACTCACTTTGTTCTGGTTTCCTAGAAATTAAACTGTCAAAACGGCGATTCCTCCTTGGCGGAGTTGCCAGAGAGAGAAGCCATTTTGTACAACAGTGGGTGGAGGCCGCTGAGAGTGGTTGAAGCTTTTTTTTCTTTGTAGTGCAGTTAATAACAAAAATTGAGCTATTGCCTTTGCTGTGAGCGAAACTCCTTTTGGTAAACAATTTGGTCTTTAGATCTCAGATGGCCATTAGAAAAGAGAAGACACATGCCTTCAGGCTTCTCTTTCACTGAAAGAATCTGACTTCCAGCACCTCCGCCAAGGAGCAATCGCCGATTTGACGGTTTGATTTCTAGGAAACCAGAGCAAAGTGAGTGTTGCGATCTCTGTAAAGGGTGTTTTCCTGGTGATCTCGTCGTGTTTCTTTCAAAAACGTATCTGTCAGGGTGCCCCTTTAAGCTTACAATATTTAGCCAACTATAAAACCATTTTTTAGCCGATTACTCAGCATAAGGAGCAGCACAGCTGCCATGTGTATAACCTTGTTTTGATTTATAAGAGTGGTTTCCAGTTGCTTACTATCCGGCATTGCAGTAGAAATGTCAAACCAGTGATGCACTGAGGATTGAAAAATGTCAAACTGCGAAAAAAATACCGTAATTTTCGGACTATAAGGCGATATTTTTTTCTCCAATTTCGACCTATGCGCCTAATATAATAAACGATGGCGCCCTATTAGTGAACAAAATCGTGAGAAGAGAGGCAACGATTGCCGTGTTCAGCACAGTCTACTGTAAGTCACAACATCGAAAGTGGTAACGAGTCACCGATACGACGAATACTCACGTTAAAATGCTTCAAAATCCCTGTTATCGTCCAAGATACCGTCCAACAGATGCCATAACCCTTCATTGGATGTAAAAAGCATCGTTGTAGAGCTTAAAATGCCATAATTCTACCAGTTTTCGCGAAAAATTGTCCAAACACAACAACCGGAAGTCGCAAAAACGGAAGTTTCGATTATTTGAGAAGCGTTTACAGGAGGTGTACGGGCTTCAAACTTCGACTTTGTTTTGTGAGGTGTGTATCGCCTTATAAACGAGGGCGCCATTTACTTGGATTTTTTCAGATTTTTCTTGAAAATTGCCCTATTCGCCTTATGCACAGCAGCGCCTAATGAGCCGAAAAATACGGTAGTCTGAAAAAGTTATGCTCTATATTTATGGACAACCAGCCGTATTAGTATTACACATTACGACCAAACTACGGAACCCAACTATTTGAAGCACCCAGTTTGCCCACAAGTGAGGAAGCTGAACACAACATTTGTGATGTGATTGTTTATCACAGTCAAACTTAACTACGGTACCCAACTATTTGAAGCACCCACTTTGCCCATTATAGGATGAGGCTGGGTGGAGTTTCTCTAGATAAGGGTCGCCGCGCGAATAACTCTAACGCCAAAAGGGGCCTAAGAAACGCCCTAAACGTTTGCTACGGTCAGATAACTCTTTATTATAAGCTTACTCTTCATTTTTGGAGAGAGAAAAGGGTTGCTATCATAAGGGAGATAAATAATATCTCTGTCAGTTTGTACAAAGTTTTCGATTTCACCCACGTCTATTTGTGTGCAGAAAATTAAATTTGTACTATATATATATTATGCCATCTAACATGATCAAAGAGTAAGAAAGAGCACTCCAAAACATTTGCGTTTGTTTAATTTGCTAAAATCATCCCGTATTTTTTCACGATAGACTAAAGAATATTTGCTGTGGCAAGGTTGCTGTTACGGTCTTCCATTTTTAAAGTTAAAAAATTGTCACGCGAGATATATAAAAAAAAGGCCGGAAGTATTGATATTTCCCATGATCCTTCAAATAGTTTGTCGCTTGCTACCTCGATAGCAGCCACAAAACGTTTTCGACAATCGTCGGCAAAAGAGGTGTTTCTTAGTACCGTTTTTGCCGATTTGCGCTCACGCTACGCAACGTTAGCCCTTGTGAAACGGTCCCCTGAACTCTGTGTGTGTTAAAAGTGATTTATGGTAATTATGTAGTAATTATGGATGCTCAACTCGCGTTGTGCATGTTTTACCATTGTGATGTGATTGTTTATCACATTGTAGCCAAGCTGCCCAACTATCTGGTGATGTGATTGTTTATCACATTGTATGATTGTAGCCAAGCTGCCCAACTATGTGGAGGCGACCACCCTGCCGACCTATGAGGAGGCTGAGCGCAGCAAGCTGGAGGAGGAGGAGGCACACCACGCTGGGAACAGCGGGGAGGACTCCGCTCTGGTTATGGTACGCTCTTCTTTATTGATCATTTTGTTGTTGAGAAAAGAGGCACCAATATCGCGCTATGTTGTACCAATAATGTTCTGAATTTATTTCATTCTTCTTCATATAAAATCTCTTGATATTTTTTTAATTTTAATAATATATACCGGTATACATAAGAGTGAAACAAAGAGAAAAGAAAGAACAGAAAGCATAATGTACATGTTGAGCAACTGAAAACCTCCGTTTTTATCTGAGCCTTAGGGTATTTTCACATTAGATCCGCAGCCCACAAGTTCCGTACGTAAACCCCATTTACTTCCCACTACAAAAAAATAAGCGGACGTGGAAGTTCATCCACAATCCCATCAGCTTATTTCGTAACTCATTCTGGACGAATTACGAGTATACTCGGAACAGGAGAACGCCTATCAGGGCCTACTTACAAATATTCTCGGAAAAACGATTTTTTTAGTCTAAGACCTGTCTGAATCCATGTCTTTTTTATAATCCAAACCACGTTT
>CM065691.1:57327357-57344857 GCA_017654935.2 Phymorhynchus buccinoides
ATGTTTTTCTGCGGTCAGTCATTTTAACCCTTTCGCTGCTTGTACTGTATTTTACGCACACAAGGCTCTTCTAATTATAAGGCGCACCCCCTGAATTTAACAACAAAATCTGAATTTAAACATACACAAAGCGCAGTGTATGTTAAGGCGCATGCAAAATGATCGAACAAAAGCAAAAAGTAGATCGAAAACACAGGGTCGATTCATGGATGCTCCTGCTTTCAGGATGTCCTGAAGTTCAGGATTTTTTTTTTATTGCCTGGAGCCGGCATCGCCAGATTATGAGAATTTGAGAAGATGCATTTTGCTGGTTATAGAGGTCATGAAGTTTAGCCAGAAGTGAAAGTGCAAACTGTTGTTTCCCTTCAGCTTCCAGGGGGCATTGCCCATGAGTGGCGCTGTCCCTGCACTCCGCCGGGGCCGGGGCGGCCCCTGGACCCCTGCCTTGCAGGATTTTAGACATTTTCCAGGAGCACCAATGAACAAAGGAGATCAGTATTTTGCCTAGTTCTGTCAAAACAATCTTCAAAATAACAGAAATTACACTCACGCTGCTATCTGGATATCCATATGGTGAACACTTTTACGTCTGTGTTAGAGAGCCCAGAAAAGTCGGAATTGAAAAACACAGAGTACCATATTTTTCGGACTATAAGGCAATATTTTTTTCTCCAATTTCGACCTATGCGCCTAATAAATGAGGGCGCCCTATAAGTGAACAAAATCGTGAGAAGAGAGGCAACGATTGCTGTACTCAGTACAGTCTACTGTGAGTCACAACATCGAAAGTGGTAACGAGTCGCCGACACAACGAATACTCACGTTAAAATGCTTCAAAATCCCTATTATCGTCCGATATACTGTCCAACAGATGCCACAACCCTTCATTGGATGTAAAAAGCATCGTTGTACTTGTAGAGCTTAAAATGCCATAATTCTACCAGTTTTCGCGAAGAATTGGCCAAACACTCAACCGGAAGTCGCAAAAACAGAACTTTCGATTATTTGAGAAGGGAGCCAACTCGTTTACGACAACAAAATGGCGGTCGGTAATCGTTTACAGGACGTGTACGGACTTCAAACTTCGACTTTCTTTTGCGAGGTGTGTATCGCCTTATAAACGAGGGCGCCTTTTACTTGGATTTTGTCAGATTTTTCTTGAAAATTGCCCTATTCGCCTTATACACAGCAGCGCCTAATGAGCCGAAAAGTACGGTAGATTTCTACAATGGGTTTCAGGTCCAGTAGCCTATGTCTGCCATGATTGTTATTGTCTTTGGCTGTTGAAACAGAGGCTGCGATGTCATATCCTGATTCCACCCCCCACCCCCCTTTTTAATTTTTTTCTGTGTTAATGTGTCGTCTGCTTTGGTGGCTTTGGCCTGATAATCGATCTCAATACTTACGATATGAATGGAATTCACAACTAGTTTGATCAGACTTCAGTCACACACTAGGCGCAACACATTTTAAGGTGCATGGGTCTCACTTGAGGACAAAAGTATCGCCTTGCAGTCCGTATAATATGGTAAGTCACCTTCTAGAGCACCACGTTGATTTAACATCCATATCCGTAAAAGTCATCAAATCAGGATGTGTCGTGCAATGAGAAACGGATGGGCCTTATTTAGTGGTACATGTCACAGGAGAATCCTCAGTACTGAATTTGCCTGCTTTTCTTGGAGCAGGTAAATGTGACAACAATTTTTGGCTGAAAAATGGCTGGAGGTGAAAGTTTTAAAGGAACTTCAAAAGCCAATAACAAGTGTGCAGAATGATGCAAAATCGAGTTTGGATTATAAACCCGAGTTTATTGGAACTCACAAAAATACATAAAACTGAACGCGATCAAGTTGATAAGGCATAATTTGCAAAAATGCACTGCTGAGTTGACTTGAGTGTCTGCTTTTGGTGAAACCACGTTGGCCTATGGAGCTATGACGTCATCCACAGAATTCCTCAAGATCACTTTGCTTGTTTCAAGCCAGCATCATCATGTGCGTCTTTCTTCATCCTCACTTCTCTCGTTCCTTTTTCTTCCTGTTTTCAGCCTTCTTTTTCTGCTTCCTCTTCTTTTCCTCTCCCTTTTTCCCTTCTCGTTACTTTTTTCTGTATTTTAAATTCCATCTTCCTTTTTTTCTGTCTTGTTTTTACTTTTCTTGTTCTTTTTCCTTTTTTCTGTTTTCTTCTTATCAGTGTTTGCTTTCTATCTCTTTTTTCTTTTTTTTCTTCATTCTTTTCTTTGTATTTTTTTTCTTTTCTTTTGTTATCTTTTATTCATTTCATTGCAAATCTTTTTCCTTTTTTTAGTTTTTGTGTGTGTGTGTGATGATTTATTTTTGATAACTGATGATGATGATAACGTGTCCTGATGAAGATGATGCTGTGGTGTTCTTTATGGATTGAGACACCATCATAGGGCTGTCCTCCGCGCTCCCTATCAAATTTATCCTGGCGTCAACCAGGCCCGGGAGAAACAGACACCTCCAGTGTTGGTCAGGAAATTAGAGCAACTCTCTCAATCCGTAGAGTGGATGAAGCTCAACTATGTGGTCCCAGTCTTCCCATTATGTCCACAGCACACTCACTCTGAGTAGGAGCCGGTCTGGGCAGAAAAACCCCCACAAGACCCAGTTGGGATTCGAACCCAAGACCTCCCAGCCACTAGTCCGCAACTCTAACCACTGAGCCACGGCAGCTGGTTCTTAGATGCTGGTATTTAACCATGAGATTGACCATTATTTTTTGTGTGTGTTTAACGATTTAACTTCATTACCCTGGACAAAGGCAATGCCGAAACGTTGGGGGGGGGGGAGGGGGATAACCTTTGCTTGTTGGTTTGTCTATTGAATGAATGTTGTGTTTAAAGATTTAAGCAGCTGTTTTGAAATGTGATAAGTGTTACCATTGTTTTCGGCCTATAAGGCGCACCTTATTATAAAGCCCCCTCCTCTCAAATTTGACACAAAATTAAGATTTTGTTTTTGTTGTCTATTTTCTTACTATTTTATTAGTCATTTAATTTATTAGTTATTTATTTCCCTTAGTCTGGGAAAGAAGTATCGCCTTATACAGTTATCGTCCGAAAAATATGGTAATCAATGTAGCCGCATGGATGATCCTGCTTTCACTAGTTTCAGGATGTCCTGAAGTTCAGGATCTTTTGGTCCAGGATGTCCTGAAGTTCAGGATTTTTTTGTCCAGGATGTCCTGAAGTTCAGGATTTTTTGGTCCAGGATGTCCTGAAGTTCAGGATTTTTTGGTCCAGGATGTCCTGAAGTTCAGGATCTTTTGGTCCAGGATGTCCTGAAGTTCAGGATTTTTGTTATTGCCTGGAGCTGGCATCGCCGGATCATGAGAATTCGAGAAGATGCATTTTGCTGGTTATAGAGGTCATGAAGTTTAACCAGAAGTGAAAGTGCAATGAGAGCCTGTCACTAGTGTCAGTTACATTGGAAACTGTTGTTTCCCTTCAGCTTCCTGGGGTCATTGTCCCCCGGAACCCCCAGGAGGGGCACTGTCCCTGCACTCCTCTGGGGCCTGGGCAGCCCCTGGACCCCTGCATTGCAGGATTTTTGACATTTCCCAGGAGCACCCATGCAACCGGGTTCTATGTTGGTGGACAAGAGATGTTCTGAAGCGTGTTGTGATGTGTTTTCCTGCGTGCAGGGTTCTGTGTTGGTGGACAAGAGATGTTCTGAAGCGTGTTGTGATGTGTTTCCCTGCGTGCAGGGTTCTGTGTTGGTGGACAAGAGATGTTCTGAAGCGTGTTGTGATGTGTTTCCCTGCGTGCAGGGTTCTGTGTTGGTGGACAAGAGATGTTCTGAAGCGTGTTGTGATGTGTTTCCCTGCGTGCAGGGTTCTGTGTTGGTGGACAAGAGATGTTCTGAAGCGTGTTGTGATGTCTTTCCCTGCGTGCAGGGTTCTGTGTTGGTGGACAAGAGATGTTCTGAAGCGTGTTGTGATGTGTTTCCCTGCGTGCAGGGTTCTGTGTTGGTGGACAAGAGATGTTCTGAAGCGTGTTGTGATGTGTTTCCCTGCGTGCAGGGTTCTGTGTTGGTGGAGAAGAGATGTTCTGAAGCGTGTTGTGATGTCTTTCCCTGCGTGCAGGGTTCTGTGTTGGTGGACAAGAGATGTTCTGAAGCGTGTTGTGATGTGTTTCCCTGCGTGCAGGGTTCTGTGTTGGTGGACAAGAGATGTTCTGAAGCGTGTTGTGATGTGTTTTCCCTGCGTGCAGGGTTCTGTGTTGGTGGAGAAGAGATGTTCTGAAGCGTGTTGTGATGTCTTTCCCTGCGTGCAGGGTTCTGTGTTGGTGGACAAGAGATGTTCTGAAGCGTGTTGTGATGTGTTTCCCTGCGTGCAGGGTTCTGTGTTGGTGGACAAGAGATGTTCTGAAGCGTGTTGTGATGTGTTTTCCCTGCGTGCAGGGTTCTGTGTTGGTGGACAAGAGATGTTCTGAAGCGTGTTGTGATGTGTTTCCCTGCGTGCAGGGTTCTGTGTTGGTGGACAAGAGATGTTCTGAAGCGTGTTGTGATGTGTTTCCCTGCGTGCAGGGTTCTGTGTTGGTGGACAAGAGATGTTCTGAAGCGTGTTGTGATGTGTTTCCCTGCGTGCAGGCTTCCTGCTGTTTATCCGCGGTGCGGTGCAGTACGTCAGAGTCAAGTACGAGTGGACCCAACTCAACAGCCGCGTGCGTCACTACCGCCTCTTCTAGGAAGGAACTCCCACTCCTTTTTTTCAGGGCTCCCAATAGGCCATGTGCTGCCAGTAGGGGTGAAAGTAGTTAGGCATCCTCCTGAAATCAGGATTGAAAAAGCTGATAGAAAGAGTCTTCAGGATTGGCCATCTTGTCATCCAGAACCACGGTCTTATAAAATCAAACATTTCTGACAAAATTATATGGCAGATTAAAACAAGAAATGATAGATAAGCAATTTCTAGCACCCCCCCCCCCCCCACACACACACACACACATCCTGTATGCACACAGACACACACATATTGGAAATTATATTTTTAATGTGGTCACCATTTCAGGGTTGGGAAGATTCAGAGAACATTGAAACGTGTCATTTCAGGATTGAGAGAATGTTTTACTTTCATCCATGCGTGAGCGGCCCAACCTTGAATGTCACTGAGTTGAAACTAGAGAGTTTGACATGACTAGGGGCAAAACATGCAGGCAGTTTTGTGGTCTGGTCTGCAATGAGCAACTTAGGATGCGGATTTGACTGCCATATGAACGCCCGTGGACAATACCCTGTTGCTAGTGATTCTGTGGATTTCAGTGAAAATTGAAATTTATAGTTGAGGGTGAAATGTTGGCAGTCATTTGTTCAGGAACTCACAAATTTGAGTGATTCTGAGGATTTCAATGAAAATTGAAAATGAAATTGAGAGATTGAGAGAAAAATGTTATTTTAAGGTATAAAAGGGGTGGAAAAAAGATCAACTAGAATTGAACAGCATGATTTTTATTGTTGTTGACAACTTTGTTTTGATTCTAAACTAGTTGGTGTTCTGACATCCAAAATCGATATTGCACACCAATAATTCAACAAGATTGATAAGGGATACCAGAATCCTCCCTGAATTTCAGGGATATTTTGGATATTTTTATATAAAAATAAAAAACTGAAACAGACTGCAACGTCACTGGAACATACAACAAACAAACGCCTACACGACAAGTGTAAAGTGACGTTATTTTATTCACAAAACAAAAAACAAAACTACTGGATATTTCGGCGAATGCGCCTTTAACAACACAAACAAACAAGAAAACAGCAAACAGCAAAAGGAGCAAAAAGCAGGCAACAGAAGGAGCAAACCATCAAGATATAAAACCAGTGCTTCCCCTCTACAGTCCAATGCATAAACGATGATTTCTAAGATAATGTCAGCTGCTTGTCGTTGGGAGCCCTGGTTGTTGGGGTCACGGCATTGCCTGCCTGCCCTGGCTGCTTGTACAGATTGGCTTCTCTCCATTTCTTTTATTGACTGTGATTTTAATGATTCAATCACGTGTGACCTAGCACTACGAAAGGGACATTAAGTGTCAAAATGGCCATTCTGACAACATTATACACTTGAAAACTTCAGACAATTCCTTTTCTAATGATACGAGAACTATTCTTCTATCTTCTTCCGTTCCAGAGTTATGACCATTTAAAGTTAGTAGGGTGAATGTTGGTCATTTTGAGAAAACACAGTCTAAAGTCTAGCCTAGCTGAAGCAAATGCGTTGACCTACTCGTTTTAAAGCACTTAAAAGACCATTTAGAGACTATATTAAAAATTATCCTTTATATACATGAAAGAGAACACGAAAATACCCATAACTCAAAGTTGACAACATGATATTTTTTACTTTTCAAGCCTGTTGTTATAAACTAGCCCAGAGACTTAATAAGTTAATGTCCCTTTCATGGTGCTGGGTCACATATATATTTTTGTTTGTCTTGCTTGGAATAATTTGCTATGTTCGCTTGGTTCTGGGATTGCAAAGAATGTTATTTCATGGGTTCAACTCTCCAAAATGAAAAAAACACACTGAAAGTTAAGGGTCCAAGGGCCACCCAGGGCCCCGGCGAGGTACAGGGGCAGAGCCCCGTTAAAGAATTGAGGGGGACAACTCTAGCTAGAGAGAGAGATTACGAGACAGACAGACAGTTAAAATGATGGACTGAGAATGTTTGAGTCCGTTAAGCCTTGGAAAATAATTACATTGCCTTTGAAAACAATATGGCATGTTATGCTGTTTTCAAGATTCCCCGAGAGAGACTTCCGGGACAGAACAACCAAGTTCTAAACGCCTCCAATCGCTTGTGGTCAACCTTTTTTGGATGAATGTTTAACAAAAATGAAGTTCAGTTTTTGGTAAGAATAAAAAACACTGAAATTTGTGAAAGTGAAAGAGTTGCACCCATGATGTTGTGGTGACTGGCAGTGAAACAGTTTGGAGTGACAATTGAAGGCAATATAACTAGCGCGCTATGCTTTGTCTGCCCCCCCCCCCCCCCCCGCGCTTCTCCCTTGTTCCCCAAATATTTTTGCTTCACCCTCGTTTCCCGCAAGATTCCATCTTCTGTTTGGTATCTCCTTTCCAAGCGGATTTCAAAATTACAATTTGTATCCAGCCAAAGGTGTATGGTCCATCATACTGTTGTTGTTTTGAAAGGTGATAGACAATTCAATCTTGATATTGCAATGTTCCCACTCTCTCTCCCCTACATCACACCTATGAATATCTATCTCCCATTCCTCCACCGTAAAAAAACTTATTGTACTTACTGCGCTGAAGTTTGGAAATCGGCATTGAAGGTAAGGGGTGTGTATGATGTTGCCACACGGGGAGCTGGTGTGTCTGTTGCACTGTCAATTGTGTTCAACTTTGCGCTTTTCTTTGTCAAACACAACAGTTGCATAATTTTGGTGAAGATTATGCGCACAATGGTGAAGTGAATGTAGAAGATGACAGCGGTGCCTTTCTGCATGGTTTTTCATTGTCTCCCAAATCCCCAGTCCAGTCCCCCAATTAGTTATTTTTTGTCACTACCCCGGTAATTGTGCTTGATAAATGCTTAGTAGATTTCCTTGTATTTATGTTTTAGCTTGCTGAAGAAAATAAGTAGTACTTTTTTTTAATAACGTGTCTCACTTTATGAAAAATGGCTACTCTATGTCTTAATAACGTGTCTCACTTTATGAAAAATGGCTACTCTATGTCAATACTTTTACCGTTGTAAAATAAAGGTTCATTATCATCTTTCTGCTGGAATTGGTATCAGTGATGTTGACACCAACAACTTGTAAGGTAGCCGTTAGTATTTTTGTGTGTGTGTTCCTGCGATGAACCAACTTTCATAATTTTTTAAGGGTTGTGCTCATGGGTTTTTTTAGTCAACTTTTGGTAAATGGAAGTCGTGCATGCTGATGCCTTGTAAGATGACAAGTTGGATTTCTTGTCCAAATTTTTCTCGAAACGTGACGAGCGGGTCTTAGATTTTGTCGTGTGCTCCTCTTTTGCAATTTTTGTCCCCTTTTCTTCATTGAAACGTTGTGATTAAATTTAGTCTGTGGCTTGTTGTATAATAACCCTTTGATGCATTTGATAAAGAAATGGTTTAATTCTGATCTAGAAATTATTATTAGTATTTTGCTTATTAAGTTTGGTGTCACTTTTTTGCGTTTTGTGTTGGGTTGAGGTGCTTTTTTTTGTGTGTGACCAGAGTAAAGTTTTGGGTGCCATTACTAGCTAAGCATTCTTGCTTGTTGATCTCGTTTAACCTTATTTAAAGTTTTGATAACTTCACCATTGGACTTTAAAAAATAATTTTATTATTTTTATCTGCTGTCTGCTTCGCTGCAATTCACGGAATAAAAAGACCGTTGCTGAAAACATTGTGAACATCTTATTCTTAAGATAAAGGTTTGTAAAGGATTTATCGCCTTTAAATGTCCAGTGAATTTTTGCTATATTTCTTTGAATTTTCTTTTTAGCCCAAAAATTATTAAAAAACTGCAGATGGATTTAAGAAAGAAAAAAGTTTCTTGAATCTGTGATAGGACGTCGTCATATAAATCATCTATTCACAATTTGAGTTAAACAGAATCATGCTTTTGTAGGATTGTTTTTCTTTTTTTGTTGTTAATATTTCCTTTTTTTTCTTTTTTTTTGCAATTTCTAAAGTATACTGATATGATGAAAGTCTTGTATAAACTCTGTGCTCATCATCATAGTTTTAGACTATTACATAAAGGTTTAGCTTTATTGATGCTTTCTATTTTTACATTACCTTTGTCAGACATTAGGTCCATTTGATTTGATTGATGTTTGTTGCATTTGCATGCGAGTGTGGGTTGTGTCCGTGTGTGTATGTGTGTGCGCATTCCTGTGTCAATGTGTGTGCATGCAAGTGTTCAGAAGGAGAACAATCGGTAGAAAACTTGCGTACTGTTGAATTATTTCCCTTTGAAAAACTATCTTCCTCAACGCCATATATTAGTCTTAAAACAAAAGTGAAGATTGCTCTTGAGATAAAGATCTCTATCCTTAAGAGGTACTATGTCAGTAAGTCTCCCCTACTTATTATTTCTTTTTCCGACGCTTTACTGAGTTAGAAGTGCTGTAGGGTTGAAAGTAAAACGCTGCTATGCAGGGACATGCATGTGTAACCTGTGCAAGACACAGCAACCAAACGCCTCGCTCAGCAATCAAAAGTGAACTCTTTATTTCTAAAGTATGACGCATGGACAAAGTCATAACATCAAGCAATACATAAACAATCCGTTTCTGCTATTTCTTTATATATGCATCATTCTTTCATTTAATAAATTAATCTCCCTGATCTCTACCTTCCAGGCATTAACGCCACACTTTCTCAACAAATTCACAGTCAACTTATGATAGTTTTATCGTTTTTGATAAATTCTTAATAAACGTATGATAACCAAACTTTCTCAACCAGTTACTAATACTTGAATAAACCCTAAAATATGTCATATTCACTTCAGTTTCCTTTCGTCCCAGTTTTCTGTGCTATTAGCCTAACCCTCCTAAGTTATACTCTCACCTGTGCAAGACGCAGCAACCAAGCGCCTCGTTCAGCAATCAAAGGTCAACAAGGCGAAACTGGTAGCTGCAATAAATATCCTTGCCGTGAGTTCGAATTAATTTGTTTCCAGTCCCGAAAAAGCTTGCACCATGCACTATCTATGTTCAACCTGTTCAGAAGTGAGTTGTTTTTTTGCTTTTCATACATGTCGTTCAACCATGCATAGACTGAATGATAATGTAACAAGATTTCACATGCAGGGACATACAGGCAGGGAGGGACATACACACTGATTCTCTTTCTCTCTTTATGAACATTACAGTTGAAAGTTTTCCTTGCATAGACTGAATGATAGCGTAACAAGATTTCACATGCAGGGACATACAGGCAGGGAGGGACATACACACACTGATTCTCTTTCTCTCTTTATGAACATTACAGTTGAAAGTTTTCCTTGCATAGACTGAATGATAACGTAACAAGATTTCACATGCAGGGACATACAGGCAGGGAGGGACATACACACACTGATTCTCTTTCTCTCTTTATGAACATTACAGTTGAAAGTTTTCCTTGCATAGACTGAATGATAACGTAACAAGATTTCACATGCAAGGACATACAGGCAGGGAGGGACATACACACAGTGATTCTCTTTCTCTATGAACATTACAGTTGAAAGTTTTCCTTGCATAGACTGAATGATAATGTAACAAGATTTCACATGCAAGGACATACAGGCAGGGAGGGACATACACACAGTGATTCTCTTTCTCTATGAACATTACAGTTGAAAGTTTTCCTTGCATAGACTGAATGATAACGTAACAATATTTCACATGCAAGGACATACAGGCAGGGAGGGACATACACACACTGATTCTCTTTCTCTATGAACATTACCGTTGAAAGTTTTCCTTGCATAGACTGAATGATAATGTAACAAGATTTCACATGCAGGGACATACAGGCAGGGAGGGACATACACACAGTGATTCTCTTTCTCTCTTTATGAACATTACCGTTGAAAGTTCTGTATCATTACAAGTGCACATACATTTCTTCATTTTGAAAAACACTATGTTATGAATGTCTTCTATTCATTGATGCTTTTTTAAGAAAGACCAGGTAGAATGGAAGTTTTAAAGCGTATGGTTTTAATAAACGGAAAACGTCAAAAACTGTGTTCTTGTTGAAATTGTAGTTTGAATGAATCGTGAAATATTGTATTTGATAACGTTTGTTTTCTCTGTTGAATTTACATAAAATGAAATGAAAGAAAAAAGAAAAATTCTCTCTCTCTCTCTCTCTCTCTCTCTCTCTCTCTCTCTCTCTCTCTCTCTCTCCATGTACACACTCACAATCTATTCACATATGTGACAGTGCATGAGAAAACCAGACATAATGGAATGTTGGCATAAATTGATATTTAAATTTTTCATGGTGGAGCAAAGATTCCTTATTAATACACAGAAAACCGAACTGAGTTATCTTGTTGAGTTTTTATTTTATAATTATTTGAAGTTTGGCATTCGAAATAGAACAGTTGCATAAATCGGGCATAGAAGATACAATTTTGCCTCTCTGTTTCTATTGACTTGATTTAGAAAACGATCAAATAAACAAAGAAATCATTCAAAATTGTCTTTCATGTTGTGGATGCTGGTAGAACACATAAAAATAGACATAAATATAACATGAAAGACAATTTTGAATGATTTCTTTGTTTATTTGATCGTTTTCTAAATTGAGTCAATCGATACCCTAAATAGAAAATTGATATTTTGGGGGTTGTTTATTTTTGGCTTTTGCTCAAAACATTCTGAGTGACTTTTATGTAGGTTTTCCCCATGCACCATCACATATATATTTTCATAATAAATCTTTACAAAATGCTTCATGTTGGCAGATAAGAGTAGGAATGCAACATACTGCTGGAAGGATGATTTTTTCAGAGTTGTCAAGAAGGCAAGTACCGTATTTTATGGACTACTAGCGCAACGCCGAGTACCAGTAACGCCTAGTAACGGTAACGCCTAGTAACGGTAATGCCAAGTATTGGTAACGCTGAGTACAGCAAATTTGAAGCGATTTGGTAAAGAAACGGTGGAGTTATAAGGCCCCGTTTCGCGTTGGCGCTGCTCTGAGAGTGATGCGCTCTCCCTAGTAACGGTAACGCCTAGTAACGGTAAGGCCAAGTACTGGTAACGCTGAGTACAGCAAATTTGAAGCGATTTCGTTAAGAAACGGCAGAGTTATAAGGCCCCGTTTCCCGTTGGCGCTGCTCTGAGAGTGACGCGCTCTCCCGATGTTCTTCAAATGTGCTGCCAGGCTTTGCCCCGGTGACAGCAAGCCTGACAGCAAATTTGACGCGATTCGGTTAAAACCGGCTGAGTTATAAGGCCCGTTTTGCATCATGCTGCTGTTATGCGCCTAAGTAATGGATGCGCTGCCGGTTTGGCACACGGATAGTCCCCGGCCCCGGTCATCTTCCTGCCAAATTCGAAGGCAATCGGCCCAGAAACGCCGGAGATACGGGCGCCGAGAGGCCGGCGGATGCGCGTTTCGCGCATTTGCGAAACCGCGCAAATGACACGGCCGCCTCTGTTGCCGTTGCCATCGCCCCGTGAGGGCTCACAGCAAATTTGAAGCGATTCGGTCGAAAAACGGCGGAGTTATAAGGCCCGTTTCGTGTTTCAGACACACAGACACACACACGGGACACTTGCCAAATTACTATATGATGAGGCCATACTTTTCTCTAGACTGAGACCCCTGCACCTTTTAATGTGACTGATAATATAGTAAGAAACTATAATAACAAAATCTGAATGTTGTGTATAATTTGGTTGGTGTGTTTTATAATCGGGTGTGCCTTGTAGTCCGTAAACTACGGTATTTGGTAAAAGATTTGTATGCAAATGGTGTCAGATTGTATCCTCCCACAGATCCTCACGTACGATGGACATTCTTTCCTCCTCATCGTTACGCATAGCTGCCGACCATTCCCAGGGGTGCTTGTGGCTGTGCCTGAAGCCTGAATTCAGGCAGTTTGATGCTGGCTCAGGCAGTGGTCTGCCTGAAGACGGGGCTCTGCTTATGCCAATTTTGCTCTGAAACTGACCAATGATGGGAAGTTCTGGCAAACGCTTTGGTCACCACATGCATTCCTGTTTTTCAGGTTTACCAGTTTTCCTATTTCCAGCCAAAATATCGGTTTTCCTATTTCCAGCCAACATACCGGTTTTCCTATTTCCAGCCAAAATACCGGTTTTCCTATTTCCAGCCAAAATACCGGTTTTCCTATTTTCAAAGGAAAATTCCTAGTTCTAAAATTTGACACAAAAACAAACAAAAATCTGTCATGTACATGTATGGATTTTTAAAAAATCCACACTGTCAGGTTTGTGAACATTGTTTCCATCAATACTTGCCTTGTGTTGTTGTTTCTCATGTAAAATGCTATGTTTTCTTGTCATTAAGAATAACATTTTGCTTCTCTAAACCTCAGCATTGGGGAACTACGCATTCTGATGCCCACAATCTCAGCAAGCCTACTGGCCCCCGACCAGAGTTCCTAATTTTGGCTTCGAAAGGTTGGTAGCTATGATTATGTAATGGTCAACTTAGGACGCCCATTTCACCGCCAGGTGGCAATCAAACCAGTAGGGAGAAAGAGAGGGAGATGAGTCCCTCCCTCCCTCTCTCTCTCACTACCCCCAACTAAGAATATCACGTGCTAAGCCCTTACTGGTTTGATTGCCACCTGGCGGTGAAATGGGCGTCCTTAGCTGCTCATAGCATGCAATGATTTGGTGACTTTATTGAAGAAACTTGGTGGAATGCAGGCTTTGTAGTCTAATATTAAATAACCGACTTGATTGCTTTATGTCGTTTGAGTACATGCATCGCCCTAACATGCGTGGTGTAGTCTGACAGCATCACAAACGAATGAGCGCACTATCACGCACCGGTGTAGGGGGAGCTTACGGAGAGGAGTCCGGCAGTGGGTAGATGCCATGTGCCTCCATTCGGGGAGCTGGTCGACTAACACACGCACGCACTAAACAGACAGACACACACACGCACTACACACACACACACACACACACACACACACACACACACACACACACACACAGGATGCAAAAAAGCTTTATCAAGCTTATTCTTTTATCGTCAATAAAGATCATTTTGACTTGACTTGACTTGACAACACACGCACAAACAACACCATTCACACAAACACACGCGGATGGAAGAGGCACAGCGCTTTGAAAAGAAATATAGCTGGCTATGACTTGAAAAGAGTAGTTTTGAGAGAAGACTTAATGGAGGGGGCCTGGAAAGAGAAGGAGCGTCCGCCGATATAAGAAGGAGCCAGACCATTCAGGGTTTTGCAACAGAGCAGAGAGAGCTTGTATTCGATACGCCTTCCGACAGGAAGCCAGTGAAGAGATTCAAGCATTGGGGTAGAGTGAGAGAATTTGGAACACCTCAGTACAAGGCGAGCAGCATTGTTCTGAATTGTCTGCAATTTAGCGAGGAGATTTTGTGGGCAACCAGCGAGAAGGGAATTGCAGTAGTCTAAGCGAGAGAGAACAAAGGCTGAGATAAGAGCTTTGGTGGCATCTTCATTGAGAAGATGACGAACAGAAGCAATGCGACGGAGTTCCAGATAGCAAGCACGACAGACAGAGGAAATTTGAGTTTGAAAAGAAAGTGTTTGGTCCAGTGTGAAGCCAAGATTGCGAACGCTTGCAGAAGTCTGAATGAGAGAGTTCTCTAGTTGGATAGAAGTAGGGAGCGAGTTTGTAGACACAAATCTCTTGTCGTTGTTAAGTTGGAGTTTGTTGTCAGTCATCCAAGCCTTGATGTTAGAAATGCATGATTGAGTTCGTTCAATGATAGAAGGAGGCTGAGATATATCGTCAGACCTGTAAACCTGGTTGTCATCAGAAAAGCAGTGGTGGGAGATGCCATGGTTAGTAGCAATGTTAGAAATAGGTTGTGTGTAAAGAACGAAGAGAATGGGGCCCAGAACAGAACCCTGGGGAACTCTGTACTCCAGACCAGCTGAGTGAGAAGAGAAGTCGTTAACAGAAACAACCTGAGTACGACCACAAATGTATGAACGGAACCATGAAAGAGCTTTATCGGAGATACCAAAGGTATGTTGCAGCCGAGATAGAAGGGTACAGTGATCTATGGTGTCAAAGGCAGAGGATAGGTCTAACAGGGACAGCAGATAAACCTTGCCATCATCAAGAGCAGAAAGAAGATCGTTAACTATCTTCAGAAGAGAAGTTTCAGTACTAATAAGGACAACGATTTTTTTTAATAAGGGGGATTAATGAGGAACAGATTGCAACAGCACACAGAGTTCTACTGGGTGGTAGACAGTAGGAAGGGCGGCGCAGTCTTCCTCCCTCACCACGGGTGTTGGCTGACGGTCAATTGGCATGCGGATGGGACAACGTACGATGACTCGGACGTTCTCTGCAGTGCTGGCCTTTGAGCCAACAAGACCGCCGGTGCCCAGTAGTTGCCTCAGGTGTAATGTTCCGAGCCGGGGGCCAGCCTTCAACTGGGGGGAATCATCCGCCTGCAGAGACTGTTCAACTCGACCGTGTGTCACCTGCCTGTGTGTCGACGACGCCAGCACCTAGGTACGGAGCAGGCTGTCCGGTGGTCCTGAAGACGACTTGGGGGGGAAGGGCTGCTCACCAAACCAACGACAGTCAGGCGGGCTACGGGAGACCAGTGACAGCCTTGGGCTGTCTCACAATGCTACACCGTCTCCTGCTGCCGATGCTGAGTTCACACGGAAGCATCAAGGACAGAAACAACATCACGACTCAACATTCCCTAGAGTTTCTCCAGGGTTATTGTTCTTTGCGTTGCCCTGGAGTTTCTCTAGAGTTATTGTTCTTTGAAATAGTTCTGCTATAAGTTTTGCTTTCCAATCCATTTGGCTATTTTCTTCTCCTCCTGCATCTCTAGTTCTGTTGTTGTCGTCGTACCCTGGCTTAAGGACTCCAGGGATCATCCCAACAGCCTAAGCATTAATAAACACTATGGTACAAATGCACCGGCTAAGGATGAGAACATTACGTGTGTGACCGTTTTGGATTACCCCGCCACGTGCGCAGCCACACTCCGACTTTTGGACTGATGGTGTCAAGTCAAAATTTTATTTCCAGATTGAATAAGCAAATAATATACTTTTTTGTGTTATGCTAGGAGCTTTCCATAGCTAAAGACAATCCCCGCACAACTATGCAGAACATAACAACATTTGGATGTAGCCTTGGTGTTCTAGCTTATGTCAATTGGTCTAACACAGCCTTAAGCCAAAGCAATATCAATAGTTGTAACTGTCAGCTTAATAAGCGACTTCTGCTTGTAGCCATAGTTATTACGTTGTTAATCGTCACCTTAAAAATAATTCACTCTGAGCTCAAAATGAATAATGACCCTTATTTGCAATTCAACAACAACAAAACGAATGTACTGATTTCAATGGATTCCGGGTAAAGCTATAAGACAAAAATCGTTGCAAACAACTTCCCCTTCAAAAAGCTTAGCCCATGGACAGTCAATGATATTTCTTTGTCCTTAAGAGCTTGCACCAATAAGACGTTAATCTCACCATCTCTGTCTCAGTCAATGAGTAGACTATGAATTATTCCGAGGATCACGGTTTACAATAATCGATCATTACAAAATCTCCCTTTGACAACGTTCAGTAGACTTCGTACAACAATGAACCCGATGTATTAACGTCGACTGTCTTTTCTTTATAATTCAGAATCAAAAGGTAAAGAGCCATTCCTCATTATAATTCAACATACCTGACAAACAGGTATTTAAAAAAACCCAGTCTAAGCTTTATTTTATAAATAGCTTATTTTTCTCTGTCTGTGAAGGGAAATATTTAATGCGATGTCTTCAAAAACAGAAAATAAATATTTATTAAAAAAATAAATTGTTTTTCGCTGCCTACAAATAATACACCCTCATATTTTCGATCAAGAATAGGAGATAATTAACTGTGAAAGGAGATGTCTAAAGGGAGATTAGGTGTATTTTTCTTTTAAAAAGTTAACCCTACGTGAAAAGAACTCCTTTTGGTTCTTTCTTTTTCTGATGTTCGCTCATCCTTATCCATATGTCTGTTGGAAGGCATCATGTTGATTTGACCACGTTGTGCCTTAAATTCAGTGCTTCAGTATGACCTTCTGATGTGCCCCTGCTCTCTCTCCCCCTGTCGCTGTCTCTCTCTCTCTCTGTCTCCCCCTTCCTCCCTCCCACCCTCCCTCCCTTCCTCTCTCTTTCTTTGTCTGTCTGTTTCTCCCTCTCCCTCTCTGTCTCTCTCTCTGTCTCCCCCTCCCTCCCTCCCTCCCACCCTCCCTCCCTTCCTCTCTCTTTGGTTTAAACAAGAATTTATTCACGAATAGAAAATCATAACAAAGCATCAATACATTTATGAACTTCGAGTACAACAAGCTAAGAGCTTAAACAGGGTACTCTAATATTTGAGTTGCACAGTAAGGACTGCACACGCAAAACTAATCATTCAATGAAAATAATAACATAAAAGCAACAACAGTAGTAAACACTTATATATTCTATGCAAAAAGAAAGAAAACACACAACAAAATTAAGTAAATCTAATCTACATGAATTTTAGGGGCAATATAAAACATAATGTCAGCTCGCATTGAATCAGAGTCATCACAAAACTATCACTACCAGGGCTAAAAATGGGATTGTAAAGTCATGTTAAGAGCGGAATGAATATTTGTTTATGTAAGTTTGCGCCCCTTATCAAAGGGAAACGACGAATCATGTTACAATCAGAATTGATCATGTTATTGAAAATTTGTTTAACAGTTGAATAAAAGTACAATCAGTAGTATTCTCAATAATTTAGTTTGGGAA
>CM065691.1:57347357-57349857 GCA_017654935.2 Phymorhynchus buccinoides
TATAGACAGTATATGACACAAGTATAGTGAATATAACTAGTAGGATTTCATCCGAGTTATTTAGACAGTAGAATTTCACGTCAACCATGCCTCACAAATGTCAAAATCGTATCGTATTGGGGTCAAATCATACGCTGTGTGGCTGGGCCTTTAGCCGTATTAGGTTTATACTCCATGGTCTGACGTGCCATGGACATTATCGTCACAATTCATGAATCACTAGCGCAACTCCGAGTACCGGTAACGCCTAGTAACGGTAACGCTGAGTACAGCAAATTTGAAGCGATTCGGTTAAGAAACGGCGGAGTTATAAGGCCCCGTTTCCCGTTGGCGCTGCTCTGAGAGTGATGCTCTCTCCCTAGTAACGGTAATGCCAAGTACTGGTAACGCTGAGTACAGCAAATTTGAAGCAATTTGGTTAAGAAACAGCGGAGTTACAAGGCCCTGTTTCCCGTTGGCGCTGCTCTGAGAGTGACGCGCTCTCCCGATTCTCTTCACATTTGCTGCCATGGTTTGCCCCGACCACAGCAAGCCTGACAGCAAATTGGAAGCGATTCGGTTAAGAAACGGCGGAGTTATTTGTGAAAAGGTGAAGCGGCGTATATCGCGCGCGTTTCTAAATCGATTCGTTTCCGGTTTGACACACGGATAGACATCGTCCCCGGTCATCTATCTTCCAAATTCGAAGGCAATCCGTCCAGAAATACTGGCGATACGGGCGCCGAGAGGCCGGCAGATACGCGTTTCGCGCATTTGCCAAACCGCGCAAATGACACAGCCGCCTCGGTTGCCGTTGCCATCGCCCCGTTAGGGCTCATAGTAAATTTAAAGCGATTCGGTCGAAAAACGGCGGAGTTATAAGGCCCGTTCTGTGTTCCACACACACACACACACACGGACGGACAGTTGCCTTTTAATATAAAGATGTGCAACGGACACTGACTTTTCAGTCTCTTTTTCATGCTTTGTTACGTCTCTTTGGTACCACTGACATAGTCAGTTTGCAACAGTCAGTTTATATGCCTTTGTATGCCATGCTATACCGTTGTGTTTCTGTCTTTATTGATTATAAGCGAACTGTGTTATTGTATTGGTTACATTGTGATGTGTAACAATTTTCATGTGCCCCCTGGGTTTTTTAAAATAAACTTTTTGACTTGACTTGACTTTGACTTGTAACACTATCATGTAGTGATGCCTTATTTAGCAATGTGTTGTTCTAATCTAATGGCCCCCCCCCCCCCCCCCCCCCCCCCCTTTGTTGAATATGCTATATCACATTGGACAGAGTCCCGTTCAATGCTTTGTTACGTTGGACACTGTCCCTTTCTATTGGTTATTTTCGTGACCAACTGCCCCTTCCTAATGCTTGGTTCGTTAGACACTGCCCCTTTGTTATATTATAAAAATGGTACTTAAGACTCTTTGAACCCTTTCAACGCCAGCCATTGTTCAGCCAAACCTTTCCATCCAACTTGCCTGGGTATAGGAAAGATGGCGACTGTAGTGCCGGGGACGCCTTTTTGTAGCCTGTGTAACACTAGGTCTTTGAATAACCGACTTCCAGTTTGCTTTCCAGTAACATGGGTGTTAAACCAGTGCCGTGCCGAGCCGCTACATTGGCGAGGAAAGAGTTAACGTGTTGATATAGTGAGCATAATTACGTCTCGGTAAGCACAACCCCTTTAATTCTATGCTATGTTCGACACTGTTTTGTTTTTAATACTGTAGTGTAGTTGTTCCTAACTGACGCGGCATCACGTTTGGGGATCCACAAGGGGATCTAACTGGTTGGGTCACTGAAGTAGCTTGGTTTTATTTCCTGTCCGAGCTGGAACCTCGACTGGGTTACTGTATTTTTCAGTGATGTCCCGAGGCCCCGGTCATAGGACATTGATCTATTAACATTGAAAATGTCCTATTGTGTTCTCCCCTTTCAGTACAAATGTTTTATTACATTTTTAACACAGACACGCTTTGTCTTATCGATTTGTGCAAGAGCCAGGACATTGTCCTGTTGATTACTCTTGTCTCAGGACAGTTTGTCCTATCATCGTTTTTGGATCCTCGGTACAACACTGCTGGTAATATATATAATAGTGCCAACGAGTCAGAGTGTTGATGGTGGGCGCTCCACTGGAAGGAAGAAAGAAAGAGGTCTTTTTCGAATGCTATGTTGTATGGTGCGCCAAATTGATAAATCTCTCTATAGGTGTTTGATAAAGTTTGGAAACTGTGGATAACAATCCGACTTAATTTTATAACCCTACCTATGTGTTCGATAGAGTTTTACAGCTCTATCGAACAGATAGGTAGTAGATTTAAAACTCAATTGAACAGAGAAGTCGGGTTTCCACAAAATAATTCTATCGAGATACAGTTTTTATATCGCGATTTCTGATTGGTACATGGTTAGCAGACAATTTTCTTGCCTTAGCAGATGACCCTGAACTTTTAACGCAACAGTGCTAGACAATTTTAATCAAACGTGGCTACCGAT
>CM065691.1:57357357-57362357 GCA_017654935.2 Phymorhynchus buccinoides
TAAATGGTGGTTGTCTTTTTTTCATTTATTTGTAAGACAAAGTTCGTGTCTTTCTCTCTCTGTTTTCAAATTTCTTTACAAAGATTAATATTTGTGATTTATGTGAAGGGATGTGTATCGTCGAAGGTTTCATTTTGTTTAAAATGAACTTTGGAATGTCATTTACATACACGATTTCAAACAAGTGTTGAATGTTCCCTTCCTTGCAAATTTAGCATTGATTTTTGTGTGACTGTTTATGCTTTTTATTAAAATATAATTTTATATATTTGCTTTATGTATCTGTCTGTCTCTCGCCTCTCTCTGTCTGTCTCTGTCTCCGTTTCTCTACCTCAATCTGTCTCTCTCTGTCTCTCTCTCATTCTGTCTCTATGTATCTGTCTCTGTCTGTGTCTCTGTTTCTCTGCCTCAATCTGTCTATCTCTCATTCTGTCTTTGTCTATTAAGTAATAAACATTAATTCATTTTCTGTCCTCTCTCTCTCTCTCTCTCTCTCTCTCTCTCTCTCTCTCTCTCTCTCTCTCTCTCTCTCTCTCTCTCTCTCTCTCTCTCTCTCTCTCTCTCTCTCTCTCTCTCTCTCTCTCTCTCTCGATCTCTCTCTCTCTCTCTCCTCCCCCGACCTAGAACAGACTTATTTATGTCATCGTTAACATACTCAGGTGGAAGGTTGTGGAATGAAATCCCTGAGTGCATAAAAACTAAAAGCACATTGCTGTCATTTAAAAGATGCTTTAATAAATATTTATTCGAAAGGTTATAACAGTTCATTCCCCTTTTCTAAACTTATCTATTGTGCATGTTATAATTTTAGTAAATGCGCATATGTCTGTAGCTATGCTCCTACTACCTGATATTGTAAAATTGTCAATTGATTACTTGTTTAACTATGATTTATGTGTGTGAAAGGAATTGTGAGAATGTTGATTTATATGTCATGTTGTCCTTGTTCTTTGGATTTGTTACATTGTTTACTTTTGAACCATTTGAGTTTGTTTTGTCATTTATTTATTTATTTATTCATTTCATATGTCATTATTTTAGAGGACCTGATGAAAATAAGCTATTTCTGTTTACTCAGTTTATCCTCATTAAAAATTTCGAGTTCGAGTTCGAGTTCTCTCTCTCTCTCTCACTCTCTCTCTCTCTCTCTCTGTGACTATCTCTCTCTCTCAGTCTTCCTCCCTCTCTCTGTCTCTCTCTCTCTCTCTCACTCTCTCTCTTTCTCTCTCTCTCTCTCCCTCTCTCCTCTCTTCTCTCTCTCTCTCTCTCTCTCTCTCTCTCTCTCTCTCTCTCTCTCTCTCTCTCTCTCTCTCTCTAACTCTCTCTCTCTCTCTCTCTCTCTCTCTCTCTCTCTCTCTCTCTCTCTCTCTCTCTCTCTCTCTCTCTCTCTCTCTCTCTCTCTCTCTCTCTCTCTCTCTCTCTCTCTCTCTCTCTCTCTATCTCACACGTATATATAATGTTTTGCAGTGACGGGAGTAGCAGCAGCCGTATGTGAGAACACCCAAGGCGATGACATCTGTGCCGATTTTCTGTCTGAAGCCAACTTCTGCTGGCTCAATTCAGGTGTGCGCTGCGGATGTCAGGAAGCCTGCAACGCCAATCCCCTTTGCACAGGTACCAAGTCTCAGAACAGGGACGATGACTGTGTGTGTGTGTGTGTGTGTGTGTGTGTGTGTGTGTGTGTGTGTGTGTGTGTGTGTGTGTGTCATCTAAAATGAGAGAGGACTTACAATGGGACACAAATAGGCATAATGAAATAATGAATAATGAAAAACAGGTAAGGCAAGGACCCCCATTTGGGGGTCTATGAAGCACTAAAATTCTAAAGGACCCTCTAAAAGAATGTGCAGGGGCCCCCAGGGATGCACTAGAAAACTTCTTTTTGCCAATCGCAATGCCACTGGGACCCTCTATTCCGCAAGTGAAGGAGTCCCTGGGACCCGTTGTTTTGTGGGACGATTGGGAGCCCTGTAAGTATATAAGTTTTCAAGTTCAAGAGCTCTCTCTCTCATTCTCTCTCTCTCTCTCTCTCTCTCTCTCTCTCGCTCTCTCTCTCTCTCTCTCTCTCTCTCTCTCTCTCTCTCTCTCTCTCTCTCTCTCTCTCTCTCTCTCTCTCTCTCTCTCTCTCTCTCTCTCTCTCTCTCTCTCTCCTCTCTCTCTCTCTCTCTCTCTCTCTCTCGGAAGAATAGACGTTGCCTAAAATTTTGTTTCCTTGGAAAATAAAGTTTAAGTTTTCAAGTTTTCAAGCTCTCTCTCTGTCTCTGTCTGTCTGTCTGTCTGTCTGTCTGTCTCTCTCTGTGTCTCTCTCTGTGTCTCTCTCTCTCTCGGTGTGTGTCTCTCTCTCTCTCTGTCTCTCTCTCTGTCTCTCTCTCTCTCTCTCTGTCTGTCTGTCTGTCTCTCTCTCTCTCTCTCTCTCTCTCTCTCTCTCTCTCTCTCTCTCTCTCTCTCTCTCTCTCTCTCTCTCTCTCTCTCTCTCTCTCTCTCTCTCTCTCTCTCTCTCTCTCTCTCTCTCTCTCTCTCTCTCTCTCTCATAATTGTCATTAAATAACAATAACATCCACTGCCTGTCCCTGGGGATAGTTCTGAATTTGGAGGTTGGGCTGGGAAAAATCGGAAATCAGAATTCTAAATTTTCCCGGTACAAATCGGAATTTTCAAACATTTCCCGTGACATGTAGGTCTACATATAATAATAATAATAATAATAATAATGGGAATTTATATAGCGCTCTTTCTCACATGAGCTCAGTGCGCTTTACATTGATAACAAGAACATTAAAGGCAAACAAATAATTAATCATTAGAAAGTAAAATAAGCACGATGCTTGCACGCACCGTTCTCTTACTTCCTCACACACACACACACACACACACACACACACACACACACACACACACACACACACACACACACACACACATACACACACACACACACACACACACACACACACACACACACACACACACACACACACACACACACACACACACACACACACACACATCACATGCACGCACATACATGCACGCACATACATGCACTCACACACTCACACACAATTAATTATACAAGAGTAAAATAATTACAATATGAACATTCTAAAAAGAAACATAGACCACATTCACATTCTCAATCACGTTTGAATACAATACTGCAACTAATTGTAAAAATAAAATCATACTGCCATCAACATACCAATTACATGACTAATTATAATAGACAAATTTTGCAAAAACAAAAATACCCTTCTACCTCATTTACAAACATTTAAAGTTTACAAGACGTGGACATTCTACATACAAAATACGAATTAAAAAATAATTGTAAATATATTTTTTACAAGATTTCTGTAATAACACTATTTTTCAACTTCAAATTTGGGGGCATTTGCATGGGAGTCAAACTGGGGGCCGTTTCACAAGGGCTAACGTTACGTAGCGTGAGCGCAAATCGGCAAAAACGGTCTAAGAAACACCCTTCGTTTGCCGATAGTTCGCGTGGCGTTTTGTTCTTGCCAAACACCGAGCAAGCGGCGAACTATCCGGAACTAGTAGGTGGTGAATACGTTTCTTGTTGTTGATTGGTCCATTCAAATTTGTTTAAAATAATAAAAACAATTTGACCAATCAGACAAGAGCTTGTAATATTCTTCCGCAAACGTTTCCTAAAGTGTTTCTTAGACCCCGTTTGGCGTAAACGTTATTCGCGCGGCGACCGTTATCTAGAGAAACTATACCCTGCAGCGGCGTAGGAACGTTTTCAAGCCGGGGGGGGGGGGGGGCAGGAGGCAGGATTTCTAGTCAGCAGGGGCGATGGGGAGGGGGTGGTAGGGACGGACCTAACTTACAAAACAGAGGCAATGTGTGTAGAAGTTTTAAAAACGTTCGTACGCTGTATACATAATTGCCCTACAGATTATCAGAAAACGAAATTAACTATTAATAATCGTTAAAAAATCAAAACAGATAATTTTAATATATCTAATAATGAAACTAATGTTATAGTTATGTACATACGAATCGTGTAGCTAGTGACCAGATTTTAAAGAAATATTGTTCAGAATCATAAATTTCACAACCACAACATAATGACACATGCACATCATTCATATTCGAAGACAATATCAGTGACATGCTGGTTTATTGAGCAAACAAAATATCAAATAGTACCATTAATTGGTTGATAAAAAAGCTTCTATTTTTTCCAAATTTGTCAAAGATGACACAGGAATGTTAAGGAAAACTTTTCTAAAATCATAGGCATTCTTCTAGAATCGAACTGATGAAAAAAGAATATTGGCATTAAGTGAAACATGTTTCTTGTATTTTTACATTGAAAGCATCATCAAGCAATCTCTCTCTCTCTCTCTCTCTCTCTCTCTCTCTCTCTCTCTCTCTCTCTCTCTCTCTCTCTCTCTCTCTCTCTCTCTCTCTCTCTCTCTCTCTCTCTCTCTCTCTCTCTCTCTCTCTCTCTCTCTCTCTCTCTCTCTCTCTCTCTCTCTCTCTCTCTCTCTCTCTCTCTCTCTCTCTCTCTCTCTCTCTCTCTCTCTCTCTCTCTCTCTCTCTCTCTCTCTCTCTCTCTCTCTCTCTCTCTCTCTCTCTCTCTCTCTCTCTCTCTCTCTCTCTCTCTCTCTCTCTCTCTCTCTCTCTCTCTCTCTCTCTCTCTCTCTCTCTCTCTCTCTCTCTCTCTCTCTCTCTCTCTCTCTCTCTCTCTCTCTCTCTCTCTCTCTCTCTCTCTCTCTCTCTCTCTCTCTCTTCTTTCTCTCTCTCTCTCTCTCTCTCTCTCTCTCTCTCTCTCTCTCTCTCTCTCTCTCTCTCTCTGTCTCTCTCTCTCTCTCTCTCTCTCTCTCTCTCTCTCTCTCTCTCTCTCTCTCTCTATCTCTCTCTTTCTCTCTCTCACTCTCTCTCTCTATCTCTCTCTCTTTCTCTCTCTCTCTATCTCTCTCTCTCTCTCTCTCTCTCTCTCTCTCTCTCTCTCTCTCTCTCTCTCTCTCTCT
>CM065691.1:57369857-57377357 GCA_017654935.2 Phymorhynchus buccinoides
CGGTGTTGTTTTCCTTGCGGTCCGTTTCTTTCGGGTTGGTTGTTCTATGTTTGGTTAGAATGCAAAGTTTTAAAATAAATACGGGCCACATTAGGCTCGTTAATAATAAAATAAACATTTCCTTGAGTTTTTATGCCTCCGGGCATTGCCCAGTAGCCCTGGAATTTTAATTAAATGTCCCATATGTGTTGTTTCGGTCAGGGTCAGAACAAAAGTCCCACTAGAATTTTATCTAACATAAAACACCAAATTTTGATTCATTTGCAAACCACGAACCCTCGGTTCCCAATTTTGGGAAATTTGTAACACGAACCTCGGTTTGTTTCATTTCAAGAAAGGTATTAACTTGCGTTTAGCAATGAGAACCTCCGGTACCTGGTACTCTCCATTATACGTACTGTCCTATGTTTTGTGTCTGTCTTTTATGTCTGTCTTGTAAATTTTTTACTTTCTGTCTTTCTCATACTCCAACTAATACACATGTCCCATATGTGATTTTCCCGGGCCGAGAGGACGTAAAACCCCAACATTTCCTTCCTTCCTTAGAATGCAAAGTCATAACTAAAACTTATACATCTGCATCGTTAACATTTTCGGACTTTCCTGGAGTTGCAACGCCTCCGGGCATTGCCTCCAGGATCGTTCCCACCATCTTTATATCTACTAATGTCCCATATGTGTAAAATGTTTCAGACCGGAGGAGTTGGTTTAAACGGATTTTCACCTTAGAATGCAAAAGTATGTCCCATATGTGCCATCCCAGGCCGAGAGGACGTAAAACACCACCATTTTTTTAATTTATTAGAATGCAAAGTGAAAGATGCCCTATATTAATAGTATTTTGGGAACTTTGTATTAAAAAGCTAACTTTGTTTCAGAAGACAGAAAGGTATATAAACACTCACGATTTAGCAATGCCGGACTCCGGTATTCTGGTACAATTCTTTTATTTCTGTCCCTACCCGTTTTTGTGTCTGTCTTTTTCAATCTGTCTGTCCTCCTTACTTTCTTACTTTCTGTCTTTCCTCTTCCATCTCCACACTCTTCACCTGCAACCACATACCATTCGTGATTTCAGTCCATAAAGTATCAGTGTGTGTAGGGATCCCTTATATTTGTTGGTGCTGTTTCTGTGTGTGTGTGGGCATTTGTGGGTGGGTGTGGGGTGGTGGGCTGGGGGGGGTGGGTATTCTCTATTTTGTCTATATCTTGTTCACTATTGTCTTAGTGAGAGTTTTGCCTACCATGATGTAAACGCTTTACTCTCGTTATGTGTTGATAGAAGCCATCTTCCATTCATAAAGACATTATATTCTGGACAATAAGCTCCTTCTTCTTCTTCTTGTTCCCGCCGTGCTAAAATGTTGAGTCCAGTCCGGTGGATCGAGGCTGCAGTTGACAGCAGCGCTGCTACAGGACCCCACAGCTTGTCTTGGAGCGTCACAGGCCTGGGCCATAGTTCGCCTCTGGGTGTGGTGAAGAGAGGGCAGTCCTGCAGTGTGTGGGCTGGGGTCTGTGGACCCGTACCACACGGGCATTTGTCTGGGTGTGGTGAGGAGAGGGCAGTCCTGCAGTGTGTGGGCTGGGGTCTGTGGACCCGTACCACACGGGCACTTGTCTGGGTGTGGTGAGGAGAGGGCAGTCCTGCAGTGTGTGGGCTGGGGTCTGTGGACCCGTACCACACGGGCATTTGTCTGGGTGTGGTGAGGAGAGGGCAGTCCTGCAGTGTGTGGGCTGGGGTCTGTGAACCGGTATCCCACGGGCATTTGTCTGTGTGGGAAATTTTCAGACGATAGGGATGGGAGAGGTGTTGGCAGTGCCCGGTTCTGAATCTGAAGATGACGACCTGACGACGAACTATCAGTTCCAAACTGGTGTGTATAAAAGGACACAAACATATCAACATGCTGTTTCAGCAACTAACGTATAGACAATCTTGTGGTGGTGCCATGGCCAATGAGGTTTGGCCGAGGCGTGGATGCTGCTACACATATCTGTGTTGTTGAAAAATCGGGACTCTGCTGGTTTGGCACTGCCTCCGGGCATTGCCTCCAGTATTGTTCCCACCATCTTTGTATTTACAAATGCCCCACATGGCCGAAAGGCCGAAAAGGGCGTAAAACCCTATTTTCACTCACATTCAACATGCTGTTGTGTCAATGTTAGGTTTGTTGGTCTGTTCAGCTGTGTCAATGTTAGGTTTGTTGGTCTGTTCAGCTGTGTCAATGTTAGGTTGGTTGGTCTGTTCTGTTGGTCTGTTCAGCTGTGTCAATGTTAGGTTGGTTGGTCTGTTCAGCTGTGTCAATAGGTGGTCTGTTCAGCTGTGTCAATGTTAGGTTGTTGGTCTGTTCAGCTGTGTCAATGTTAGGTTTGTTGGTCTGTTCAGCTGTGTCAATGTTAGGTTGGTTGGTCTGTTCAGCTGTGTCAATGTTAGGTTTGTTGGTCTGTTCAGCTGTGTCAATGTTAGGTTGGTTGGTCTGTTCAGCTGTGTCAATGTTAGGTTGGTCTGTTCAGCTGTGTCAATGTTAGGTTGGTCTGTTCAGCTGTGTCAATGTTAGGTTTGTTGGTCTGTTCAGCTGTGTCAATGTTAGGTTGGTTGGTCTGTTCAGCTGTGTCAATGTTAGGTTGGTTGGTCTGTTCAGCTGTGTCAATGTTAGGTTGGTTGGTCTGTTCAGCTGTGTCAATGTTAGGTTTGTTGGTCTGTTCAGCTGTGTCAATGTTAGGTTGGTTGGTCTGTTCAGCTGTGTCAATGTTAGGTTGGTTGGTCTGTTCAGCTGTGTCAATGTTAGGTTGGTTGGTCTGTTCAGCTGTGTCAATGTTAGGTTGGTTGGTCTGTTCAGCTGTGTCAATGTTAGGTTGGTTGGTCTGTTCAGCTGTGTCAATGTTGGTTGGTCTGTTCAGCTGTGTTGTTGGTCTGTTCAGCTGTGTCAATGTTAGGTTGGTTGGTCTGTTCAGCTGTGTCAATGTTAGGTCTGTTGGTCTGTTCAGCTGTGTCAATGTTAGGTTTGTTGGTCTGTTCAGCTGTGTCAATGTTAGGTTGGTTGGTCTGTTCAGCTGTGTCAATGTTAGGTTTGGTTGGTCTGTTCAGCTGTGTCAATGTTAGGTTGGTTGGTCTGTTCAGCTGTGTCAATGTTAGGTTTGTTGGTCTGTTCAGCTGTGTCAATGTTAGGTTGGTTGGTCTGTTCAGCTGTGTCAATGTTAGGTTGGTTGGTCTGTTCAGCTGTGTCAATGTTAGGTTGGTTGGTCTGTTCAGCTGTGTCAATGTTAGGTTGGTTGGTCTGTTCAGCTGTGTCAATGTTAGCTGTTGGTTGGTCTGTTCAGCTGTGTCAATGTTAGGTTGGTTGGTCTGTTCAGCTGTGTCAATGTTAGGTTGGTCTGTTCAGCTGTGTCAATGTTAGGTTGGTTGGTCTGTTCAGCTGTGTCAATGTTAGGTTGGTTGGTCTGTTCAGCTGTGTCAATGTTAGGTTGGTTGGTCTGTTCAGCTGTGTCAATGTTAGGTTTGTTGGTCTGTTCAGCTGTGTCAATGTTAGGTTTGTTGGTCTGTTCAGCTGTGTCAATGTTAGGTTGGTTGGTCTGTTCAGCTGTGTCAATGTTAGGTTGGTTGGTCTGTTCAGCTGTGTCAATGTTAGGTTGGTTGGTCTGTTCAGCTGTGTCAATGTTAGGTTGGTTGGTCTGTTGTTAAGCTGTGTCAATGTTAGGTTGGTTGGTCTGTTCAGCTGTGTCAATGTTAGGTTGGTTGGTCTGTTCAGCTGTGTCAATGTTAGGTTTGTTGGTCTGTTCAGCTGTGTCAATGTTTCAGCTGTGTTTGTTGGTCTGTTCAGCTGTGTCAATGTTAGGTTGGTTGGTCTGTTCAGCTGTGTCAATGTTAGGTTGGTTGGTCTGTTCAGCTGTGTCAATGTTAGGTTGGTTGGTCTGTTCAGCTGTGTCAATGTTAGGTTGTTCAGTTGGTCTGTTCAGCTGTGTCAATGTTAGGTTGGTTGGTCTGTTCAGCTGTGTCAATGTTAGGTTTGGTTGGTCTGTTCAGCTGTGTCAATGTTAGGTTGGTTGGTCTGTTCAGCTGTGTCAATGTTAGGTTGGTTGGTCTGTTCAGCTGTGTCAATGTTAGGTTTGGTTGGTCTGTTCAGCTGTGTCAATGTTAGGTTTGTTGGTCTGTTCAGCTGTGTCAATGTTAGGTTGGTTGGTCTGTTCAGCTGTGTCAATGTTAGGTTGGTTGGTCTGTTCAGCTGTGTCAATGTTAGGTTGGTTGGTCTGTTCAGCTGTGTCAATGTTAGGTTTGTTGGTCTGTTCAGCTGTGTCAATGTTAGGTTGGTTGGTCTGTTCAGCTGTGTCAATGTTAGGTTTGTTGGTCTGTTCAGCTGTGTCAATGTTAGGTTGGTCTGTTCAGCTGTGTCAATGTTAGGTTTGTTGGTCTGTTCAGCTGTGTCAATGTTAGGTTTGTTGGTCTGTTCAGCTGTGTCAATGTTAGGTTTGTTGGTCTGTTCAGCTGTGTCAATGTTAGGTTTGTTGGTCTGTTCAGCTGTGTCAATGTTAGGTTTGTTGGTCTGTTCAGCTGTGTCAATGTTAGGTTGGTTGGTCTGTTCAGCTGTGTCAATGTTAGGTTTGTTGGTCTGTTCAGCTGTGTCAATGTTAGGTCTGTTGGTCTGTTCAGCTGTGTCAATGTTAGGTTGGTTGGTCTGTTCAGCTGTGTCAATGTTAGGTTGGTTGGTCTGTTCAGCTGTGTCAATGTTAGGTTTGTTGGTCTGTTCAGCTGTGTCAATGTTAGGTTTGTTGGTCTGTTCAGCTGTGTCAATGTTAGGTTTGTTGGTCTGTTCAGCTGTGTCAATGTTAGGTTGGTTGGTCTGTTCAGCTGTGTCAATGTTAGGTTGGTTGGTCTGTTCAGCTGTGTCAATGTTAGGTTGGTTGGTCTGTTCAGCTGTGTCAATGTTAGGTTGGTTGGTCTGTTCAGCTGTGTCAATGTTAGGTTGGTTGGTCTGTTCAGCTGTGTCAATGTTAGGTTTGTTGGTCTGTTCAGCTGTGTCAATGTTAGGTTTGTTGGTCTGTTCAGCTGTGTCAATGTTAGGTTTGTTGGTCTGTTCAGCTGTGTCAATGTTAGGTTGGTTGGTCTGTTCAGCTGTGTCAATGTTAGGTTTGTTGGTCTGTTCAGCTGTGTCAATGTTAGGTTTGTTGGTCTGTTCAGCTGTGTCAATGTTAGGTTGGTTGGTCTGTTCAGCTGTGTCAATGTTAGGTCTGTTGGTCTGTTCAGCTGTGTCAATGTTAGGTTGGTTGGTCTGTTCAGCTGTGTCAATGTTAGGTTTGTTGGTCTGTTCAGCTGTGTCAATGTTAGGTTGGTTGGTCTGTTCAGCTGTGTCAATGTTAGGTTGGTCTGTTCAGCTGTGTCAAGGTTGGTTGGTCTGTTCAGCTGTGGTTGGTCTGTTCAGCTGTGTCAATGTTAGGTTTGTTGGTCTGTTCAGCTGTGTCAATGTTAGGTTGGTTGGTCTGTTCAGCTGTGTCAATGTTAGGTTGGTTGGTCTGTTCAGCTGTGTCAATGTTAGGTTTGTTGGTCTGTTCAGCTGTGTCAATGTTAGGTTGGTTGGTCTGTTCAGCTGTGTCAATGTTAGGTTGGTTGGTCTGTTCAGCTGTGTCAATGTTAGGTTTGTTGGTCTGTTCAGCTGTGTCAATGTTAGTGTTTGTTGGTCTGTTCAGCTGTGTCAATGTTAGGTTTGTTGGTCTGTTCAGCTGTGTCAATGTTAGGTTTGTTGGTCTGTTCAGCTGTGTCAATGTTAGGTTGGTCTGTTCAGCTGTGTCAATGTTAGGTTTGTTGGTCTGTTCAGCTGTGTCAATGTTAGGTTTGTTGGTCTGTTCAGCTGTGTCAATGTTAGGTTGGTCTGTTCAGCTGTGTCAATGTTAGGTTTGTTGGTCTGTTCAGCTGTGTCAATGTTAGGTTTGTTGGTCTGTTCAGCTGTGTCAATGTTAGGTTGGTTGGTCTGTTCAGCTGTGTCAATGTTATGTTTGTTGGTCTGTTCAGCTGTGTCAATGTTAGGTTGGTCTGTTCAGCTGTGTCAATGTTAGGTTTGTTGGTCTGTTCAGCTGTGTCAATGTTAGGTTTGTTGGTCTGTTCAGCTGTGTCAATGTTAGGTTTGTTGGTCTGTTCAGCTGTGTCAATGTTAGGTTTGTTGGTCTGTTCAGCTGTGTCAATGTTAGGTTGGTCTGTTCAGCTGTGTCAATGTTAGGTCTGTTGGTCTGTTCAGCTGTGTCAATGTTAGGTTTGTTGGTCTGTTCAGCTGTGTCAATGTTAGGTTTGTTGGTCTGTTCAGCTGTGTCAATGTTAGGTCAATGTTGGTTGGTTGGTCTGTTCAGCTGTGTCAATGTTAGGTTTGTTGGTCTGTTCAGCTGTGTCAATGTTAGGTTTGTTGGTCTGTTCAGCTGTGTCAATGTTAGGTTTGTTGGTCTGTTCAGCTGTGTCAATGTTAGGTTGGTTGGTCTGTTCAGCTGTGTCAATGTTAGGTTTGTTGGTCTGTTCAGCTGTGTCAATGTTAGGTTTGTTGGTCTGTTCAGCTGTGTCAATGTTAGGTTTGTTGGTCTGTTCAGCTGTGTCAATGTTAGGTTGGTTGGTCTGTTCAGCTGTGTCAATGTTAGGTCTGTTGGTCTGTTCAGCTGTGTCAATGTTAGGTTGGTTGGTCTGTTCAGCTGTGTCAATGTTAGGTTGGTTGGTCTGTTCAGCTGTGTCAATGTTAGGTTTGTTGGTCTGTTCAGCTGTGTCAATGTTAGGTTTGTTGGTCTGTTCAGCTGTGTCAATGTTAGGTTTGTTGGTCTGTTCAGCTGTGTCAATGTTAGGTTGGTCTGTTGGTCTGTTCAGCTGTGTCAATGTTAGGTCTGTTGGTCTGTTCAGCTGTGTCAATGTTAGGTTTGTTGGTCTGTTCAGCTGTGTCAATGTTAGGTTTGTTGGTCTGTTCAGCTGTGTCAATGTTAGGTCTGTTGGTCTGTTCAGCTGTGTCAATGTTAGGTTTGTTGGTCTGTTCAGCTGTGTCAATGTTAGGTTTGTTGGTCTGTTCAGCTGTGTCAATGTTAGGTTTGTTGGTCTGTTCAGCTGTGTCAATGTTAGGTTTGTTGGTCTGTTCAGCTGTGTCAATGTTAGGTTTGTTGGTCTGTTCAGCTGTGTCAATGTTAGGTTGGTTGGTCTGTTCAGCTGTGTCAATGTTAGGTTGGTTGGTCTGTTCAGCTGTGTCAATGTTAGGTCTGTTGGTCTGTTCAGCTGTGTCAATGTTAGGTTTGTTGGTCTGTTCAGCTGTGTCAATGTTAGGTTTGTTGGTCTGTTCAGCTGTGTCAATGTTAGGTTGGTTGGTCTGTTCAGCTGTGTCAATGTTAGGTTTGTTGGTCTGTTCAGCTGTGTCAATGTTAGGTTTGTTGGTCTGTTCAGCTGTGTCAATGTTAGGTCTGTTGGTCTGTTCAGCTGTGTCAATGTTAGGTTTGTTGGTCTGTTCAGCTGTGTCAATGTTAGGTTTGTTGGTCTGTTCAGCTGTG
>CM065691.1:57382357-57402357 GCA_017654935.2 Phymorhynchus buccinoides
TACGGTAAAGACACCTGATGTTTTGACACTTTTTATGTTAGACTTGTCATCTTTAAAACAAACAAAAAGCAAATTTCCCTTTACAACTCTCCCTCCAGCCAGTCCCTGTGAGGCCCTGCCAGCAGTGTCCAACGCTCAGCCCTCAGCGTCATCCGGGGTCTACCAGGACTACGTGACCTTCACGTGCGTCACGGGCTACAGCCAATCAGGCGGAGGCACGGGAGAACGCACCTGCACTGACGATGGTACCTGGCGCCAAGATTCTCCGGACCCTGCATGTACCAGTGCGTGAGATTTGGGTGATTCATTTTGCCTAAGATGGGTTTGATGAGGCTAGGGCAAATGTAGTGACAATTCAGGTTATGATATTGGTGATATTCTTGCTCATACCCCCCCCCCCCCCTATTCATACCATTTTGGGTCACAGGAATAAGGTCGAATATACATTTCGTCCTGAGGTCGAATGATACACAGATCGGACCAAGGTCGAAAAAAAAATGTCGGAATGTACATTTCGTCCAAAGGTCGACTGCAACATTTCGTCCTAAAGTCGAAAGTGCTCAGATCGTCCTAAGGTCGAATATACATTTCGGCCTAAGGTCGACTGCAACATTTCGTCCTAAGGTCGAAAGTGCTCAGCTCATACATTTCTCTTCTCCTTTCTCTTTGCGATATTTAAAATGTTGATGTTCATAAACAGTAGATACGTTTCTCTAACCTTCCAAAATTCGAAACATTTTGACTCTGACTCTTGGTGAATTTCAGATACAAATGAGCAACTGATCGAAATAAATATGTTTTAGACCTTATGACGAAATGTACGTTCGACCTTAGGCCGAAATGTAGATTCGACCTTAGGACGAACTGAGCACTTTCGATCTTAGGACGAAATGTGTATTCTACCTTAGGACGAAATGTATACTTGACCTTAGGACGAACTGAGTACTTTCGATCTTAGGACGAAATGTATGTTCTACCTTAGGACGAAATGTATATTCGACCTTATTACTGATTCCCACCATTTTTGAAATTCATTCTATTCTTATTTCTATTCTTACAAAAGGTAAGAGGTTTTTTTTTTACTACTGCCTAATCTTTTGGTAAAATATCCTACTGTTGTTGTCACTTTTATAGGTTAACTGCCTAACTCAGACATTAGCAATTTTGCAATGATGATCGCAAGAGAATCGCCAAATGGGTCTTCACCGTAAGGTTGGACACGTGTAAATCCTTAATCATTGTTGACTTCATTCTTTGAAAGTGCTCATGTTTTACTGAGAGTGAAACAATAGTAGTTTTCTATTTTTTCTCTCTCAAAACTTCAAAACATGAAACGGATAATGTTCCTAACAGTGTGATATTATGTTGTTCTGGTCAGTCGTGTCCTGTGGGGCTCCACCCGACCTCACATCTGGCAACTTAGAATCATCAGCAGCATCTGGTAACTATGGAGACAGCGTGACGTATTCCTGCGTGGCGGGCTACGACCAATCAGGGAACGGCACAGGGAGACGCACGTGCACGGAGAATTCTGATTGGGTGATGGATGTCGGAGAACAGGATCCCGTGTGTTCACGTGAGAACATTGAAATGTTTATGATTGGTCTGTGTCAGAAGATAATGTCTGTTTTCAATCCTTGACTACTACTTAAGAAGCGCAATTGCTAATGATGAGTCATCTCTGTATTGTTAAGAATTCGGGACTTTCCTGGTGTTGCACTGCCTCCGGGCATTGCCTCCAGGATTGTTCCCACCATCTTTATATCTATTAATGTCCCATGTGTGTCTGTTCCTGACCGGAGGACGTTAAGCAGATTTTCATTCACAATGATGAGTGATTTCTTTGTATGTGTCTGAAGAAATAAATGAAATAAAATAGACAGAGGATGCCTTTACACTGTTGCATAGACAGTTTTGAACCGATTGGCAAATTAATAAAGGTTTAATATGAAGAAGATCTTAGTTGTACTTTTCAGGAGCAAAATTCAAATGTGCAAAAAATAATCCCATTGTAGGCCTACCTACTTCGAACACTGTGTGTCTTGATTATTAATAATTTGTTTAATAATTAGAGAATTAGTCCGAATTTGCAAAGTCCCATTGTACCTGCTTCGAAGGAAGTATCATAAATGGTAGTAAATTGTTGATAATTGATAATAAAGTAATTTGGAGAAAGACATAGTCCTAATATGCAAAGTTACGGTAAAGACACCTGATGTTTTGACACTTTTTATGTTAGACTTGTCATCTTTAAAACAAACAAAAAGCAAATTTCCCTTTACAACTCTCCCTCCAGCCAGTCCCTGTGAGGCCCTGCCAGCAGTGTCCAACGCTCAGCCCTCAGCGTCATCCGGAGTCTACCAGGACTACGTGACCTTCACGTGCGTCACGGGCTACAGCCAATCAGGCGGAGGCACGGGAGAACGCACGTGCACTGACGATGGTACCTGGCGCCAAGATTCTCCGGACCCTGCATGTACCAGTGCGTGAGATTTGGGTGATTCATTTTGCCTAAGATGGGTTTGATGAGGCTAGGGCAAATGTAGTGACAATTCAGGTTATGATATTGGTGATATTCTTGCTCATACCCCCCCCCCCCCCCCCCCCCCCCCCCCCCCCCCCCCCCCCTATTCATACCATTTTGGGTCACAGGAATAAGGTCGAATATACATTTCGTCCTGAGGTCGAATGATACACAGATCGGACCAAGGTCGGAAAAAAAATGTCGGAATGTACATTTCGTCCAAAGGTCGACTGCAACATTTCGTCCTAAAGTCGAAAGTGCTCAGATCGTCCTAAGGTCGAATATACATTTCGGCCTAAGGTCGACTGCAACATTTCGTCCTAAGGTCGAAAGTGCTCAGCTCATACATTTCTCTTCTCCTTTCTCTTTGCGATATTTAAAATGTTGATGTTCATAAACAGTAGATCCTTTTCTCTAACCTTCCAAAATTCGAAACATTTTGACTCTGACTCTTGGTGAATTTCAGATACAAATGAGCAACTGATCGAAATAAATATGTTTTAGACCTTGTCACGAAATCCCCCGCTCGATCCTGATCAGAGATCGGGAGAGGGAAATCGCGAACCACGAGGAGAGTCTCGCACGCCCAGACAGACAAACTCGCAGGAGAAGGCACACGCGCACACCAGAAGTACAATACAAAACAAGACTATTTATTATAAGCAAGCACACACACACACTTACACGATTCAATACACTCAATGTTTAACAAATTATCTACACAATATACATGGCATTCAAAAGTTTGTCCAAAGAATAAACTAAAGCCGGCAACTTAACTGAATAACTAAAAGAGAGTTTGTATGCAGAAACACAAAATTGAAGGGAAAAACGACGAAAGGGCAGACGAAGAAAAGAAGTCCAACAAAAACAGCAGAGCGTCCGAAGAAGAAGACAAAGGGGAAAACAAAAGTCAGTAGAAAAACTGCTCCCCCTCCTGGGGCAGGCTACAGCAGCAGAAAACAAAAGATGAGAGACGGCAGAGGTCGCCCCCAGACTCCTCAACAGGAACGTCGAAGCCTGGCCCGAACGCACAGACAGGCCCACAGATCGGGCCTAACACGGGGCCAGACAGAAAGGCGGGCGGCCTCTCACGGCCGGAAACGGAGAAAAGAGCGGTTGACCGGGCGGTCAACCAGGCAGCAACAGGTCAGGTCAGGTTCAGGCTCTCAGGATCAGGATCAGGATCAGGATCAGGATCAGGATCAGGATCAGGACTGTAGGATAAACCAAAACAAAAACCTAGTTTTGAACACCCAGAGTAACAACAGTTTTGTGTTTACCCAAAAACTAATTCCCCAACAGTCCTCTTCAGGGATGTAAAAACCCACCCTCTTTAAACTTGGTTCTCTCCAAGAACCCCAAAACGCTGAACAACACTTTCTTTACAATCCTTTTCACACGACTCAGTCTAGGGGTAATATTTCATCAAAAAGGATTAACTAAAAGGTTTCACTTTTTCTGGAACAACAAGGCTTTCATACATTTAGAAAATTCTAGCCTTTCAAATACAAAAATTAACAATTACATTCTTCTGAAAATTTCACAGCTTTTCAGGTACAAGAATGGACACTTAAATTCTTCTGAAAATATCACATAAAATTTCACCACCAAAAATATGTCCTTTCCATTCTCATTTCTTCCAGAAGGCGGATGAACTACAGGCAAAGAATGTATTTCCCCAAAATAGCATTCACAATGTACTTCAAAAGGTCAAAAAGCCTTGAAAACATTAATTACACTTTCTCTCAAAAATAAAAACAGAAACGGGGATGAACGCTTTACAAAGCCCCTATCAGCATAGCTAGAAGCGCGACTGGAATAACCCTCTGTTATCCAGCTCTCCGCAGAGTCTCTTAATACCTAATTAAGCTAGGACGATGACCGCGAGGCTAAACATAGGTCGCGAGGCTAAACATATACCACAAGGCTAAACATAGGCCGCGAGGCTAAACATAGGCCGCGAGGCTAAACATATACCGCAACAAGGAATAATGCGCGCGCGTGCACGCATTTAGGATTCTGAATCTCTGTGAACTCAAATACGCTTTGCACCGAAAAACGATTTGCACGGCCTAAACACACAATGGCGAGCCAAAACATTGATTCAAAAATATGTGCCGAGTTCAAGTACCAAATTCTACGACCGGCAAAAACCTATCCAACTGACAAGTCATGACCCAGCCAGTCAGTTCCTTAGCCCCTTATGCAAAAATCAAGAAAATAATAAGAAAAATGAACCAAAGAAAACGCACACAAATATACATGTTAGCAAACCTATAACTAGCTATTCTACATTGTTACGCGCGCGTTGTTGTACGAGTTTTAACGGGATTAATACTAATTTTATGCAGCTACTGACCAAACTTCCAAGTGGCGGAATGAAGAAGAAGAATCCTCCCCACAAGACAGTCGCAGCTCTGGTCTCGCCAAGGGCTCGGGGTAAGCGCGAGCAGGTGGAAGGGGTTCCGGACCGGCCACAGCTTTCTTCCAGGACTCCAGTGAACGCCAGGGACGATGACGGGGAAGGGAGGACAATGAGGAACCAAATAAAAAGGGGTGAAGATGGCGATGAGGATGAAGAGGAGAAACGATGTCAGCCGAAGCTCTACAGCTTCGCTATCCCCACGTCTAGGACTCGTGCAGGATAAACAATTGATAACAGGATCCTTCAGGGACGTGGCCCTCACCACACCTCAGCACTGGGCGGCCGTAGGTGGACAGAACGATGAAAAGGAGAAAGGATGAAGCGATGAAGCGATGTTGCTTAACTGAAGGAAAAATATGGAGTGACGTTTGACCGGTCTAAAACTCATGAAGTCGCCAGTTGAATGTGGAGTCTCGCGAGAGGTCAGAGCTAACACGGGTTGCACGGATTTCACAAGTAGGTTGTCTCGATTAGGTGAAAAGAAGGAGAAAGATCTCGGGGTCCTTTGTGATCGAGTGGTAGACTGTGCCTTTCTCTGTCTGTTCAGAAGAACAATGTCACAAACTCGTGACAGACCTTATGACGAAATGTACGTTCGACCTTAGGCCGAAATGTAGATTCGACCTTAGGACGAACTGAGCACTTTCGATCTTAGGACGAAATGTATATTCTACCTTAGGACGAAATGTATACTTGACCTTAGGACGAACTGAGTACTTTCGATCTTAGGACGAAATGTATGTTCTACCTTAGGACGAAATGTATATTCGACCTTATTACTGATTCCCACCATTTTTGAAATTCATTCTATTCTTATGTCTATTCTTACAAAAGGTAAGAGGATTTTTTTTTACTACTGCCTAATCTTTTGGTAAAATATCCTACTGTTGTTGTCACTTTTATAGGTTAACTGCCTAACTCAGACATTAGCAATTTTGCAATGATGATCGCAAGAGAATCGCCAAATGGGTCTTCACCGTAAGGTTGGACACGTGTAAATCCTTAATCATTGTTGACTTCATTCTTTGAAAGTGCTCATGTTTTACTGAGAGTGAAACAATAGTAGTTTTCTATTTTTTCTCTCTCAAAACTTCAAAACATGAAACGGATAATGTTCCTAACAGTGTGATATTATGTTGTTCTGGTCAGTCGTGTCCTGTGGGGCTCCACCCGACCTCACATCTGACAACTTAGAATCATCAGCACCATCTGGTAACTATGGAGACAGCGTGACGTATTCCTGCGTGGCGGGCTACGACCAATCAGGGAACGGCACAGGGAGACGCACGTGCACGGAGAATTCTGATTGGGTGATGGATGTCGGAGAACAGGATCCCGTGTGTTCACGTGAGAACATTGAAATGTTTATGATTGGTCCGTGTCAGAAGATAATGTCTGTTTTCAATCCTTGACTACTACTTAAGAAGCGCAATTGCTAATGATGAGTCATCTATATTTGTAAATACATTTTTAAATAAATATCTAACGGCCAAAATTGGTTTTTATTAATAAATAAAAATTTAAATGTTTAACACAGTAGCCTTGAAATTTTAATACAACAGGGAGGGTTGTACTCGGGCCAGATAACAAAAGAATTTTAACACAATATTTTATACACATATAGTTATTTAACAGGCATTTAAAGATACCACTAACTAATTTTATAATTTTTAACAGGATATTCCTCATTACACATCAGAACTTGCGCTTTTAGAATCCTTCTCCCATACATTTTTATGTTTTGTCCTTGTCCTTGTACACGTCCTCTTACGTTCATGTATTGTCTTTTGTTTATTTACAACTAACAAATGTCCCATATGTGCCTTCCCAGGTCGAGAGGACGTAAAATTCCAAATTCATCATGATGAGTCATCTCTGTATTGTTAAGAATTCGGGACTTTCCTGGTGTTGCACTGCCTCCGGGCATTGCCTCCAGGATCGTTCCCACCATCTTTATATCTATTAATGTCCCATATGTGTCTGTTCCAGACCGGAGGACGTTAAGCAGATTTTCATTCACAATGATGAGTGATTTAATTGTATGTGTCTGAAGAAATAAATGAAATAAAATAGACAGAGGATGCCTTTACACTGTTGCATAGACAGTTTTGAACCGATTGGCAAATTAATAAAGGTTTAATATGAAGAAGATCTTAGTTGTAATTTTCAGGAGCAAAATTCAAATGTGCAAAAAATAATCCCATTGTAGGCCTACCTACTTCGAACACTGTGTCTTGATTGTTAATAATTTGTTTAATAATTAGAGAATTAGTCCGAATTTGCAAAGTCCCATTGTACCTGCTTCGAAGGAAGTATCATAAATGTTAGTAAATTGTTGATAATTGATAATAAAGTAATTTGGAGAAAGACATAGTCCTAATATGCAAAGTTACGGTAAAGACACCTGATGTTTTGACACTTTTTATGTTAGACTTGTCATCTTTAAAACAAACAAAAAGCAAATTTCCCTTTACAACTCTCCCTCCAGCCAGTCCCTGTGAGGCCCTGCCAGCAGTGTCCAACGCTCAGCCCTCAGCGTCATCCGGGGTCTACCAGGACTACGTGACCTTCACGTGCGTCACGGGCTACAGCCAATCAGGCGGAGGCACGGGAGAACGCACGTGCACTGACGATGGTACCTGGCGCCAAGATTCTCCAGACCCTGCATGTACCAGTGCGTGAGATTTGGGTGATTCATTTTGCCTAAGATGGGTTTGATGAGGCTAGGGCAAATGTAGTAACAATTCAGGTTATGATATTGGTGATATTCTTGCTCATACCCCCCCCCCCCCCCCCTATTCATACCATTTTGGGTCACAGGAATAAGGTCGAATATACATTTCGTCCTGAGGTCGAATGATACACAGATCGGACCAAGGTCGAAAAAAAAATGTCGGAATGTACATTTCGTCCAAAGGTCGACTGCAACATTTCGTCCTAAAGTCGAAAGTGCTCAGATCGTCCTAAGGTCGAATATACATTTCGGCCTAAGGTCGACTGCAACATTCGTCCTAAGGTCGAAAGTGCTCAGCTCATTCATTTCTCTTCTCCTTTCTCTTTGCGATATTTAAAATGTTGATGTTCATAAACAGTAGATACGTTTCTCTAACCTTCCAAAATTCGAAACATTTTGACTCTGACTCTTGGTGAATTTCAGATACAAATGAGCAACTGATCGAAATAAATATGTTTTAGACCTTATGACGAAATGTACGTTCGACCTTAGGCCGAAATGTAGATTCGACCTTAGGACGAACTGAGCACTTTCGATCTTAGGACGAAATGTGTATTCTACCTTAGGACGAAATGTATACTTGACCTTAGGACGAACTGAGTACTTTCGATCTTAGGACGAAATGTATGTTCTACCTTAGGACGAAATGTATATTCGACCTTATTACTGATTCCCACCATTTTTGAAATTCATTCTATTCTTATTTCTATTCTTACAAAAGGTAAGAGGATTTTTTTTTACTACTGCCTAATCTTTTGGTAAAATATCCTACTGTTGTTGTCACTTTTATAGGTTAACTGCCTAACTCAGACATTAGCAATTTTGCAATGATGATCGCAAGAGAATCGCCAAATGGGTCTTCACCGTAAGGTTGGACACGTGTAAATCCTTAATCATTGTTGACTTCATTCTTTGAAAGTGCTCATGTTTTACTGAGAGTGAAACAATAGTAGTTTTCTATTTTTTCTCTCTCAAAACTTCAAAACATGAAACGGATAATGTTCCTAACAGTGTGATATTATGTTGTTCTGGTCAGTCGTGTCCTGTGGGGCTCCACCCGACCTCACATCTGACAACTTAGAATCATCAGCAGCATCTGGTAACTATGGAGACAGCGTGACGTATTCCTGCGTGGCGGGCTACGACCAATCAGGGAACGGCACAGGGAGACGCACGTGCACGGAGAATTCTGATTGGGTGATGGATGTTGGAGAACAGGATCCCGTGTGTTCACGTGAGAACATTGAAATGTTTATGATTGGTCTGTGTCAGAAGATAATGTTTGTTTTCAATCCTTGACTACTACTTAAGAAGAGCAATTGCTAATGATGAGTCATCTCTGTATTGTTAAGAATTCGGGACTTTCCTGGTGTTGCACTGCCTCCGGGCATTGCCTCCAGGATCGTTCCCACCATCTTTATATCTATTAATGTCCCATATGTGTCTGTTCCAGACCGGAGGACGTTAAGCAGATTTTCATTCACAATGATGAGTGATTTAATTGTATGTGTCTGAAGAAATAAATGAAATAAAATAGACAGAGGATGCCTTTACACTGTTGCATAGACAGTTTTGAACCGATTGGCAAATTAATAAAGGTTTAAAAAGATCTTAGTTGTACTTTTCAGGAGCAAAATTCAAATGTGCAAAAAATAATCCCATTGTAGGCCTACCTACTTCGAACACTGTCTTAATTGTTAATCATTTGTTTAATAATTAGAGAAATAGTCCGAATTTGCAAAGTTCCATTGCACCTGCTTCAAAGGAAGTATCATAAATGTTAGTAAATTGTTGATAATTGATAATAAAGTAATTTGGAGAAAGACATAGTCCTAATATGCAAAGTTACGGTAAAGACAACTTATGTTTTGAAACAAGACTTGTCATCTTTAAAGCAAACAAAAAGCAAGTTTCCCTTTACAACTCTCCCTCCAGCCAGTCCCTGTGAGGCCCTGCCAGCAGTGTCCAACGCTCAGCCCTCAGCGTCATCCGGGGTCTACCAGGACAACGTGACCTTCACGTGCGTCACGGGCTACAGCCAATCAGGCGGAGGCACGGGAGAACGCACGTGCACTCAGGACGGTACCTGGCGCCAAGATTTTCCGGACCCTGCATGTACCAGTGAGGAAGTTGTTGAGAGTTGACTCAAGACGATTATGAATGCGAATACGAATGTTTTCGAATGAGGGTAAACGGATAAGCTCAAGCTTCTTTACACCATGCCCTCGAGGGGAAAAAGAAAAGTCAAATACAAGAAAAGGAAGACAATAAGAAAGTATGAAATACATAAAAAGAATAGAAAATAACAACAGGCATGTTCACAGTAAATTGAAGAACATGGGGACATTTGAAGCTCAACTGAACAGCTCGTTCATAGGGAAGGAGCTAATGTATGATCTTGGCAAGTTGTTTTCTTTTTATTCATACCATCGCGCAAGTTCAGTCTATTTTTGGGAACATTGACTCAATTGTATCCTTCGGCATAAATAAATGCAATATAATATGACGTCATCAATGAGGACGAATCGCCTAATGATCAACCTATGGCGATATTTGTCACGCCAGAGGGCAGTCAATGCACTAGGGGCTTATCACGCGATTTTCTTACTTGGGCGTAGTGAGAGAGAGAGTGATGGTAGGACCACTCACTGTCTCTCTCTCTCTTTCTTTATCCCCAACTAATAATATAGAGAGGATTAGCCCCACACGAGCGTCATGCCCTCTGGCGTGAGAAAAATCGCACTAAGTCTCTCATTCTATGCAGAAGAAACACAAAGCTGTTAGCGTGATGAATTCAATTCAAGTAAATCTGTGTCAACCTCAAAATTTGGTCATTTCTAAACTTGCTTCTCTCCCCTAGACCATGTTTACGCATCTTACTTTGGGTTTGAAGTGGGGAAACCGATTTCTGTTAAAAACAATTCTATAAAAAGTCTGAACTGTAGTTTCCCTATTGCTATACCTGAAGTAAAAACCTGTAATCCTCTTTCGTTTCTCTTTTAGTTTATGCCTGTTTTGTTGGTGTGTATGGCTGGAGTGATTTGTGGAGATTTTTTAACAATTCCAAATCATGCGATTTCCAGGTTTGCAGCTTGGTGTAATGGCTGCCATGTGATAGAGTTAACAACGATAATACGGGCTCCTGTTGACGTTCAATGCAATTTGTTTTGTTCTATGCAGTTGTGTCTTGTGGCTCATCTCCCGATCTCACATCTGACAACTTAGAGTCATCAGCATCATCTGGTAACTATGGTGACACCGTGACGTATTCCTGCGTGGCGGGCTACGGCCAATCAGGGGGCGGCACAGGGAGACGCACCTGCACAGAGGATTCTGATTGGGTGATGGATGGCGGAGAGCAGGATCCCGTGTGTTCACGTGAGGACATTCTCGTTAATCACGATTTATCCATTCCATGATGTCTACGTCTTGAATGTGACTTGGCGAACACAATTGGTTTAGTAATCGCGTCAGTAGAAACGCCTAACAAAAAGATATATCACAATTTGTTAATTTGACTTAGGCCGTGTACACACATAAGCGGATATTCCATGCGGAAACCCGTGCGCAATCCATAAATAAGTGAATCAAAGAAGGGAAAAGATTTGCGCACGTGTCCGAATTTCCCCTATATGCGTAAACTTCTTTCCTTCTTTCTTCCACTTACTTAGGGTTTCCCGTACGGAACTTACGCGTCTAATGTGAACCCGGCTTTATTTTTTGAAAAAGTCATGACCTGGAAAAGATATAATACTGAACATGAAAATGTAAAAGAATCTTCTCCAAGATTATCATCACAACATGCACTTTCTTAGACCGCTGTGTAGAATTTTGGCCTATTGCACTGGAAACATAATAATTCATACTCAAATCCCAATCACTGAATTAAGGACAAAGTAGTTGTATTTTATGTTTTATTACAACTGGCAAAACATTGAAATCCATGCGCAATCAAAGAACCATGCACTGTCAAATACACGTACGTACAATCCTACCAGATTTTTCGTTGTTTTTGGTTTTGAGTTAGAGAATTTCATCATTGTCGTGACGGGATTGTAGCATCTAAAAGACCTGTTTTAAAATCCCACCATGCTGTTTTCAGGGATGTTCATTATCTGAATTACCTCCCCAGAGTGACCTACAGAAATGCCCACAGAGAGGTTGGTTTAAATCAATCTTTATTTAGTTCGACAGGGTACATAAATATTATACAGCCAGACGTTGTCAGCATAAATGAGCAGCAACAGGCTTGAAGCTTATAGTGTGCTCGCTATCTACATGTAGCCTACATGACATAATTATGACAACTGTTGAGAACACCCTAGGGCTAAATCATCAATGGCATAAGGAAAAAAAAAGCTTGTCATTTTGTTTCTGCAGTTGCGTCCTGTGGCTCTCCACCCGACCTCTCATCCAGCCATTTAGAAGCATCAGCGTCATCTGGTAACTATGGAGACAACGTGACGTATTCCTGCGTGTCGGGCTACGACCAATCAGGGGACGGCACAGGGAGACGCACGTGCACGGGGGATTCTGATTGGGTGATGGATGGCGGAGAGCAGGACCCCGTGTGTTCACGTGAGAACATAATTGTTAACAAATAACGACAGCATACCAGTTTTATTCACTTTAGCGTTTCCTTCCATTGAAATAGTTTATTATACAATTAATATTAGGTAGGCGTACAATATTTTGTTTTACTCCATGTTATAATTATGGCCATCCTCATTTGGTTGTGTCTTGTGATGCTCTTCCTACAAAAGTAACCAAACTGTTGTGACAAAACGTCCTGGTTTAGGCTACTTATATTTTTGTTACACAATCATGTCAATGTATAAACAAGTTAGTGTATGTGCGACTATGTGTCAGTGTGTGTGAGCCTTAAGCTAGGCACACACACATGTATGGTTGTGTGTGTGTGTGTGTGTGTGTGTGTATGCGCGCGCGTGCGTGCGTGTGGTGTGTGTGTGGTTGGGCCTGCGCATGCACAATAGGCTACAGACCCTTTAAGATTCAAGCATTAGTTAATTTATTCATATAATTACTTACTGCTGATGTCACAATGCTTTGGTTATTTTTGTGTTTTGTCTCATGCGTGTCGTTGCATGTTAGTGTCTATTTTGATGTTGATGTATATCGCTCTGACCTCCCTGCACATGAAGTAGAGCGTCATAGAAATATCCATAAGTACAACAAACAAACAACTACACGACAAGTGTAAAGTGACGTTATTTTATTCACAAGAGACAAAACAAAACTACTGGATATTTCGGCGAATGCGCCTTTATCAACATAGACAAACAAGAAAACAGAAAACAGCAAAAGGAGCAAAAAACCAACAAGATAAAAAAACAATACTTCCCCTCTACAGTCCAATGCGTAAATGATACAACCAAGTTGAAACCAAAGAGCAAGGCATGCATTAGTAAACACAAATCAGGGAAAAAAGAAAAGAAAAACAAATGTTTTGAGATGAGAGAGGTTGTTCACAAATGCATGCCTTGCTCTTTGGTTTCAACTTCACACTTGTCGTGTAGTTATTTGTTTGTTGTATGTTCCAGTGACGTTGCAGTCTGTTTCATTTTTTTTAATAAGTATTATTAGTCTTCAGTTTGTATCAAAATCAAAATCAAGTCATACCTGTTTTATTGCCATTAGCAAACGCCCTTATGGCAAGGGGGGTATAAACATGCAACACTCCCATTTGTATGTAATCAAGACAGGCAAACTTTGAGTAAATGAAAGTTGTAGCCTAACATAGTAGTAAGACAGATGTATTAGAAAGAAGCAAAAATGTACAATGGTTCACAGACTTTGTCTTTAGTTTCTAACAGTGCCGAGTATGTACTTTCAGAAACAAGCTGTGGTACGCCGCCATTTGTGATTGGGGCCGTGCCGTCTTCTTCCGTTGGCTACTTCTCTGATCACGTGACCTACACGTGCAAGTCCAGCTACCTTTTGATTGGCGGAGGAACGGGTCAGGTGACCTGCGGCGCTGATGGCTCATGGGTAGCCAACATAACCGACGCTGCTCCCCTTTGTTTAGGTGGGTGAATGAAATGATCCCTTCCCACTTACTGTCTTCTTTTCGTCTTGGTGGGTGTGTATCCTAAACGGTTTCGGTGTGTTAGGTCCTACGCGAACGCTAGGCCTACTGGAACACAGAGGCTAAGCGCTTAGCGCCCTTCCCCCACCCTTTCACACAGACACACAGACGCACACGCACGCACACGCACACGCACACGCGCGCACGCACACACACACACACACACGCTAAAAAACAAAAAAACAACCAACCCACACACACCAGGTCCGGATCCAGGGGGTGGGGGTGTTACCTGGGTTCCGTACCCCCCCCCCCCCCCCCCCTCCCGCCAAAAAAAGAAAAGAAAAGAGAGAGAGAGAGAGAGAGAGAGAGAGAGAGAGAGAGAGAGGTCACTACTGTTTGATTGTCTTTGGGTACCATTTAAAGGGTTGTTTGGCACTTTAGTTTCTTAAAAAAACACTTCACTGGGGGCCTACGCCGGACCGCAGACCCCCGCCCTTGTTGTACCCCCCCCCCCCCCCCCCCCCCTCTAATGCATCCCAGGTCCGGCCCTGCTGACACGTGCGCGCACACTTGTTGGTGCATCTCTTCCACTTTCTGTCGTACTGTTGGGGCCATCCAGCAGTAGGTCTTGTGGGAGGATCTTGTTCCATTTCTTCTGTTACTTGACTGTTTGGTAATCGTCGATTTTTTGTAACATTCTTTGAAAATGTCCCAAAAAATGTCTTGCCCTCGTGTACAGGAGAGTCTGTCAAGTTCGTCAACTCTGAGAACGAAATCGACCCTGACCCCGTGACCCCTGCCTGGGAAACTACAACGAGCGCGCGCAGCCGACTCCACTGCGCATGCCTGTGCGCAAAGAACGTGCGTTGCCATGGATACAGCTTTACCGAAGGCAGCCATGATTGCAGCATGAACACTGGGTCGCGACTGCCTGTGCTGACTCGAATGAAAAGACTGTATGAGTAGATGAAGAATTCAAGTTCGTTTGCGTTTATCTTTCTCTCCTTACTATCATCATCATCGTCATCGTCGTCGTTGTCGTCGTCATCATCATCCTTCCTCTTCTTCTTCGGTAGGTTTTCCTTCTTTTCGATACCCCCCCCCCCCCCCCCCCCTCTTTTTTGTTGATATTTGATGTAGGCCTTCGCATTTTCCTCCTCTGAAAACTTAAAAAAAAAGAAGTTTATATTGGATGTGTGTGTGCGTGCGCGCGCGTGCATGTACGTGCGCGCGCGCGTGTGTGCGCGTGCTAGTGCGTGTATGTGCGTGCGTATATGCGTGCATATGTGTGTGTATGTGCGCACATGTACGTGTCCGTGCGCGTGTGTGTGCGTGCGAATGCGTGTATATGCGTGCGTATGTGTGTGTGTATGTGCGTGAATGTAGGCCTACTTGCGCGCGCGCGCGCGCGCGTGTGTGTTATATTTGATACTTTCTTCTTTTTCAATGTTGTCTGGTTTCGAGGTTTGAAGACCTATGTGATTACACAGTTATGACAGATGTTGCATTGACAGGCAGAAGAGACAAACACGGAGTGAAGGTGATCGTATCTCCACTCAACACGTTCTCGTGTACAATTGATTATTATTGCCATTATTGCGCCTGTACGATGTTGGTGGTTGGTCATGTTTTATTGTGGAGGCCTTACGTTGAAAGTTATTTGATCTTTATATCATTATTTATATGATATAGGGGAAGACGGGGTAAAAAGCCCATGGGCGGGTAAGAAGCCTATGCCAATTATCTCATGAAATGAAGCAAATTTCAGTCACATTTTCCCCATGAGACGAGTGTTAATGTTTAGCATTCGTCTCATGGGCAAATTTGACTGAACATTTTCTTTATTTCATGAGATAATTGGCATGGGCTTCTTACCCACCCATGGGCTTTTTACCCCGTCTTCACCTACTCCATCCTTAATTTTGTGGTTTTTGTTGTTGTTGGTCTTTTTAAAATTCCCTTTATTTTTCACCGAGGCAGTTCGGAGATTGTCCTGCATTTTTCTATTTTCAATTCACTCCGATTCCCAACTACTTGCTATTTCACCCGAAGTCGGAGTGTGGCTGCCCACGTGGCGGGGTAATCAAAAAACGCAAACAACAGCAAAACAACAACTAGGCCCCTACTTGCTATAACAAATAAATAAAATTAAGCATCAGCACAATGCAAATCAAAAACTGCAAAAGAAATATTCTGGGCTATTTTGTTTATTTTTCAATCGCGTTTTAAGGATTATCAGGCGAAATGGGAAGGATTATGCCAAACAAGGGCCTATCCTTAATCAGTTGTTTATAAAGTGGTGACAGCAGTGGAGCTCAGGGCCAAAGCACTGATGCTGTAGGATTGTAGACTACAAATATCTTTGTCCAAAGCACTGATGCCATAGGATTGTAGACTACAAATATCTTTGTCCAAAGCACTGATGCCATAGGATTGTAGACTACAAATATCTTTGTCCAAATCACTGATGCTATAGGATTGTAGACTACAAATATCTTTGTCCAAAGCACTGATGCCATAGGATTGTAGACTACAAATATCTTTGTCCAAAGCACTGATGCTGTAGGATTGTAGACTACAAATATGTTTGGCCAAAGCACTGATGCTGTAGGATTGTAGACTACAAATATGTTTGGCTAAAGCATTGATGCTATAGGATTGTAGACTACAAATATCTTTGTCCAAAGCACTGATGCTGTAGGATTGTAGACTACAAATATGTTTGGCTAAAGCACTGATGCTGTAGGATTGTAGACTACAAATATGTTTGGCCAAAGCACTGATGCTGTAGGATTGTAGACTACAAATATGTTTGGCTAAAGCACTGATGCTGTAGGATTGTAGACTACAAATATGTTTGGCTAAAGCATTGATGCTATAGGATTGTAGACTACAAATATGTTTGGCTAAAGCACTGATGCTGTAGGATTGTAGACTACAAATATGTTTGGCTAAAGCACTGATGCTGTAGGATTGTAGACTACAAATATCTTTGTCCAAAGCACTGATGCTATAGGATTGTAGACTACAAATATGTTTGGCTAAAGCACTGATGCTGTAGGATTGTAGACTACAAATATGTTTGGCTAAAGCACTGATGCTATAGGATTGTAGACTACAAATATGTTTGGCTAAAGCACTGATGCTGTAGGATTGTAGACTACAAATATCTTTGTCCAAAGCACTGATGCTGTAGGATTGTAGACTACAAATATGTTTGGCTAAAGCACTGATGCTATAGGATTGTAGACTACAAATATCTTTGTCCAAAGCACTGATGCTATAGGATTGTAGACTACAAATATGTTTGGCCAAAGCATTGATGCTATAGGATTGTAGACTACAAATATGTTTGGCTAAAGCACTGATGCCATAGGATTGTAGACTACAAATATGTTTGGCTAAAGCACTGATGCTGTAGGATTGTAGACTACAAATATGTTTGGCTAAAGCATTGATGCTATAGGATTGTAGACTACAAATATGTTTGGCTAAAGCACTGATGCTGTAGGATTGCAGACTACAAATATGTTTGGCCAAAGCACTGATGCTGTAGGATTGTAGACTACAAATATGTACACAAAGCACTGATGCTGTAGGATTGTAGACTACAAATATGTTTGGCTAAAGCACTGATGCTATAGGATTGTAGACTACAAATATCTTTGTCCAAAGCACTGATGCTATAGGATTGTAGACTACAAATATGTTTGTCCAAAGCATTGATGCTATAGGATTGTAGACTACACATATCTTTGTCCAAAGCACTGATGCCATAGGATTGTAGACTACAAATATCTTTGTCCAAAGCACTGATGCTATAGGATTGTAGACTACAAATATCTTTGACACAGAAACTGACACAGAAACTGACGAAACTGACACCGAAACGGTCCGAACGAGGACTGAAGCTGATACACCAAGGTGAAGTCTTAATAATTGTAAGACAGTAACCTGTATTTTGAGCATTGATTTCTTCCATTATTGGCCTGTACAAATGTACATGTACACAAACACAATCTAAGCTTTATTATTATTATTTATTATTTATTATTATTATTGAAGTTTTCAAAGCAATATTGTCTGTATGATCGAAACGTGTATGAATTGTGCGTGCTTCTCGAATGCTTTACTGGCTGATTCACCTTTTATGTTGTGCTATGGATCATTTATTGTTTTGTTTCCCCTTGGTCTCTCCCAAATTCACAAATTTGTAAATTTATTATTATTATTATTATTATTATTATTATTATTATTTTGTTCACTCTTAAACTCTTCTTTTGTATTCACAGTTGTGATAACTTTCTAAATGATATTGATTAACAATACCTTTAATTTTGTTCATCATTATATTACAGAACAGTTTAAATGCAGTCTCCATCTGTTCAATCAATTGTACAACTATGATGTTAATTTAAGGAGCACGGTATAAGCTTCGAGCTTGTTGTTGCTCTAATTGTCTTTCTGTTTGATCGTTTTAAAATGAATAAAGATTTGCTTAAACCAAATGAATAAGGGGAAGTACCTCTCTTGTTGATTCACCAAAGTTATTTTCAGCACCAATCGCCTAGCAAAGGGAGAGCAATAGCCACAGGAAGACACCTAAATTCATCCTCCAAAAAAGGATGACCCAGGCCTGCTTATATGACCATCACCCACACAGTACACAACAACAGTGGTGGAGATAATTTGTGCACAAACAAATCAACATTTATTCAAGAATGGCATTGCCTTCTAGTCTTGAATATGTTACACTTAAACAGCACACAACACAGAACATGTGGTATGCCTCGATAGAAGTTGGGCTAATCAAAGACTGAAATAGATTAGACATATTGTGGCGGTACCATAGCCGATGAGGTTTAACCGAGGCGTGGTTACTGCTACACCTATCTGTATTGTTAAAAAATCGGGACTTTCCTGGTGTTGCACTGCCTCCGGGCATTGCCTCCAGTATTGTTCCCACCATCTTTGTATCTACAAATGTCCCATGTGTGTCTGTTCCAGACCGAGAGGACGTAAAACACAATTTTTCATTCTTCATTCATTCTGAAATAGATTTACTTGTGGCGGTACCATAGCCAATGAGGTTTAACCGAGGCGTGGTTACTGCTACACCTATCTGTATTGTTAAAAAATCGGGACTTTACTGGTGTTGCACTGCCTCCGGGCATTGCCTCCAGTATTGTTCCCACCATCTTTGTATCTACAAATGTCCCGTGTGTGTCTGTTCCAGACCGAGAGGACGTAAAACACCATTTTTCGTTCGTTCTGAAATAGTGAGGCCAGGATAGTGAAATGAACATCTACATGATATATAATAAATAACCATCTAAATGACTGAGGAACATAACTGCAAACTGCAAACCCTCTGCTCCGTGGTATGGGAGTGAAGAGGCTTCAATGGGGCATTACGACTGTTTTCATGGATTTCTTTGAGAGAAAAAACCTGCATGGCGTTTCTCTATTAGCAAGCACCCCAATTAAAGACGTCACGTGTCACATTCACTCTTATGTTTGGAAGATTTCCTAAGATTTCTTACCAGCTATAAGAGGGAAAACACGTGAAAACCATGATTTTGACACGTGACGTGTTTAACGTATAGCGGGTACGAGATCTTGTTTTGACCAGGTTTGACTTCCATACAAATGCCCCCAAATTGAAAACGAAACATAAAGAGCAGCCTCAGTTTGAAGTTGGGGTATTTGTATGTGGGTCACAGCTACCCAGAAAAACACTCCAAGGGACTTAATCGTGGTGGGTCAGTGTGTCGTTAATGTCCCGTGTGTGCCTGCTCCTAACTAACAACACGGACTTCCAGGGCTGGAGCAGGGCTGCTCTCGTGTTGATAGGGCAGGCGTGGCTGGTGCATCTCTGGGTCCCATCAGCACCTTCGGCCGGGATGGGGTGTTTCGTTTTCATTAGAAAATAACAGTCTGTTTCCATGCATTACTTTGTCTCCCTTCGATGGTAACAAGGGGCATGTCTTTCTCCAAGACAACACGTGTGTGTGTGTGTGTGTGTGTGTGTGTGTGTGTGTGTGTGTGCGTGTGTGTGTGTGTGCGTGTGTGCGTGTGTGTGCGTGTGTGCGTGTGCGTGTGTGGTGTTGTTGTTGTTGTTGTTGTTGTTTAATTTAACGTCTTTTCACTTAGAAGTGATATTAGACATGAAAGTATGTGTGTGAGTGTGTGCGTGTGGGTATGTGCATGTGTATCTGTGTGTGCTTAAAGTGCATATTTATAATTAACATTAGGGGATGTATGC
>CM065691.1:57407357-57412357 GCA_017654935.2 Phymorhynchus buccinoides
ATTTAGTCTTCTTTACTTAGAGCTCATTTGATTCAGTTGCATTGAAATACATTTCAAACAAGTTTTGAAGGGCGCGATTGATCTGGATAAGTGGTAGATTGGTAACTATCACACTCGCACGGTCTGGGGGAGTGTGTGGGTGGGGGGGGGGGGAGGGGGGGGTAAGAGGCGTTGACATGGCTCTAGTTGAAACAAGGGCAATGATGCGTTGCGTTGGCTTTAAAACCATCACTTAACGACAAGAAGTTACGTTACATTACAATAATATAGGAAAATGAGGTAGAGGGAAAGTGCTACCATAGTCTCCAGCGACATTCATGGCACTTGTTGCCAGGGTCCTGCATTTTGCGTTTTTTTATGAAATGAAAAAGACTGACTGGTGGCAGAATTTCGACCTTAGGCCGAAATGTACATGTTTTAGACCTTATGACGAAATGTACGTTCGACCTTAGGCCGAAATGTAGATTCGACCTTAGGACGAACTGAGCACTTTCGATCTTAGGACGAAATGTATATTCTACCTTAGGACGAAATGTATATTCGACCTTAGGACTAAATGTATTTTCGACCTTATTACTGATTCCCGGTTTCACCTGTGTCCTTGACATTGGACGGAGTGTAGGCCTTCTGCTATTCAAATTACAGCCTACTTTAACATTTCGAAATAGCAAGATATTCTAAAAACAAACAAACAAACAAACAAACAAAAACGACTTTATAGACTAATCAGTTTGCTTTTGCCCTTCAGAAGAAATTATTATTTACCAGCATTTATTTCAGCTTCAGTCACGCGACATTCTTTATTCACCCAAACGTTCCCATGCTTTGAAACTATACATGCTTGCATGCACGTTTTTACACAAGCATGCGCAATGCGTAAATGCGCACAACGAGGGCACGCGACTCAAATCATCCATGGAAACCGCACTATCACTCACTGCCTTGATTGGAGAAAGGCGCTACTCACAGGGCTGTCTGTTCCTGAGGAGCAAGAGGACGGATAGCATCGTTCCACGGGCGAGGGCTTTTCCTCTGGGCAGCTCCACGAAACAGCGTCTACTCCGAGGCATGCAGACCGGCCCGGACACGATCCCGGGGATGTCGAGCTCCGCGTAGACCCTCAGGTAGGTTGGCGCCAGGCCGTCGTGTAAAGTGGCATTGACGGTGCACTGATAAAAGTCCCTGCATTCGTCGCCAGCAGAGTCTTCTGCGTAGGGTTGGAGAAGGCTGGGGGACAGTGACAGAGAAGGGATATAGGAACAGTGACAGAGAGGGGTAAGAAGCCCATGCCAATTATCTCATGAAATAAAGCAAATGTCAGTCACATTTTGCCCATGAGACGAGTGTTAATGTTTAGCATTCATCTCATGGGCAAATTTGACTGAAATTTACTTTATTTCATGAGATATTTGGCATGGGCTTCTTACCCGCCCATGGGTTTTTTTTTTTACCCCGTCTTCCCCTACAAGTTACCAGTCGTCACGCCGTGGCGTAGAGGTAACGTAGCGGACAACTGGCTGGGAGGTTTCGGGTTCGAATCCCATCAGAGGCGAGGGTCTGTTTTTCGGTCCTGGACCGACTCCTACCAGAGTGAGTTGACCTTTAACAGATGTGATTCTGAGTGTTGCTTTCAATTCTAGTCTAGTTTAAGTAGCAGAAGAAGAAGGAGGAGGAGGAGGAGAAGAAGAAGAAGAAGAAGAAGAAGAAGAAGAAGAAGAAGAAGAATGAGGAGGAAGAGGAGGAGAAGAATGAGGAGGAGGAGGTTCTAGTCTAGCTTAAGAAGAAGAAGGAGGAGGAGGAGGAGAAAGATGAGGAGGAGGAGGAGGAGAAGAATGAGGAGAAACAGGAGGAGGAGGAGAAAAAGAAAGAGGAGGGTTAGAAGAAGAAGAAGAAATGAATGAAGAAGAAGAAGAAGAAAGGGAATGAAGAAGAAGAAGAAGAAGAAAAAGAAGAAACTCCCGCGGGAGGAATGTGTTGTGCTCGCTGGTCAGCTCCATAATTGATCGTCCATGTTGGCCACTTGTGACGAGAGAGAATCCCACATACGCCAGGAACCATCACTCCTGGTCTTGTCCTGCAGGTTAAGTTATTGGCAGAGGTTACCTCCCTTGGCTTAGCTTTCGCGAGGGAAATAAAGGCCGTGAATGTTGGTCCCAGTGGGAGGAGAAATATGCTGGGCTATTCTGCATTGTGGGTGTCTGTATGGTATGTGTGTGTATAGGGAGAGAGAGAGAGAGAGAGAGAGAGAGAGAGAGAGAGAGAGAGAGAGAGAGAGAGAGAGAGAGAGAGAGAGAGAGAGAGAGAGAGATTGATTGATTGACTTTTATTTTATTTATTATAGAGGGTAATAGAGTAAGCAATAACATGCTTTTTTACATCCAGCCCTCTGGACAAAATACATATATAAAAGTAGAAAATGAAAAACGAAAATAAACACATACAAAGTAATATAAAGCATGCAAAAAAACATCCCTATATTGTAACACATCAATAACAAAATCAAACCTATTATTATTAACTATACTATTTATTAACATTCAAAATGTGTGAAGTAAGCGCATACGCACGGGAAAATAAAACCCAATCCTACTTTTCACACTCATCTTTAAACATTCAAAATAGAGAAATGCACAAACATAAAAAAATACCTCAATCATACTTCATCATTAAAATGTACTTATTTGAAGAAACCCATGCATATAATAAGTCAAACATAGTATTACTTTACCTACTCATCTTAGCATGCACAATTAAAAATGTAAATACATGTACCCATGGCAACATGAAACCTATTCCTACATTCCATTATTCATTTTTAGCATGAACATATTAAAAAGTAAACACACACTCATAACAAAGCAAACCTAGTCATATTATTTGCAAGCGAATACACATATTAAAAAGTAAATACTGCTCATAACGAGAGAGAGAGAGAGAGAGAGAGAGAGAGAGAGAGAGAGAGAAGAGAGAGAGAGAGAGAGAGAGGAGAGAGAGAGAGAGAGAGAGAGAGAGAGAGAGAGAGAGAGAGAGAGAGAGAGAGAGAGAGAGAGAGAGAGAGAGAGAGAGAGAGAGAGAATGAGTGCGTGCGCGTGTGCGTCATGTTTGCGCGTATCAATTTATTTGCGCGTGCGAGCGATCATGTCTTCATTTGAACTTCTTGATTATTTTAGGTGTTTGTTAAGTGCATAGAGAATTAGAGATCCACATTGGGTGGAGCAATGCGCTATTTAATGCTTCATAATTAGTATTATTTTTTATTACCGGTATTATTGTTTTAAAAACAAAACAAAAGAAGACTGAAATCAAAAGAAAAAGAAATAAATAAAAAGACAACAAACACGTGACAATGGACGAAAGAATGGAAGACAAGAAACATGACTGGAAGGAGGGAAGAAAACAGAGGAGTAATAAAAAATAATAAGAAGAATCTCTCTCTCTCTCTCTCTCTCTCTCTCTCTCTCTCTCTCTCTCTCTCTCTCTCTCTCTCTCTCTCTCTCTCTCTCTCTCTCTCTCTCTCTCTCTCTCTCTCTCTCTCTCTCTCTCTCTCTCTCTCTCTCTCTCTCTGTCTCTCTCTCTCTCTCTCTCTGTCTCTCTCTCTTCTTCTCTCTCTCTGTGTGTCTCTCTCTGTCTCTCTCTGTCTGTCTCTCTTTCTCTCTCTCTGTCTCTCTCTCTCTCTCTCTCTCTCTCCCTCCCTCTCTCTGTGTGTCTCTCTCTCTTCTTCTCTCTCTCTGTGTGTCTCTCTCTCTCTCTCGCTCTGTCTGTCTCTCTTTCTCTCTCTCTGTCTCGCTCTCTCTCGCTCCCTCGCTGTCTCTCTCTCTCTCTCTCTCTCTCTCTCTCTCTCTCTCTCTCTCTCTCTCTCTCTCTCTCTCTCTCTCTCTCTCTCTCTCTCTCTCTCCCCCTCTCTCTCTCTCTCTCTCTCTCTCTCTCTCTCTCTCTCTCTCTCTCTCTCTCTCTCTCTCTCTCTCTCTCTCTCTCTCTCTCTCTCTCTCTCTCTCCACGTGTTTGTCCTTTTTCTCTGTAATTCATTCGTGGATTACATTTCTTCCCTTCATTCGACTCTCCTTCAGGGCACTGTGGGCTTTACTGTGAACAGAAAGAACTCATCTCAAACAAAGAGGATTTCTTTGTTCTCTGTCTCTGTGTCTCTGTCTCTGGTCTGTCTGTCTCTGTCTCTGTCTCTCTATCCTCTGTCTGTCTCTCTCTCTCTCTCTCTCTCTCTCTCTCTCTCTCTCTCTCTCTCTCTCTCTCTCTCTCTCTCTCTCTGTCTCTCTGTCTCTCTGTCTCTCTCTGTATATATCCGGGTTTTCATTCATTCATTCATTCATTCATTCATCTCTCTCTCTCTCTCTCTCTCTCTCTCTCTCTCTCTCTCTCTCTCTCTCTCTCTCTCTCTCTCTCTCTCTCTCTCTCTCTCTCTCTCTCTCTCTCTCTCTCTCTCTCTCTCTCTCTCTTCCCTCAATCGCGATGTTTATGGTGCTGGATTTTAGTTTGCAATTTCTTTTCGTCATTTTTTCCCCATTCATAATTGCTATGGGCCACAGGCCTAACAATAAAAAAACATTAACATTGACTTTGACTTTGACTTTGACTTTGACTTCTTTTTCTCCTCCCTCTCTTTCTCCCCCTCCCTCCTCTTTCTCTCGTACCCCTGTCCCCTGTCTCTCTGTATCTTCTGAAATCGTGTTTATTTGTTGTTGTTTTTTGTTTCAAATTCAGTGATGTATAACATTCCTCCCCTTGATTCCGTTTCCTGTAGGGCATGACGCAAAGAGGCTCAGGATTCTCCCTGAATCTTTCCCCTCTACAAAACAAACAAAAATCGCTTTCTTTCTTTCTCGCTCTTATAAACTTTCTCTGTCTCTCTGTCTCTGTCATCTGTCTCTCGGTCTCTGTCTCTCTTTCTCTACGTATATCTCTCTCTGTGTCTCTGTCTCTCTCTCTCCTGTCTCTCTCTCTCTCTCTCTATAAACTTTCTGTGTCTCTCTGTCTCTGTATCTGCG
>CM065691.1:57434857-57439857 GCA_017654935.2 Phymorhynchus buccinoides
TCTATGTGTCCCTGTCTCTATGTGCCCCCTGTCCCTATGTCTCTATGTGTCCCTGTCTCTATGTGCCCCTGTCCCTAAGTCTCTATGTGTCCCTGTCTCTATGTGCCCCTGTCCCTAAGTCTCTATGTGTCCCTGTCTCTATGTGCCCCTGTCCCTAAGTCTCTATGTGTCCCTGTCTCTATGTGCCCCTGTCCCTAAGTCTCTATGTGTCCCTGTCTCTATGTGTACCCCCTGTCCCTAAGTCTCTATGTGTCCCTGTCTCTATGTGTACCCCCTGTCCCTATGTCTCTATGTGTCCCTGTCTCTATGTCCCCCCCTGTCCCTATGTCTCTATGTGTCCCTGTCTCTATGTGTACCCCCTGTCCCTATGTCTCTATGTGTCCCTGTCTCTATGTGTGCCCCTGTCTCTAAGTCTCTATGTGTCCCTGTCTCTATGTGTACCCCCTTGTCCCTATGTCTCTATGTGTCCCTGTCTCTATGTGTCCCTGTCTCTATGTGTACCTCCAGTCCCTATGTCTCTCTGTGTCCCTGTCTCTATGTGTACCCCCTGTCCCTATGTCTCTATGTGTCCCTGTCTCTATGTGTCCTGTCTCTATGTCTCTATGTGTCCCTGTCTCTATGTGTCCCCTGTCTCTATGTGTCCCTGTCTCTATGTGTCTCTGTCTCTATGTGTCCCTGTCTCTATGTGTCCTGTCTCGTCTCTATGTGTCCCTGTCTCTATGTGTACCCCCCCCGTCTCTATGTGTCCCCTGTCTCTATGTGTCCCCTGTCTCTATGTGTCCCTGTCTCTATGTGTCCGCGTCTCTATGTGTCCCTGTCTCTATGTGTCTCTGTCTCTATGTGTCCCTGTCTCTATGTGTCCCTGTCTCTATGTGTCCCTGTCTCTATGTGTCCCTGTCTCTATGTGTCCCTGTCTCTATGTGTCCCCGTCTCTATGTGTCCCTGTCTCTATGTGTCCCTGTCTCTATGTGTCCGTCCGTCTCTACATGTCTCTACCCCGTGTCTATATGTCTCTATGTGTACCCCGTCTCTATGTGTCCCCAGTCTCTATGTGTACCCCGTCTCTATATGCCCTCATCTCTATGTGTACCCCGTCTCTATGTCTCTACATGCCCCAGTCTCTATGTGTACCCCGTCTCTATATGCCCTCGTCTCTATGGGGTACACATAGCGCTTAGAGCTTAAAGATATAGGCGCTATAAAAGTTGTCTTAATAAAATGTGTACCTCGTCTCTATGTCTCTACATGCCCCAGTCTCTATGTGTACCCCGTCTCTATGTGCCCCCGTCTCTATGTGTCCCTGTCTCTATGTGTACCCCGTCTCTATGTACCCCGTCTCTACATGCCCCAGTCTCTATGTGTACCCCGTCTCTATGTGTACCCCGTCTCTATGTGTCTACATGTCCCAGTCTCTACATGTCCCAGTCTCTATGTGTACCACGTCTCTATGTCTCTACATGCCCCAGTCTCTATGTGTACCCCGTCTCTATGTGTCCCCGTCTCTATGTGTACCCCGTCTCTATGTGTACCCCGTCTCTATGTGTACCCCGTCTCTATATGTGCCCCGTCTCTATGTGTACCCCGTCTCTATGTGTACCCCGTCTCTATGTGTCCCCGTCTCTATGTGTACCCCGTCTCTATGTCTCTACATGCCCCAGTCTCTATGTGTACCCCGTCTCTATGTGTACCCCGTCTCTATGTGTCCCTGTTTCTATGTGTACCCCGTCTCTATGTCTCTACATGCCCCAGTCTCTATGTGTACCCCGTCTCTATGTGTCCCCGTCTCTATGTGTCCCCGTCTCTATGTGTACCCCGTCTCTATGTGTACCCCGTCTCTATGTCTCTACATGCCCCAGTGTCTATGTGTACCCCGTCTCTATGTGTGTCTCTATGTGTACCCCGTCTCTATGTGTACCCCGTCTCTACATGCCCCAGTCTCTATGTGTACCCCGTCTCTATGTGTACCCCGTCTCTATGTGTACCCCGTCTCTATGTGTACCCCGTCTCTATGTCTCTACATGTCCCAGTCTCTATGTGTCCCTGCTTCTATGTGTACCCCGTCTCTATGTGTCCCTGTTTCTATGTGTACCCCGTCTCTATGTGTACCCCGTCTCTATGTGTACCCCGTCTCTAATTATCCCCGTCTCTATGTGTCCTCATCCCTATATGTCACCGCTATCGTGTACCAATCTCTGTCATTATTTCCCCGATTCTGTGTGTCCCCGTCTCTATGTGCCCCCGTCTCTATGCGTCCCCGTCTCTATGTGTCCCTAATGTCATCTAGATGTGTCCCCCGTCTCTATTTGTCCCTGTGTCTTTATATCCCCGCGTCTATAATACATAAGTCCCGTGTTTATGTGTCCCCGCCTGTTATCTCTCCAACTTTTGGTTTTATTTTCGCTCCTAAACGTAATCCTATCCCTATCCTAAACACTAACCTTAAGCCCTTAATCCCTAGCCATATCCTTAACCCTTAACCTTATCCTTAATCCATGGGGACACATATAGATGGGGGACACATGAAGACGGGGACATATGGAGACGGGGACACATAGAATCGTTGAACTAATTAGAGAGATAGGTACACATTGAGGGCGACATTTAGAGACGGGGGCACAATGGTAGGGATGCATGAATACGGGGAAACATAGAGACAGGGACATATAGAGACGGTGACACATAGAGACGGTGACACATAGAGACGGTGACACATAGAGACGGGGACACATAGAGAGACACGGGGACATATAGAGACGGGGACACATAGAGACGGGGACACATAGAGACGGGGACACATAGAGATGGTGACACATAGAGACGGGGACATATAGAGACGGTGACACATAGAGACAGGGACATATAGAGACGGTGACACATAGAGACGGGGACACATAGAGACGGTGACACATAGAGACGGTGACACATAGAGACACATAGAGGGGACATGATAGAGACGGGGACACATAGAGACGGGGACACATAGAGACGGGGACACATAGAGACGGGGACACATAGAGACGGGGACACATAGAGACGGGGACACATAGAGACGGGGACACATAGAGACGGTGACACATAGAGACGGTGACACATAGAGACGGTGACACATAGAGACGGTGACACATAGAGACGGGGACATATAGAGACGGTGACACATAGAGACGGGGACACATAGAGACGGTGACACATAGAGACGGGGGGACACATAGAGACAGGGACACATAGAGACGGGGACACATAGAGACAGGGACACATAGAGACAGGGGACACATAGAGACGGTGACACATAGAGACGGGGACACATAGAGACGGTGACACATAGAGACGGTGACACATAGAGACGGGGACACATAGAGACGGGGACACATAGAGACGGGGACACATAGAGACGGGGACACATAGAGACGGGGACACATAGAGACGGGGACACATACATAATGACCCATTACAAAGGGTTTTATGTTGTATTTCCCTCCACCGCAGATTTGCGCTGTCTCTCTCCCGCTCTTCCTTGTCATTTGGGTTCGTCTGGGGCGCAGTGACAGATTCTTTTGGTGTCGGGTGGTTCTGGAGAGAGAGAGGGGGGGGGGGGGGGGGCACAGTACACTAATTCCCCTCATTCTAGCTCCTTTCAGTTTTCCACAGAGAGCTATTTGTTTCAAGTTATTTCTTTTAACAGAGGCAAATATTCTTATCATTGATTTTGGTTAGGGATAGGAAAAGACCTTACAAGTGGTATGCCACCATAAAACAATGTAAGCCTAATGGATAAAACACTTTAAATTGGTTTATGCTGGTGACGATTGTTAGCAAAAGGCATGAACTGAAAGGAGCTGAGAAAAGCTACTGTTGTGGGGGGGGAGAGAGAGAGAGAGAGAGAGAGAGAGAGAGAGAGAGAGAGAGAGAGAGAGAGAGAGAGAGAGAGAGAGAGAGAGAGAGAGAGAGAGAGAGAGAGAGAGAGAGAGTACGAATGCTTTATTGAGAGAGAGAGAGAGAGAGAGAGAGAGAGAGAGAGAGAGAGAGAGAGAGAGAGAGAGAGAGAGAGAGAGAGAGAGAGAGAGAGAGAGAGAGAGAGAGAGAGAGAGAGAGAGAGAGAGAGAGAGAGAGAGAGAGAGAGAGAGAGAGAATGAATGAATGAATGAATAAGTTTTCTTTATTGAGGATAATAGATTAAGCAACATTGCTTTTTTTCGTCCAGTCCTCATGCAAAAAAAAGAAAATGTAGAAAATGAAGAAAAGAAATCAAACATAAATACAAAGAACAACCAAAAGAATTAAACTAAACAATTGTCTGCCCCATCCTTCTTTTAGGCACACACACACACACACACACACACACACACACACACACACACACACACACACACACACACACATACACACACACACACACACACACACACACACACACACACACACACACACACACACACACACACACACACACATACACACACACACACACACACACACACACACACACACACGCGCGCACACACACGCACACACACACCACCTCCCCCCACCCCTCTATACACAAGGTATCATAAGCATATAAACATGAAGATAAAAATAAACTCGGAAAAAATTGAGAGAGAGAGAGAGAGAGAGAGAGAGAGAGAGAGAGAGAGAGAGAGAGAGAGAGAGAGAGAGAGAGAGAGAGAGAGAGAGAGAGAGAGAGAAGAGAGAGAGAGAGAGAGAGAGAGAGAGAGAGAGAGAGAGAGAGAGAGAGAGAGAGAGAAAATCTATCGCATTTCACATATAAAATAGAACAATATCAAAAGTGTCATAAATATAAAAAATAAGTTATAAAAACAAAACAAAAAAAGGTATACGAGAAAGTTGGAGATATGCATATATACTTGCATGTAAATACATTCCTTCATACAGTTATGCACACACAAAGTATGTCAAATATCTAGCCACAATTGACATAAAATATAATTATATAGTAGCACACGTGTGCAAACATGGTATATTTTAAAGCAAAATAGTTGATA
>CM065691.1:57444857-57447357 GCA_017654935.2 Phymorhynchus buccinoides
TATGATTTTGACACGTGACGTGGTGGGTCTTTAATATATGCCTAGGTTCGTGCCTAAACACTTTAAAGTCCAAAGTCCCCCGTCAATGTTTCGGAGAACCTTTCCCCTCTGATTCTGCCTAAGCAATGTGGTTTTCTGGTAGGTCGACAGGAGAATATTATTGTGCCTTGTTTGATTTGCCCTTGGTCATATAGATAACACAATCTATTTTTGCCGTGGTAGGGGGGGGGGAGGACGGAGTGTGAGGGGGCAAGAGGAGGGGGGGGGGGAGGACGAACGATTTTTGTATATAGAGGGTAATGGAAATAAGCTATTACAGGCTGTTTTACTTCTAGTCCTCTGCAAAAATACATATATAAACGTCAAAATGAACCAATGAGGGAGCATGAAGCTCAGACAGAGAAATAGTAAGCATGCAAAACACAACCCTATATTGCAGCATGACAATGACAAAATCAAACATAATCCTATTAAATATACTCATTTCTTATATGCAATAATTTAAAAGTGAGCACATACTCACTGGAAGATCAACCCTAATCCTACTTTACACACTCATCTTTAATATGCACAAACTGAGAATTTAACATAAACACATGACAAAATCCATCCTAATAAAGTTCACCTTAATCTTGCTTTACATACTCATCTTTAGATGTCACTAATTTGGAAGTAAACACATACACGTAATAAAATCAAACCTAATCCTACATTTACATATTCATCTTCAATATGCACACATTAAGAAGTAAATTCAGACGCGTGACAAAATGAAACCTAGTCTTATTCTTTACATACTTAAACTTTAGCTTGCACGATTGTAAAATTAAACAGATATACATGACAAACTCAAAGGGAGATACCAAAAAAAAGATGAAGAAGAAAAAAGGGGAAATAGTGGTGTTGGTTGTAAAGTGGAATGGTAAAGTGTTGAAGATAAGTGGTGTTGGTGTTTGTATTGAAGATAAAGTGGTGTTGGTATTGAAGATAAAGTGGTGTTTGTGTTGAAGATAAAGTGGTGTTTGTATTGAAGATAAAGTGGTGTTTGTGTTGAAGATAAAGTGGTGTTTTTATTGAAGATAAAGTGGTGTTGGTGTTGAAGATAAAGTGGTGTTTGTGTTGAAGATAAAGTGGTGTTTGTATTGAAGATAAAGTTGTGTTTGTGTTGAAGATAAAGTGGTGTTGGTATTGAAGATAAAGTGGTGTTTGTGTTGAAGGATAAAGTGGTGTTTGTGTTGAAGGTAAAGTGGTGTTTGTGTTGAAGGTAAAGTGGTGTTTGTGTTGAAGATAAAGTAGTGTTGGTATTGAAGATAAAGTGGTGTTTGTGTTGAAGAGATAAAGTATGGTGTTTGGTTGGAGAGGGTGATTGAAGATAAAGTGGTGTTTGTGTTGAAGATAAAGTGTGTGTTGGTGTTGAAGATAAAGTGGTGTTTGTATTGAAGATAAAGTGGTGTTTGTGTTGAAGATAAAGTGGTGTTTGTGTTGAAGATAAAGTGGTGTTTGTATTGAAGATAAAGTTGTGTTTGTGTTGAAGATAAAGTGGTGTTTGTGTTGAAGATAAAGTGGTGTTTGGTATTGAAGATAAAGTGGTGTTGGTATTGAAGATAAAGTGGTGTTTGTGTTGAACATAAAATAGTGTTTGGTATTGAAGATAAAGTTGGTGTTTGTGTTGAAGATAAAGTGGTGTTGGTATTGAAGATAAAGTGGTGTTTGTATTGAAGATAAAGTGGTGTTGGTATTGAAGACAACGTGGTGTTTGCATTACAGATAAAGTGGTGTTGGTATGGAAGACAACGTGGTGTTGGTATTGAAGATAAAGTGGTGTTTGTGTATTGAAGAGCAACGTGGTGTTTGTGTTGAAGATAAAGTGGTGTTGGTATTGAAGATAAAGTGGTGTTTGTGTTGAAGATAAAGTGGTGTTGGTATTGAAGATAAAGTGGTGTTTGTATTGAAGATAAAGTGGTGTTGGAGTATTGAAGATAAAGTGTTGTGTTTGTATTGAAGATAAAGTGGTGTTGGTATTGAAGATAAAGTTGTGTTTGTGTTGAAGATAAAGTGGTGTTGGTATTGACGATAAAGTAGTGTGGTGTTGGTATTGAAGATAAAGTGGTGTTGGTATTGAAGATAAAGTGGTGTTGGTATTGAAGATAAAGTTGTCGTTTGTGTTGAAGATAAAGTTGTGTTGGTATTGACGATAAAGTGGTGTTGGTATTGAAGATAAAGTGGTGTTGGTATTGAAGATAAAGTGGTGTTGGTATTGATTGGTGTTGTTGAAGATAAAGTGGTGTTGGTATTGAAGATAAAGTGGTGTTTGAAATGAAGATAAAGTGGGTGTTGGTGTTCAATGAAGATAAAGTGTTTGTGTTGATAAAGTGGTGTTTGTGTTGAAGATAAAATGGTGTTTGTATTGAAGATAAAGTGGTGTTTGTATTGAAGATAAAGTGGTGTTGGTATTGAAGATAAAGTGGTGTTGGTTTTGAAAAAAATCAGAGGGAGAAAG
>CM065691.1:57452357-57457357 GCA_017654935.2 Phymorhynchus buccinoides
ACAGAGAGTCAGAGAGGGAGAGAGAGAGAGAGAGAGAGGGAGAGGGAGAGAGGCAGAGAGACAGAGAGGCAGATACACACACACACACACACACACACACACACACACACACACACACACACACACACACACAGAGAGAGACAGAGAGAGAGAGAGAGAGAGAGAGAGAGAGAGAGAGAGAGAGAGAGAGAGAGAGAGAGAGAGAGAGAGAGAGAGAGAGAGAGAGAGAGAGAGAGACAGAGACAGAGACAGAAACATAGAGAGAGAAACAGAAACACAGATACAAGGAGAGAGTGACACGCATTCAGATACAGAAAACAGTAAGCCAACTGTTTCATTCCCAGGCCATGTGCCCCTTTCTGCACGAGGTGTTTGACGTGAGGCGGTCACGTGGTGCATTGACCTCTGAAGGGTGAGGGGCGGCCCGCTAAATAAAGGACTCAAGTGCGGGGTAATTGGCGGGTGGGCGTGGCCCGGTTAATCCGACCGCACAGATGGGGCATGCCAAGGACGAAATGGTGTGGAGACTGATGCAGCTTGACTATGTAGATCGTGTGGGCGAATTGTTCTGTTAGAAGCCTAGAAAACGCCTCGAACAGTTATGCATAGCCTACACGTCCTCTGGCCAAAGGGTGGACTGTACAGGGCTCCCAATCGTCCCGCAAAACAAGGGGTCCCAGGGACTCCTTCACTTACAGTATAGAGTCCTAGAGGCGGGATAGAGGGTCCCTGTGGCATTGTGAATGCTAAAACGAAATGTTCTAGCGCATCCCTGGGACCCTCTGCACATTCTTTTAGAGGGTCGTTTAGAATTTTAGTACTTCATAGACCCCCATTTGGGGGTCCCTGGGAGCCCTGACTGTAAAAAGGAGTTTTTACACGGCTCTAAAAAAAACACGGTTGATATTTTATACCAATAATAGTTTGTTTCCTTTTTTTCTCGTAATGTGAAGCGTTATAGTTCTAAAGATGCCATCGAGTTTTGAAAAGTGTGCATTTGTAAAACGTTCAGAATTTGAACAAAATTTGACTTTGCACATTATACGAGTATAAGTATTTGTTTTATTTCTGAAGGGCGTGTAAAGGCTGGGGCTGGGGAGGGCAATTTGAGATTATACGATCGCAACATTATTGCCACAATTCAAACAGACCCAAACGTTGCATTATTTTCTTAAAGTTTATCGCTGCGCCAGTGATTGGGTTATTCCTTTTTAAGTAAGAGTGTTGTGTCTCTTGAAGGAGATGCTATGTTCTTTCCACTGCGGTTAGATACAATTTGTGAGCAACCACTGCGTTCATAGAACGAATGAGTGAAAAAATAATGTTGAGCGCGAGAAAACAAAATCTGCAGTATTTTTGTTTTTGTTTAGTTACAAGATATTCCTGCTAAATAGGGAGGGTACATAATAACTAACTATAAGTTAACCAGTCTTCTGTTCTGTTTTCTGGTTGCAGGGGGTCAAGCCTTGCGTCGACAAGAGAGCGGGTTTCTGCGTGAGGTAACGTTTTGCGAAAGACGAACTGTACAACAGCAGCATAATTATCCGTCTTTATCGTAGCAAATATCACCATCATCAGCGATAACACCAATAACAGCAAGAAGAATAACAGCAAGGACAACAACGACAACAACAGCAGCAGCAATAACAACAACAACAACAACAACAACAACAACAACAAAAACAACAGACCTAGCAGCAATATTGGGAACAACAACATTTCTCTCTTGCGTATTCTTTCAAAATGGCGGACCTAGCGCTACCATCCACCCCTTCCCTCTATTTGGACCAAAACGAAAACTATTCCACCACCTCCACCACCCCCATATTCTCCCCCTCCTCTTCCTCCTCCTCCTCCTCTTCAATCCTCCAAACTCCAGACTTCCCAACCGCGGAGCTGTACTGCAACTATCGCTACAACGTTTCCAACGCGTCCCTCGTGGCGCATTTAGCGTTCCCGAACGCTACGCGCGAACAGTTCGTTCTTCTCTGCCTCCGAGAGGTGACAATCGCCAACAATATTTCCGTGTTCCTGGCCATCCCGTACGCGGTGATCTTCCTGCTGTCCGTGCTGGGGAATTCCCTGGTCATTCTGACGCTGGTGAGGCACAAGAAGATGAGGACGGTGACCAACGTGTATCTGTTGAACCTGGCCGTCAGCGATCTGCTGCTGGCTGTCTTCTGTATGCCATTCACTCTGGTCCCCATGATGATGCAGGCGTTCATCTTTGGCGAGGTCATGTGCGTCATGATACGCTACTTACAAGGTAAGTGTATATGTGTGATGATTGTACGTCAATAGTGTTCTTCTCGTTATTAGGGTGATTCTTGAGGTTAGTGTGGTGCCTGACTGCTTCCTGTGTGCATATCGCTGAGGATTCCTGACCCTTCCTTTCGGTCTGTCTATTTATCGTACGTTTACTTTGTCCTATCTAGCTACACTTGCCGTCTCATTTCTGATCTTCTAATATCACATTATTCTTTGTTTTGTTTCATTTTTGATCCTTCTCTTTAAAGCGCGACATCTCCCTCGCATCCTCTCTGTGTGTTCGTGTATGCCTGACGGTCTGTGTTAGTGTATGCCATACGGTCTGTGTTAGTGTATGCCTGACGATCTGTGTTAGTGTATGCCTGACGGTCTGTGTTAGTGTATGCCTGACGATCTGTGTTAGTGTATGCCTGACGGTCTGTGTTAGTGTATGCCTGACGATCTGTGTTAGTGTATGCCTGACGGTCTGTGTTAGTGTATGCCATACGGTCTGTGTTAGTGTATGCCTGACGGTCTGTGTTAGTGTATGCCTGACGGTCTGTGTTAGTGTATGCCTGACGGTCTGTGTTAGTGTATGCCTGACGGTCTGTGTTAGTGTATGCCTGACGGTCTGTGTTAGTGTATGCCTGACGATCTGTGTTAGTGTATGCCATACGGTCTGTGTTAGTGTATGCCTGACATTCTCTCTATGTTAGTGTATGTCTGACGGTCTGTGTTAGTGTATGTCTGACGGTCTGTGTTAGTGTATGCCTGACGGTCTGTGTTAGTGTATACCTGACGGTCTGTGTTAGTGTATGCCTGACGATCTGTGTTAGTGTATGCCTGACGGTCTGTGTTAGTGTATGTCTGACGGTCTGTGTTAGTGTATGCCTGACGGTCTGTGTTAGTGTATGTCTGACGGTCTGTGTTAGTGTATGCCTGACGATCTGTGTTAGTGTATGCCTGACGGTCTGTGTTAGTGTATGCCTGACGGTCTGTGTTAGTGTATGCCTGACGGTCTGTGTTAGTGTATGCCTGACGATCTGTGTTAGTGTATGCCTGACGGTCTGTGTTAGTGTATGCCTGACGATCTGTGTTAGTGTATGCCTGACGGTCTGTGTTAGTGTATGCCTGACGGTCTGTGTTAGTGTATGTCTGACGGTCTGTGTTAGTGTATGCCTGACGGTCTGTGTTAGTGTATGCCATACGGTCTGTGTTAGTGTATGCCTGACGGTCTGTGTTAGTGTATGCCTGACGGTCTGTGTTAGTGTATGCCTGACGGTCTCTCTGTGTTAGTGTATGCCTGACGGTCTGTGTTAGTGTATGCCTGACGGTCTGTGTTAGTGTATGCCTGACGATCTGTGTTAGTGTATGCCTGACGGTCTGTGTTAGTGTATGCCTGACGGTCTGTGTTAGTGTATGCCTGACGGTCTGTGTTAGTGTATGCCTGACGGTCTGTGTTAGTGTATGACTGACGGTCTGTGTTAGTGTATGCCTGACGGTCTGTGTTAGTGTATGCCTGACGGTCTGTGTTAGTGTATGCCTGACGGTCTCTCTATGTTAGTGTATGCCTGACGGTCTGTGTTAGTGTATGCCTGACGGTCTGTGTTAGTGTATGCCTGACGTATCTGTGTTAGTGTATGCCTGACGGTCTGTGTTAGTGTATGCCTGACGGTCTGTGTTAGTGTATGCCTGACGGTCTGTGTTAGTGTATGTCTGACGGTCTGTGTTAGTGTATGCCTGACGGTCTGTGTTAGTGTATGTCTGACGGTCTGTGTTAGTGTATGCCTGACGATCTGTGTTAGTGTATGCCTGACGGTCTGTGTTAGTGTATGCCTGACGGTCTGTGTTAGTGTATGCCTGACGGTCTGTGTTAGTGTATGCCTGACGATCTGTGTTAGTGTATGCCTGACGGTCTGTGTTAGTGTATGCCTGACGATCTGTGTTAGTGTATGCCTGACGATCTGTGTTAGTGTATGCCTGACGGTCTGTGTTAGTGTATGTCTGACGGTCTGTGTTAGTGTATGCCTGACGGTCTGTGTTAGTGTATGCCATACGGTCTGTGTTAGTGTATGCCTACGGTCTGTGTTAGTGTATGCCTGACGGTCTGTGTTAGTGTATGCCTGACGGTCTCTCTATGTTAGTGTATGCCTGACGGTCTGTGTTAGTGTATGCCTGACGGTCTGTGTTAGTGTATGCCTGACGATCTGTGTTAGTGTATGCCTAACGGTCTGTGTTAGTGTATGCCTGACGGTCTGTGTTAGTGTATGCCTGACGGTCTCTCTGTGTTAGTGTATGCCTGACGGTCTGTGTTAGTGTATGCCTGACGGTCTGTGTTAGTGTATGCCTGACGGTCTGTGTTAGTGTATGCCTGACGGTCTGTGTTAGTGTATGCCTGACGGTCTCTCTATGTTAGTGTATGCCTGACGGTCTGTGTTAGTGTATGCCTGACGGTCTGTGTTAGTGTATGCCTGACGATCTGTGTTAGTGTATGCCTGACGGTCTGTGTTAGTGTATGCCTGACGATCTGTGTTAGTGTATGCCTGACGATCTGTGTTAGTGTATGCCTGACGGTCTGTGTTAGTGTATGCCTGACGGTCTGTGTTAGTGTATGCCTGACGGTCTGTGTTAGTGTATGCCTGACGATCTGTGTTAGTGTATGCCTGACGGTCTGTGTTAGTGTATGCCTGACGGTCTGTGTTAGTGTATGCCTGACGGTCTGTGTTAGTGTATGCCTGACGGTCTGTGTTAGT
>CM065691.1:57464857-57472357 GCA_017654935.2 Phymorhynchus buccinoides
CTCCCCCCCCACACACTTTCTCTCTCTTCCCCCGAACTCTCTCTCTCTTTGTCTCCCTCTCTCGGTGTCTGTCTGTCTCTCCCTCTCTCTCTCTCTCCCTCCCCCTCTCTCTCCCTCCACTCTCACAGATAGGGGCATCTTTATGTCATAGTTCAGCTACATGTGTTATGACCACAGACGGATTTTCCCCCCAAGGATTTATTTTTCTTTTGACTTTATACTACTTAATCATTGTGGAAAATGTATGTTGTTCACATACCCCTTCATGAGGGGCGAAGGCCTACATGAGTAAACCATTCATTCATACTCCCCCGCCCTCTCTCTCTCCCCTCCCCCTCGCATTGTTTTTATGTAATCAATGTTCCACCCAAGGATCCTTGACCAGAACCCTTGGAGTCGTTTTGTTTGGAGAACAGAAAGTGATACGGGGAATCATGAGATCATCACTGGGATGTCCCAACGGTTCATGGGATCGGTACTGAGCCCAACTGACCTCAGCCTCGCCAAAAACAAAGTGTTCTGGAAAATAGCCATTGGCTTATTTCTGTGTGGAGATGTTTTAAGAAGATGAATCGTAATGAAATTATCTCCATCATTGGTAATGCCGTTGAATGGTGGTTGATCAGCGCCAAAAAAAATTTGTGCTTCTTTTTTTTTTTTTTACCTATGTGGTTAAAATAGATACATCGTTTAAAATAGTTTGTTGTAACTATGTTGTCCAAGGACCATATTTGAGCATGTCATGTTGTTTTTAAAGCTCGTAGTATTGGCGCTTTGATGCCTTGAGCTTTCTTTGAAGTGATTCTTATTGTTTTTGTTGAAGAATAACTGCCCATTATCTACATGTCTGCTCATTTCGTGTCGATTGACAAGTACGTGCATTTCGTTAAGAAACCCCCCAAACAACCAAACGTGTCTCATGAATTATTCCTCGTTTGTTGATCTGTTGCTTTTAGATGTTTGGAGAAAGACAAACGGTTGTAAAAGACGGTTTTATGTACACATTTCTATTGGAAAATCTTCTTCTTCTTCTTCTGCGTTCCCAGGCCAAAAGGCCATAATGGGTAAGGTACGTATGTGTCCGTTTTCAGTTTTCACTTATCTCCCTGCTGCATTCAGCCGACACATTCCGATTTCGGAGGAGTTCAAAGGAGAAAAGTTATTTGGATTTTTGGAAAAAAAGGCAGGCGAATGGGCCAATAAGTCAGACAGATAGTAGATGATAGAAAGCAAAGGGAAAGGGCAGAGTCAAACAGAGTGGCAGATTAGAGGAAGCTCCCCGTATGGAGGCACGAGGCAGCGACCTACTGCCCCATCTGTTAGAAATGAAAATGTCATTGATTGTGTCCTACGAAATAAACGTATAAAACGCATGATGGTCTGGCACTCTGGCACCAATATCAGCACGACTGTGTCATTCCATTAACCAATACTCTGCATTGCTAACATTTATCATTGGCACGCCTTTCGTGTCATTTGTTTTCTGTGGAATATGCTCAACCATTGGCAGCCACATTACTCTTTGTTGGCAAGGTGAAATTAAGAGGAGAAGGCATGGGTCTCTATTAAACCCCCCCCCCCCCCCCCCCCCGGTGGCCCTGTGTTTAGCGAATTGAACCCACCGGGTGTATTAGTGTTATCGATGTGTTGGCTCTTTATCTGTACCATATGGGAGAGTAACTGTACTTTGCCATTTTCTCTTACCAGGAGCTGATACACGATCAAAGAGGATTCAGCATGGGCACGTGGGACATGGGACATTATACAACATGGGACCAACATGGGACAATATCCAACATGGGACATTATACCAACCATTGGTCACTATGGGACATTATCCAACATGGGACATTATCCAACATGGGACATTGGTCACTATGGGACATTATCCAACATGGGACATTATCCAACATGGGACATTGGTCACTATGGGACATTATCCAACATGGGACATTATCCAACTGACAAGTCACTATGGGACATTATAGCGAATTGAACATGGGACATACAACATGGGTTCGGGTGTCACTATGGGACATATCCAACATGGGACATTATCGATGGGACATTGTCAACATGGGACATTATCCAACATGGGACATTAGTCACTATGGGACATATCCAACATGGGACATTATCCAACATGGGACATTGGTCACTATGGGACATTATCCCATGGGACATTATCCAACATGGGACATTTCACCATTATCCAACATGGGACATTATCCCATGGGAGTCACTATGGGACATATCCAACATGGGACATTATCAACATGAGGATTCAGCATTGGGCACATGGGACATTATCCAACATGGGACATTATCCAACATGGGACATTATCCAACATGGGACATTAGTCACTATGGGACATATCCAACATGGGACATTATCCAACATGGGACATTATCCAACATGGGACAGTTGGTCAACATGGGACATTATCCAACATGGGACATTATCCAACATGGGACATTATCCAACATGGGACATTAGTCATATGGGACATTATCCAACATGGGACATTATACAACATGGGACATTGGTCACTATGGGACATTATCCAACATGGGACATTATCCAACATGGGACATATCCAACATGGGACAATATCCAACACAATATATGGGACATATCCAACATGGGACATTATCCAACATGGGACATTATCCAACATGGACATTGGACATTATCCAACATGGGACATTATCCAACATGGGACATGGGTCACTATGGGACATTATCCAACATCACTATCCAACATGGGACATTATCCAACATGGGACATTATCCACATGGGACATTATCCAACATGGGACATTATCCAACATGGGACATATCCAACATGGGACACATGGGACATATCCAACATGGGACAATATCCAACATGGGACATTATCCAACATGGGACATTATCCAACATGGGACATTGGACATTAGTCACATGGGACAATATCCAACATGGGACACATATCCAACATGGGACATTAGTCCAACATGGGACATTATCCAACATGGGACATTAGTCACAACATGGGACATTATCCAACATGGGACATTATCCAACATGGGACATTATCCAACATGGGACATTGGTCAACATGGGACATTATCCAACATGGGACATTATCCAACATGGGACATTATCCAACATGGGACATTATCCAACATGGGACATTATCCAACATGGGACATTATCCAACATGGGACATTATCCAATATGGGACATTATCCAACATGGGACATTATCCAACATGGGACATTATCCAACATGGGACATTATCCAACATGGGACATTATCCAACATGGGACATTATCCAACATGGGACATTAGTCAACATGGGACATTATCCAACATGGGACAATATCCAACATGGGACATTATCCAACATGGGACAATATCCAACATGGGACAATATCCAACATGGGACATTATCCAACATGGGACATATCCAACATGGGACATTATCCAACATGGGACATTATCCAACATGGGACATTATCCAACATCCAACATGGGACATTATCCAACATGGGACATTATCCAACATGGGACATTATCCAACATGGGACATTATCCAACATGGGACATTATCCAACATGGGACATTATCCAACATGGGACATTATCCAACATGGTCAACATGGGACATTATCCAACATGGGACAATATCCAACATGGGACATTATCCAACATGGGACATTATCCAACATGGGACAACATGGGACATTATCCAACATGGGACAATATCCAACATGGGACAATATCCAACATGGGACATATCCAACATGGGACAATATCCAACATGGGACATTATCCAACATGGGACATATCCAACATGGGACAATATCCAACATGGGACAATATCCAACATGGGACAATATCCAACATGGGACATTATCCAACATGGGACATTATCCAACATGGGACAATATCCAACATGGGACAATATCCAACATGGGACAATATCCAACATGGGACAATATCCAACATGGGACATTAGTCACTATGGGACATATCCAACATGGGACAATATCCAACATGGGACAATATCCAACATGGGACATGGGACAATATCCAACATGGGACATTAATATGGGACCAACATGGGACAATATCCAACATGGGACATTATCCAACATGGGACAATATCCAACATGGGACATGGGATATCCAACATGGGACATTATCCAACATGGGACAATATCCAACATGGGACAATATCCAACATGGGACAATATCCAACATGGGACATTATCCAACATGGGACAATATCCAACATGGGACATTATCCAACATGGGACAATATCCAACATGGGACATTATCCAACATGGGACAATATATGGGACATTATCCAACATGGGACATTATCCAACATGGGACAATATCCAACATGGGACATTATCCAACATGGGACATTATCCAACATGGGACATTATACAACATGGGACATTATCCAACATGGGACATTATCCAACATGGGACATTATCCAACATGGGACATTATCCAACATGGGACAATATCCAACATGGGACATTATCCAACATGGGACATTATCCAACATGGGACATTATATCCAACATGGGACATTATCCAACATGGGACAATATCCAACATGGGACAATATCCAACATGGGACAATATCCAACATGGGACATGGGACAATATCCAACATGGGACAATATCCAACATGGGACAATATCCAACATGGGACATTATCCAACATGGGACATTATCCAACATGGGACATTATGGGTCCAACATGGGACATTATCCAACATGGGACATATCCAACATGGGACATTATCCAACATGGGACATTATACAACATGGGACATCACATGGGACATGGGACATTATCCAACATGGGACATTGGTCAACATGGGACATTATCCAACATGGGACATTATACAACATGGGACAATATCCAACATGGGACATTATCCAACATGGGACATTATCCAACATGGGACATATCCAACATGGGACATTATCCAACATGGGACATTATCCAACATGGGACATTATCCAACATGGGACATATCCAACATGGGACATTATCCAACATGGGACAATATCCAACATGGGACAATATCCAACATGGGACATTATCCAACATGGGACATTATCCAACATGGGACAATATCCAACATGGGACAATATCCAACATGGGACAATATCCAACATGGGACAATATCCAACATGGGACAATATCCAACATGGGACATTATCCAACATGGGACAATATCCAACATGGGACAATATCCAACATGGGACATTATTGGGACATTATCCAACATGGGACTATACAACTTATCCAACATGGGACAATATCCAACATGGGACATTATCCAACATGGGACATTATCCAACATGGGACAATATCCAACATGGGACATTAGTCACTATGGGACATATCCAACATGGGACAGTATCCAACATGGGACATTATCCAACATGGGACAGTATCCAACATGGGACAATATCCAACATGGGACATTATCCAACATGGGACAATATCCAACATCATTATCCAACATGGGACAATATCCAACATTATCCAACATGGGACAATATCCAACATGGGACAATATCCAACATGGGACATTAGTCACTATGGGACATATCCAACATGGGACATTATACAACATGGGACAATATCCAACATGGGACATTATCCAACATGGGACATTAGTCACTATGGGACATATCCAACATGGGACAATATCCAACATGGGACATTATCCAACATGGGACAATATCCAACATGGGACGCACATGGGACAATATCCAACATGGGACAATATCCAACATGGGACATTAGTCACGCTGGGACATATCCAACATGGGACATTATCCAACATGGGACATTAGTCACTATGGGACATATTCTCTGACATGGAACATGGGACGTTCTTCTTCTTCTTCTTCTTCTTCTTCTTCTTCTTCTTCTTCTTCTTCTTCTTCTTCTTCTTCTTCTTCTTCTTCTTCTTCAATCAAACCAATCAATCAATCAAAATCCTTCTTCTTCTTACTATTATTATTATGTGTCCCCTGACCAAAAGGCCATAATGGATAAGGTACGTATGTGTCCGTTTTCAGTTTTGACTGGTCTCCCGGCTGCGCACAGCCGACACATTCCGATGTCGGATGAGCTCAAAGTTATTTCGAAGATATTTTTAAAAAAATTAAAAAGGCAGGAGAATGGGCCAATAAGTCAGAAAGATAGTAGATGATAGAAAGCAAAGGGAAAAGGCAGAGTCAAAGAGAGTGACAGATTAGAGGAAATTACAAGCACATAACTTGCAGAAGGTGGGGGCACTGCTTTTACAAAGACCCCCTCCGGTATCCCCACGGGGACGGAACTTATTCAAAGTTGGACATGCTATCAGACATGGAACACTATTATTCAATATGGGACATATTTTCAGACACGGGACATGGGACATGATTCAAGATCAGTCATAATATCAGACAAGAGACACGGAGCACTATGCAACAAGGGACGTAAAACATGCTTGTTAGGTAATGCTGGAATTCAAATGGCTGACAGACAAGATGGCTTTGCCGAGAATACCGAGTGTGTTGGTTAAATATTTTATGATGAAGCGCATTACAGGTTTACACCTTTTGAGCCATATTTAAGCGGAGGATGATAATATAATATGTCAGTTTTCGTAGGAGAATATTGAACAGGGAGTAATCATTTACAGGAGTCATTGTTTTCTCCGAAACAACCTCATTTTCTTATCAGTGGACATTTCCCTGTTCTCACACACTAACCTCGTTGTTCTTTTCCCCAGGCTATATATAATAGCAGATGTTAGCTCCATCCTTTTGCACGAACTCTTAAAAACGCCTATTTTGTGCATGGTTATGCATTTGTTTGCTTGTGCTAGCACACATAAATCATGTACTGAGGTGTTCCAAATGATCTCATTCTACCCCTATGCTTGAATCTCTTCACTGGCTTCCTGTCGGAAGGCGTATCGAATACAAGCTCTCTCTGCTCTGTTACAAGTCCCTGAATGGTCTCGCTCCTTATCTCACTGATCTCCTGAACCTTTACACACCTCTTAGACAGTTACGTTCCTCTTCTGATACTTCTCTCCTCCAGATCCCTCGTTACCACACCAGGACTCTTGGTGAACGTTCCTTCTCTTTTTAGGCCTCCTATACTTGGAACAAACTCCCTCTTCCTCTCCGTTCTGCCAACTCCCTTTCTTCATTTAAGCCTTCCCTCAAGACCACTCTCTTCAAATCGCAGTATTTTTTACAACCAAAAATAAACAGTGTGAGTGTGTGTGTACTATAACATATTCAAAATCATGAGTCCCGGATAATAAAAAAGAGTAGGCAATTTAATCTTTTCCTCGATGTTTTCTCGACAAACATGGCTGAATCAGAGAACAAGATGGCACAAGCCATATGAACGTGGCCCCAGTTTACCAGGAGATAACGAAGTGAACAGTAAGAACAAACCCAAACACAGTGTT
>CM065691.1:57477357-57482357 GCA_017654935.2 Phymorhynchus buccinoides
CACACACACACACACACACACACACACACACACACACACACGCACATACACACACACACACTCACATGCACACGTACTCACGCACGCACGCACGCACACCGACAACGCCCCCCCCCCACCCACACACACACACTTCTCAGCTGAAAACCTCACAAAATGGTTTTGATTTGTCCAACACTACGCCCCTGCTGTTATTATTTCCATCATTAGAATTATCAAGCTGTCCTGACCACATCCCTTTGATACACAAATCAATAAGCCCAGCATTTGTTTTTCTGGTACCCCCCCCCCCCCCTCCTCCTCTTTTTCGCCCACATTTCGGCAATCTTGCACTTTGCACCCCACTCATGTTCACGACCCTCAATCTAAAAGTCTGCTTCTTCCAGTTTTCTAAAAAATAATCCCAGGCTGATCCTAACCCTAATCCTTTTCTTAGCAAATGGCGGAATGTTGGTTTTCGATGAGAAATGTTAAATGCGAAACTTTGAGGGGAGGGGGGTGATGAAAGTGTATGATAGCCCACTTTCTATTTCTTTATATGGCATGCCTTTCATTTTCTTTCCATTCTCTTTGCATACAACCGTCCTCCCTCGCACCCCCCCCCCTTCCTGCTATTTTTCTCCCTTGTTGTTGTTGTTGTTGTTGTTGTTGTTGTTGTTGTTGTTGTTGTTGTGTTGTTGTTGTTGTTGTTGTTGTTCTTCTTCTTCTTGTTCTTCTTCTTCTTCTTCTTCTTCTTCTTCTTCTTCTTCTTCTTCTTCTTCTTCTTCTTCTTCTTCTTCTTCTTCCTTTCTTCTTCTTCTTCTTCTTCTTCTTCTTCTTCTTCTTCTTCTTCTTCTTCTTCTTCTTCTTCTTCTTCGTTAAGGCAATGCGACCATAATAGGTGGACATACGAATGTGTCCGGTTTTCAGCTTTCACTGGTCTCCTCTCTGCATTCAGCCAGCACATTCCGATTTCGGAGAAACTAAAAGGAGAACATCGTGTTTGTTTGTTGGCAGGATAGTTGGCTAATAACTAGATAGTAGATGACAATAAGAACACAAAAGGCAGAGTCAAAGATAATTATAATTTAAATTAGAGGAAGTTGCTGGCACATAACTTCCAGAAGGCGGGGGAACCATTGATACTGAAATATCTCCTCTGCAACATGATGGTCACTCTTGGACTACCTTTTAATTTACCTCCCCCCCCCCCTCCCCGCTCCTAGGATTTTTAGATTTTTTGCGCATTTTTAAAATTTTCTTAATGAGAAACAACATTCCGCCATTTTGGGGGCGAAAGGAACAGGGTTAGGTTCAACAAGGATTGGTTTCATAAAAAGTGAAAGAAACGAACCTTGAGATTGCGGGTCGTAAACATGAGGGGGTGACTATAGTACATAGGTGATTCGGAACTGACTAGCAGACATCTCCAGCACCAACCTCGGAAAGGATTTGAAGAGAGAGTTATTTACCCTCTCCTAAAGCTGGGATGGGTTGAAGAATAGGTTTACAAGCAATCACAAATAGGAAACCCCCCGTTTTGAAAGCAGTATCATTCTAAGCGAAGAATGTCCCTACACGGAGACGGTAAACACACTTTGGATTCACATTCTTTCGGTTACAGCAAAGTTCATATTATTTCGTTTAAAGCAAAGATCGATTGCCAGGGCTATGGCCTTGTGATTCTGTAATTGCACTTCTATTGAAGAGCGCAGATAGCAAGATGTAAGATATTTGCCTTCCAAACCTTTAGGGCTTCGCAGTTCAGGACAACTTTCCAAGTGTCTGACAACTATTGCCAAGTCTATCAATCGCCAATCATATCTTCTGCTAACGTGCGACACACAGTTTCAATTCAAACAACTTCTGAAGTCTGTCAAGTTGAGCACAAGTGGTCCAATTCTTCTGAAAGCTGTATGACTTACTGCAATGGATTTGAGGGTTGTATCAAAGTTAAGAATACAAAGTTAACACGAACGGGTTTTTAAAATGCAGTTTTTGCTATTTTAATACAATGACAACAGGTTTAAGGTTTTTTGTTAATGGCGTGGGTTTTATAACTTCCATTAATGTTGTAACTTTCTCGTCTCAGTGTACACAACATTGTCCAACATAATATCACACACGTGCCCCCACAGTTTTTAATAAAGCCATAAAGTGTTAACATAATAGAGAGGATAGAGGGGGAAATGGCGGGGGGTGGGGGGGGTGCCAATGCCGAATATTTTAATAGTATTATAAACTAAGGGAGAAACAAAGAGAGAGAGAGAGAGAGAGAGAGAGAGAGGAGAGAGAGAGAGAGAGAGAGAGAGAGAGAGAGAGAGAGAGAGAGAGAGAGAGAGAGAGAGAGAGAGAGAGAGAGAGAGAGAGAGAGAGAGAGAGAGAGAGAGAGAGAGAGAGAGAGAGAGAGAGAGAGAGAGAGAGAGAGAGAGAGGAGAGAGAGAGAGAGAGAGAGAGAGAGAGAGAGAGAGAGAGCGAGAGAGAGAGAGAGAGAGAGAGAGAGAGAGAGAGAGAGAGAGAGAGAGGAGAGAGAGAGAGAGAGAGAGAGAGAGAGAGAGAGAGAGAGAGAGAGAGAGAGAGAGAGAGAGAGAGAGAGAGAGAGAGAGAGAGAGCAGCAGACAGACTGAAAAGGAACGGGAAAGCAAGAGCTGACAATGGCCATACAAATTTCCATCTACATTTTCAAAAGGCTGACAATCAATCAATCTGTACTATCTTACATTTTCCTTTCACCACTGTCTTGTGAACTGGTTCTATGAATTGCTCCTAGGCTGACAATCAATCAATCTGTACTATCTTACATTTTCCTTTCACCACTGTCTTGTGAACTGGTTCTATGAATTGCTCCTAGGCTGACAATCAATCAATCTGTACTATCTTACATTTTCCTTTCACCACTGTCTTGTGAACTGGTTCTATGAATTGCTCCTAGGCTGACAATCAATCAATCTGTACTATCTTACATTTTCCTTTCAATCAACTGGTTCTATGAATTGCTCCTACTATCTTACATTTTCCTTTCACCACTGTCTTGTGAACTGGTTCTATGAATTGCTCCCTTTCACTGTTTGGATGATCAATCAATCTGCTTTGGCTATTTTATTAGTCCGTCACCAAGACGGACTATTGCGATGGGCTGGTTTGCAGTTTTTTTTTTTTTTTTTCTTTTTTTTTTCTGTCTGTCCCAAGGATATCTCCCGAACCGCTTGACCGAATCGCGTCAAATTTTGTGTGAAGGTGTGCCTCCTTAATAGGAAGAGATCGGCGCAAACCATTTTGCCATCGTGACCTTGACCTTGACGTACGACCTTGAAAACCGAAAATCTATTTTTAGCCATATCTCGGGCACCGATCAACATAGGATGTTGAAACTTGGTATGAAGGTGGTTTGGCTTATGCCCGTTCTGATGATGGCATACCGATCAAGGTCAAGGTCAAGGTCAAAAAGATCGCTGGAGCCTGAAAATCGGAGGGTCATTTTTTTCTCCTTCTGTCTGTCCCAAGGATATCTTTCGAACGGGTTGACAGAATCACGTCAAATTGTGTGTGCTGGTGTGTCAAAGAGGAAGGCATCCGCGCAAACCATATTGCCGTCGTGACCTTGACCTTGGCGTACGACCTTGAAAACCGAAAATCTTTCAGGGGCCATAACTCCCACACCGTTAGTGTTAGAGTCTTCAAATTTGGCATGAAGGTACTTTGGCTTATGCCCGTTCTGATGGTGGCATACCGATCAAGGTCAAGGTCACGGTCCGGGCGATCCGTAGGCCTTGAAAGTGGTAGGGGTCTACACATTGGGTTTTAAGCCATATTTTCCACATTGGTACTTGACAGAAGCGCTTCAGATTGTGTGTGGTACTGTATACCCTAGAGAAGAAAACATCCGAGCATAAATTATCACCATGCTGACCTTGACCTTGAAGTGTGACCTTGAAAACCGAAATTTCCTTCTTTGCGCTATATGTTTCTTCTTCAAGCTGTATCTCGTGAACTAGAAGACAGAATCCCTTCCAATTTTGTGTCAGGATGTGACACTCAACGGGGTGTCGCAAGTGCGTGGCATTGCTTGTGACGGACATGTCTGCCGCTCGGCGACGCCCTTGTTTTTGTTATAATAGTGTTTGCTGTTTTATTATTTATATAATAGTTTTTGCTATTTTTACAAAGTACTTGTTGCTGAATGGAAATCTGTATAATGTGATTTTGTGAATCCTTTTACTGCTACAAGCAATTCGAGGACTGGAAACTCGAGTATCCTGTAGACGATAGAAAGGAAAAGACAAAGTGTGATAAAATAATAAAATGCGTGGAAGGAATGCCATAGCGTCAGCAACAACTAAAGGTCTAACATTACACGTGAACAGTTTGAACTTTCCTCCCATGGCAACACAGTGGTAGCTACTCATAATGGTCTCTTTACATGTTAGCAATATTCACAGAATATATATATTTCCCCATGACAACACAGAGTTAGGCCACTCATAATATGACTTACAAGTCACTGTGTTGCCATGGAGAAATAGTGATATTTTTTGTGAATATGTTAACGTGTACACAGACCTTAAGATCACTTGCATAGCATTGTGTTGCCATGAGGAAAGAGTGAAAAATGTTCACGTGTACAGATACCTTAACCGTTCAGGGAAAACTTGCAGTCTTTTGAGTTTTCAGTTCTGCCCACAACAATGTTTGCGGACTTTGTGGACTTTGGACGAGGAGAGATTGGAAGTGTGTGTTTAATCTGTATTCCAGTTGTGATGATCTCTTCTGGAAAAAAATATGAGGAAGTTTCAGTTTTTCTCTTTGAGATGATTTTTTTTTTAACCGCCAGGCATTTTATTTATGTGTACTATGATGGTATATTTCCATGACGTTTTGCAGTGTATTTGTATTTGTATTTTTTTAATTTGATTTTTGTAGTATTTGTTTGTTTTTGTATTTTGGTATTTGTTTTTTGTTTGTATTTTAATTTTTAATATTTGTATTTTTTAATATTTGTATTTTTTAATATTTGTATTTTT
>CM065691.1:57487357-57492357 GCA_017654935.2 Phymorhynchus buccinoides
GATTTGTCCTTATGTATTTAATTTGTCATCTGTGTTCCTTTTTTGCATTTCTATTGATTATTTTAAATGTCACAGGTTTTAACATCGTAATGTTAGTTTTGTTTGATCACCATTTTTCTGTTTGATTCGACGTTGATTTCATTACCATCTCCTCTCTCTCTCTCTCTCTCTCTCTCTCTCTCCTCTCTCTGACTCCTCTCTCTCTCTTCTCTCTTCTCTCCTCTCTCTCTTTCTCTCTCCTTCTCTCTCTCTCTCTCTCTCTCTCTCTCTCTCTCTCTCTCTCTCTCTCTCTCTCTCTCTCTCTCTCTCTCTCTCTCTCTCTCTCTGTCTCTCTCTCTCTCTCTCTCTCTCTCAAAAATACAAAAGAAGATGATATAAATTTTGTATTGTGTTGTCCTGTCTTGTATGATCTAAGAAAATGATATATCCCACAACAATTCTTCAATTATCCAAACCAGTTTCGTTTTAGCCTGCTTGTTGCTTCTACGAATGAGAGAATTGTGCGAAACCTATCAATTTATTGTATATAAAGCTTTACACGTACGATCAGTCATGATGTCGTAAGAAATGTTCATTTTGTAAATATTGTTACAGTCAGTACTATGTTATATTTTGTTATCCTGTAACCCCTTCATGAGGTTTAAAGGTCCTTGAAAATTGAATTAAAGCAATTCTTTCTCTCTCTCTCTCTCTCTCTACTCTCGGCTCTCTCTCTCTCTCTCTCTCTCTCTCTCTCTCTCTCACTCTCTCTCTCTCTCCTCTCTCTCTCCTCTCTCTCTCTCTTTCCTCTCTCTCTCTGTCCTCTCTCTCTCTCTCTCCTCCCTGTCTCTCTCTCTCTCTCTCTCTCTCTCTCCTCTCTCTCTCTCTCTCTCTCTCTCTCTCTCTCTCACTCTCTCTCTCTTCACTCTCTCTCTCTCTCTCTCTCTACGAGCTCTCCAGACATGTGCACGCGAATAAGATTTTAAAAAAAAAAATCATTTCATTATTTTGATTTCGCTGTATTATTTGTGTATCTTTATTGCCGGTTTCAAATTCCAAATATGTTAAGGTTTGCCGTTGTTGTTGTTGTTGTTGTTGTTGTTGTGTTGCTGTTGTTGTTGTGTTGTTGTTGTTGTTGTTGTGTTGTTGTTGTGGTTGTTCTTCTTCTCTTTCTTCTGCTTCTTCTTCTCTCTTCCTTCTTCTTCTTGCTTCTTCTTCTTCTCTTCTTCTTTCTCTTCTTCTTCTTTCTTCTTACTTCTCTACTTCTTCTTCTTCTCTTCTTCTTCTTCTTCTTGTTGGCACGGTTACTGTTGTTCTTTTTTTTTAAATCTTTGTGCTGGTTCGGAAATTTGAGAATTTGTTAAAGCAGCTTTTGATTTCATTACATGTGTTCCCAGCTGTCATTGATTCAATTTCAAAAAAGCAAATCGCTCCTGGGGAGTATGCTATCTCCTTCGTTTTATGTCCGATGCTTTGGTGGCGTGCGTGCATGTGTGTGTGTGTGTGTGTGTGGTGTGTGTGTGTGTGGTGTGTGTGTGTGTGCGTGTGCGTGCGTGTGCGTGCGTGCGTGCGTGTGCGTGTGCGTGTGGTGCGCGCGTGTGGCGCGTGCGTGTGCGTGTGTGTGTGCGTGCGTGCGCGCGCGCGTGCGCGCGGTGTGTGTCTTCTTCTTTCTTTCCTGTAGAGCAACCACAGTCACTTCTGACTATTACTACACTTATTGTGTGTGCGTGTGTGCGTGTGGTGTGCGTGTGTGCGTGTGCGCGCGCGTGTTCGTGTGTGTGTGTGGATGTAGGAGCCGGTGAGTGGGCGAGTGTGAGCGCGTGCGTGTGCATATCTGTGTGTGTCTGTCTACGCGCGTGCGTGTGCGCACATGTGTGTGTTCGCTCGCATTTTGTTTTTGCATCCTATGTACACTTCTTGTTCAATACCAGCCCATGCTCGGGTTCCAATATGTGTCATCATTGTGTTGTTGTTGGAAACATAGTTGTCTTCGTTTAATTCTGTTTGACAATTAATTTGATGGAAGGCAGTTTCGATTGACGATTTGATAAAAGCGGCTTTCGATTTTCCCTTTAGTCTATGCGTGCTGTCTTCAATTAGACGTCAGATGTCACTTCGTTTCAGATGTTTTGTGTGGCAGTATTCCATTATCAGTTTGCTGTCCCCTTCTTTGATCTAGTTGACTGCATTTTGTTTCCTAGAGCCAACGTGGCGCATTGTTTCTCTCAGTTTCTATCTATTTCTCCTTGTCTTTCTTTCTTATAGTTTTCTTTCTTCTCTATGTGTTTTTTTCTCCTCTCCATTTCTTTCTTTTTCTTTTTCTTTCTTTCTCTCTTTATTTAATTATCTACCCCCCCCCCCCCCCTTTCTTTTCTTTCTTTTTTTCTTTTGTTCTACTTTCTTTCTTCCTGTCTTTCATACTTTCTTTCTTCGTTTTTCTCTTTCTCTTTTTCTTCTTCCTTCTTTCCATCTTTTATCTCTTCCTTCCCCTCCTCCCTTCTTTTTTAAAAATTGCTTTCCTTCTCCCTCTCTTTCTTTCCTCCCTTCTACCTTTCTTTCTTTGTTCTCTCTTTCTTTCTTCTTTGATTGTTTCTTTCTTCTTTTTCTCCTCTCTCTTTCTTCTCTCTCTCTCTCTCTCTTCGCTCTCTCTCTCTCTCGTTCATCATCTCTCTCTCTCTCTCTCTCTCTCCTCTCTCTCTCTCTCATCTCTCTCTCTCTCTCTCCTCTTCTCTCTCTATTCTCTCTCTCTCTCATCTCTCTCTGTGTCTCTCTATCTCTGTGTCTCTGTCTCTCTCTCTCTCCTTTATTTCTCTCTCTGTCTCTCTATTCTCTGTCTCTCTCTTCTCTCTCTCTCTCTGTCTCTGTCTCTCTCTCCTGTCTCTGTCTCTGTTTCTCTCTGTGTGTGTCTCTGTCTCTCTCTCTGCCCTCCCTCTCTCTCTCTCCTCTCTCTTCCTTTCTTCCTTTCTTTCTGTTATGGGAAACAAAACGTGTCTGATTGCTAAAGATGACCTTCTGTCGTTGCACAAGCGACACACTGGATAGGGTCAACATTGGCGATTGACGCAGCATGCATTTCCTGGGCTTAGTGTCCAGTTACCGCTGATGGCTATGCTTGCGGAATTCCGATTACTGTGTTTGGGACTAAAAGAGTTGTAGCGTATATCTCTGTGTGTTCGACTTCCAAATCTCTCTCTCTCTCTCTCTCTCTCTCTCTCTCTCTCTCTCTCTCTCTCTCTCTCTCTCTCTCTCTCTCACTCTCTCTCTCTCTCTCTCTCTCTCTCTCTCTCTCTCTCTCCCTCTCTCTCTCTCTCTCTCTCTCTCCCTCTCTCTCTCTCTCCTCTCTCTCCTCTCTCTCTCTCTCTCTCTCTCTCTCTCCCTCTCTCTCCCTCTCTCTCTCCCCCTCTCTCTCTCTCCCTCCTCTCTCCCTCTCCTCTCTCTCTCTCTCTCTCCTCTCTCATCTCTCTCTCTCTCTCTCTCTCTCTCTCTCTCTCTCTCCTCTCTCATCTCTCTCTCTCTCTCTCTCTCTCTGTGAGTGTGTGTGTGTGTGTGTATGTGGAGGGGGAGGTGTTGTTCTTTAATTTAACTTCTTTTCACAAGAAAGGTATGTGTGTATGTGCGTGCGTGCGTGTGTATGTGCATGCGTGCGTGTGTGCACGCGCTTGCTTGCAGGCGTGCTCTTACAGTCAATTGTGTGTTCTCTTACAGTCAACTGCTATGTCAACTATCTTGCGGTTGTTCGACTGGTTGGATCACTTAAGTCTCAGAGTAAAGTGTAAGAGATGTCAAGCGTATGTCCCATGCACTCACCCTCGCTCAGTAAGCTGGCAGTCAAATCCCGGCACTGGCGCTTGGAAAGACCTCCCGAACCGATGACTGGACCGTAGCACGGGATAAACATCCACGTGGTCGTAGCTTGCGTTTTCTTATTCTTGTCGTTTTCCTTCTTCTTTTTGTTCTTCTTGTTCTTGTGCGACTTAATCATCATGATCATGATCCTCATCCTCATCCTCATCCTCATCATGTTCTTCTTCTTCTTGTTGTTCATGTTCCATCATCATCATCATCATTATCTTCTTCTTCTTCTTCTTCTTCTTCTTCTTTTTTTTCTTCTTCTTCTTCTTCTTCTTCTTCTTCTTCTTCTTCTTCTTCTTCTTCTTCTTCTTCTTCTTCTTCTTCTTCTTCTTCTTCTTCTTCTTCTTCTTCTTCTTCTTCTTCTTCTTCATCTTCTTGTTCATGTTTCATCATCATCATCATCATCATCATCATCATCATCATCATCATCATCATCATCATCATCATCATCATCATCATCATCATCTTGTTGTTGTTGTTGTTCTTGTTCTTGTGTTGCTGTTTCTTCTTTTATTTCTCTTTTTCTTCTTCCTCCGCCTCCTTCTCTGTTTTCTACGCCGTTAGTGAGAAATGTTGTGTTGGTCTGTGCTATTATGTATTCAAAAAAATAAATAAAAATAAACCATAACATACAACATACATGCATTTCAATAGCATTTCACAGAGACAAGCAGTGTAGACAATTTGTCAACTGCATATATAATGTTCATATGCATTTGACTTAATATATAAAAAAAATATGTTGACTACGAGTCAAACGTATGGCTATAATTCTCGTTACGAAGAGCACCGGTACTAACAAGTTTTTCCTTTAAACAGTAAGGTCAACTCACATATATGTATCTTACTTCAAAGTCTTGACCGAAAACACAGTTCATGGTTGAGAGGAAATAGTTGGACAAAACAGGGGAGGCAACACTTGACACTTTAAGGGGCGATAACAACGCTGAAGAGTCCTAAAAAAGTTAGAAAAAAATGGAATGGTTCCAATCCACACCTACACTGTCAACAAATCTCGCACTTGGCTGAACTCGGTTGGAGTGAATTGATCGCAAACGCTAACATCAGACCTTGCCATACTAAACTTGCCAGGGGTCTTAACCTCTCTAAGTTTTTTGGTGACGCGTTGAAGGTTATGCTCCCCTGTTGAAGCATACCCCCGGATGTCT
>CM065691.1:57494857-57507357 GCA_017654935.2 Phymorhynchus buccinoides
CTTCCTTTTTTTCCTTTTCGCTTCTATTCTTCCTTCCTTCCTTCCTTCTTTCCTTTTCCTTCCTTCGTACTTCTTCTTCTTTCCTTCCTTCCTTCCTTTATTTATTCGAAACACTCGCTTCAGACAGTCTTCTTCCCCGAAGACCCCGGCTGTTGACCAGCTCTCTGGAGAGTGTCCTAGCACTGCGAGATAATAATTAATATATGAACAGGGGTCGCTGGGTACTCGACACCACCATTCTCATTAATTAATCCCAGTTCCCGATGCCCCGATTTCCGCCCGATTGGCCCCATGGCCTTCCTGCCTAGATGCCACTGAGTTGCGCATATTTGGTATTGGTATTTGGTATATTCTAGTCACAAAGACTTATTCTCTGTGAAATTCGGGCTGCTCTCCCCCCCGGAGAGGGCGTCGCCGCAAGCGCAGCACCTACCCATTGTTGGGGGGGGGGGTGTGGAGGAGAATGGAGAGACTTTGGGAAATCTAGCTATTAATTTGGTCATACCAGGCAGCAGGATTTCTCCTTGCTCTTACCGTCTTTTAACTGCCGTTGGATTTTCACGTGCGTAAAGCGCGCACGGGTCAGACTAGCTTTACGTCCCCACCCGAAGGACTCGACGTTCCGTCCGATTTTCCTGTCGAACTAGAAAGAAAGGGCAGAGGCCGGGATCCGAACCCGGGTCACTCACCACGCTGCAGTCACGCATTGAAATCGGCAGGCGAACGTCTTAGCCACTCGGCTACCTTCCATCCTTTGCCAATGACCCAATTGCACCTCTCCGGGTGTGTTGATGCGCCTGGTTTCCGCAAAGGATGTCTCTTAGAACTTTAGATGACTATGACGTCAACATTAGAAACGTTATTTCCATTCTGTTTTCTGTATCTTCATAAGGAGTGTTAGCTCTATCGTATGAAACAAAAGGAGTGGTAGCTCTATCGTATGAAACAAAAGGAGTGGTAGCTCTATCGTATGAAACAAAAATATCAGTTTATGCAAACTTTCCGTTATGTCCATTCTTGTTTCTTTGGTCATGAGCCATATCAACCTTTATAACGGGTGCAATAGGAATTGCTCGAAAATAATTAAGGGGAGTAATTTCATGGTGTGTGAGAGTGATCTTGCCTAATTCAATCGGTCAAACGGGGGAAGTCACTCTACCATCAACTCTCGTAGCCTGTCGACTCGTGTGTTTGAGCAGACATACAGGACTTAGAACACCGTGCGTCATTCTAAAACATTATGTTATTTACATTTTTACGTCACAGTTTGCAAGTTTTATCAGTTTGTGGCCACTGGCCACCCCTAATTTAAAAAAAAAAAAGTTTGCAAGTCGCTGACTCGCATCCTGCGGTTTTAAGCTTCGACGCAATTGTTGCATTGTTGCTATGGTATTTGACCGAGTAATAGAAGTAAGCAGTTCTAATTTTCACGAAGCGCTCTCCCCTATTTTTTTTCTCTGAAAATCGTCTATTGCATAATTATAGGGGTAATCCCAATAGGCGAACTTGAGACGCACCGTACTGCATCGCACTCAACAACCTTCTGCTTTGGGGTTTGTTTATTTATTGTTTTCTTATTTAAAGGTTTAGCTTACAATTTTCACACGAATTAATCAAACAGACAAAACATAGAAAGATGATATTATTAATTAATCAATTTTTTTCTTCTTCTGGAAATTCACTTTGTTTATTTTTCGGTTGTTTTTCTAGTGTCGATGGTGCAAAACAAACTAAAATAGATTTTAATTTTAAACACAGGTCGCGTTTCTTTGTTTGAGTATATCTAATGTTCCCTTAGGGGCCAGCCACACGTCCACTAAAATCGCACGACTGTACGATGCGATCCGATCACGTGGTCGCGATGCGCCAATGATTTTGTTCTTACAGACCACGTGATCGAATCGTATCGTACAGTCGTGCGATGTTAGTGGACGTGGGGCCGGCCTTTTATGTAACACGCAACTATGAGCATTTCCCTTTGTCTCCTCTTGTGTTCCTCTGTGTGTGTGTGTGGTGGTGCTCTTGTGTGCTCGCTGTGTGTGTGTGTGTGTGAGTGTGCTGGTGGTGTGTTTGTGGGTGTGTGTGTGTGTGTGTGTTTTGTGTGTGTCTGTGTGTGTGTGTTGTGTGTGTGTGTGTTTTTTTGTTTGTGAGTGTGTGTGTGTGTTTTTGTTGTTGTGAAGTGTGTGTTTGTGTGTGTTTGTAGTTGTTTGTGTGAACGAGTGATATGTGGTGTGTGTGTGAGTGTGACTTACTCGAAACACCTATTGGTGCGTGTGACTGTGTCACGCGTGACCGCAAGATTAGTGTTGTGCGATCACATACTTGCGCAAGTTTACAGTAAGGATCAGCTACACGAGTTCATATTATTGACAAATTAAGTGCAGAGCCCAGTGTATAATCGTAGTATCTTTATGCCCCTATTCGCTTATTTGTGCGATGAACTGCACTGATATTTAATTTGAGTATAAAAAAATGTTCGTTACTAATTGCTGTACATGTGGAGAGGATTAATATGCCACGGCCGCGAGGTCGTGTATGGTGTGTGGGTGCACGTGTGTGCCTCACAAGAGTGTTGTGTGTTGTCTGAACGAGTGTATGTGTATACAGTAAAAGTCTGGTCATGTTTCGATAAACTGTGTGTTTTTGAGTAGAAATGAACCGTTGGCGACTGTGTGAGATATACTCTATAATATTTCAGTAGATTGTGAAAAGCAGAAAGCTCATGATAATATGGAGAGGCTGTGGCCGTGATTCTGTGACGAGGCAAATTCTGTTGAGTGTGGTCCTACAGAGGGAGTGGTCAGCCAGTATGTGTGAGTGAGAGTTAATAAGAAAAACAGACACTGTAACATTGTTTCTGTATAAATAGAACGTGCGACGGTAACTGTCAGGTACCGATTCCGGCTGTGCGCCGGACGAGCTGGCAAAATGTCTAGTGCGACTTGACAGTGAGCGAGTTATGGGGTGTCTTTGGCTATTGTGGTACAAAGATGTGTGTGTGTGTGTTACTGTCGTAGTGTGTTTGGGTGTGTGGTTGGGGGTTCAGCTTCAGACTAATACGGTGAAGATGAGCCAACATTCACCTAATAGAATGTATATGTCATACCGTGTTTATGTGTGTGCAGTGTGTGTTGACGTGAATGTGTTGTGAATGTGCCCATCCACGTCGCTCTGTTTGATGTTTCCGTATCTTTAGAGAATACTGATCCTGTCATGCGCAGTTTGTGTGTCGAAAGAAGTCTCTCGTGCGTTGAGAGAGAGGGGGCTTGAAGAGTGAGGGCCAAAGTGCGTGTGAGAAAGAGAGCATGAGAGTGTGAGTGACGACGAGGTGAGTCAGTGCAGTCGCTGTGTGGTCCCCATCCCGAAGGAACACCGACAGATTCACGCACAGGTTCGACTTTTACTGTCGAAACTTTGAAACAAAGGGTGGAAGGCAGGGATTCGAACCCCTGAATGAATGACCACGCCTTGGAAATGATAGATGTGCGAATGTGCCTCGTAAGACGTATCCTTACCACTTTCTTTTTAGCCAGGATCTATGTCTATGTCTCGTGTATCTCTCGTTTGTATTCCTCTCTGACGTGTTGTGCGTGCGTGAACTCTACTCTCTGTGTCTCTGTGTCTGCATCGTGAGGATCTCGATCTCTCTCTCCTCGTACTCTCCTGACCTCGATGCATCCGATCTCTCTCTGCACTCTCTCTGCAGATCACACTTGGTCCAAGATTACCATATGACAGAATAAAATGTTACCGCTTACGAAGACAGAATTCAATACAGACAAGCGTCGATGAAGTACAACAGATAACACGACACACATTGTAGAGAACAGCATCGACACGGTGAATTTAGAAGAAGTTTCCGAGAGTCAACGTTTTTAATAAACTTTGAGAGGTAGCTTAGTAGAGAACTAACAGTTTTTGATTACCCTCTATGTCACGCAAAAACTCTCTCTCTCTGATCTTTCAGAAAGAAGCAGGTGCCAGATGTCTCTCTCTCCTCTCTCTCTCCTTTTCTACCCTCATACTCTTATGAGTCTCGGCATATTTCTCTCTCTTCTCTCAATCTAATCTTTCAAGCATCTAATCAAGCAATACATTACAAAATTCATCAGTGCCATTCGCTCCTCCTTCGCTGTTCTGTCTCCTGTATTATTTCCTTCAGAGATTAAAAGAAAACATGTGAATAATTCCTATTTATGGTCGCCCTTGCTCTTTTCTTTCTTCATAAAATGTGATAACATATATGTGATCTGATACTCTCTTCAGCTTCTCTATCTCTTCTCTTGTTTATTACACACACTTACTATTACAGGCACGCATGCACGCATGGGGACGCATGTTATCACGCACACGCTGATTTTATGTGATTTTGCATTGATGTGACACACACACTCTTTTTTTGCCTGTACTTTTTAAATCTCTCAAAATGTCCCTCATCCTCTCCCCCTCTGTGCCTCTTCCCCCCATCCTCCCTCCCCGTTATTATCATTTCTGCATGTACATATCTTATTTAGCTTTCTTGTTTGATTTATGTCATTTTTCCCCAGGGCTGGGTGGAAAAAAAAGCATTTGCACTTGCTTATCTCATGTTTCCCTGGTTAAATAAAATTTCATTTTCGTTTTTTTCGTTTTCGTTTTCTCTCTCTCTCTCTCTCTTCTCGTCGTCCTCTCTCTCTCTCTCTCTCTCCCTCAGTCTCTCATCCTCTCTCTCTCTCTTCGTCTGTCCGCCTCTCCTCTCGGGCCTCTTCTCTCTCTCTCCCTCTCATCTCTCTCTCTCTCTCTCTCTCTCTCCTATCTTCTCTCTCTCTCGCTCTCTCTCCCCTCTTCTCTGTCTCTCTCTCTCACTCTTTCTTCTCTCTCTCTTTCTCTCTCGCGTCTCTTCCTGCTCTCTCTCTCTCTCTCTCTCTCTCTCTCTCTCTCTCTCTCTCTCTCTCTCTTTTGTCATGTATCAGTGTTATAGGTTATGATTGTTAATCCATGCTTCCCTCTCTCACTCAGTCTATCTATTTCTCTCTCTCTCTCTCTCGTCTCTCTCGATCTATCTCTCTCTCATCGCTCTCCCTCTCAATCATCCCTCTCTCATCATCTCTCTCTCTCATCTCTCAGTGTGTTGTGTGTGTGTGTGCGTGTGCGTGCCGCGCGCGCGTGTGTGTGTTTAGTGTCATAACATAATTTAATTTAGTATACAAATTTAGTTTTTCCATTTTTAGGCTTATATTGTTATATTTTGTCTATTGTGACTTAGCCAGTATGTTTATATTTATGTAACGAAAAGTGTTTCTTTGATATTATTGTATTGGGGATCCTGTATGATGAGAGAGAGGGAAAGAGAGAGAGAGATAGGGGGACAGAGAGGGGGAAGAGTGTGGGGGGAGAGAGAAGGGGGATTGGGGGGAGGGGGAGAGAGGGGAGAATGGAGGGATAGAGGGAGAGGGGGAGAGAGGGAGGGGGAGAGAGAGATGTAGGTCGCGTGTGTACGCACGCATTAATTGGTGCAGTCCTTCCGGTTACTTGTTTACATTTTTATTAGTTTTTGTGAATGTGATGTGTAATGAGAGAGTGACAGTGATTGGTGAACGAGGGTGGATGTCTTCGTTGTGAGTGAAAATCATGTTATTTCGTTACTTTATTTTTTTGCATTCGAATGTTGGTGGTATGATTTTCTTCTTGATTTTAATTAATGTTTTCCATTTTTCATTGTTGATTTTGTAACGCGCAACGGGCATACTACTATAAGGATTTTTTAGCGCTATATGATTATTATTATTATTATGATGATTAATTATTATTATTATTATTATATTATTATTATTATATTATTATTATTATTATCATTATTATTGCAACTATTATTATTATAGGATTGGGTTTCACCTTGTTATGCATAAGTGTTTACTCCAAAATGCGTGCATGTTAAAGATGAGTATGTAGAATATGATTTGGTTTTTATTTTGTCATGTGTATGTGCTTACATTTAAGATTGATGTATTTTTAAGATTAGTATGTAGAATGGGCTTAGGCGTAATTGATTTTATTATGTGTAACGGCTTTAAATTTTAAATGTGTAGGTTACATGTTATGTGTATGTAAAAATAGGATTAGTCTTAATTTTGTGATTAGTTAAGTTTTTACTTATGTGCATGTAAAGATGAGGACTAGAAAGTAGGTTCAGGCTTGATTTCGTTCATGAGCAGTATTTACTTTTTGATATTTGTATTCGCTTGCAAATAATATGACTAAGTTTGCTTTTGTTACGAGTGTGTGTTTACTTTTTTAATTTGTTCATGCTAAAAATGATTAATGTAGTGTAGGAATAGGTTTCATGTTGCCATGGGTACGCACATGTATTTACATTTTAAATTGCGCTTTCTAAGATGAGTAGGTAAAGTAATAACTATTATGTTTGACTTGTTATATGCATAGGTTTCTTTTCAACTAAGTACATTTAAATGATGAAGTATGATTGAGGTTTTTTTGTTTTTTTATGTTTGTGCACTTCTCTATATTTGAATGTTTAAAGATGAGTGTGAAAAGTAGGATTGGGTTTTATTTTCCCGTGTGTATGCGATTACTTCCCAAATTTTGAATGTTAAAATTGAGTATATTCAATAATAATAGGTTTGATTTTGTTAGTGATGTGTTACAATATAGGGATGGTTATTTTGCATGCTTTATATTACTTTGCATGTGTTTATTTTCGTTTTTCATTTTATACTTTTATATATGTATTTTGTCCAGAGGGCTGGGTGTATAAAAAACAGCATGTTATTGCTTACTCGATTACACTATATAAATAAAATTTCAATCAATCAAATCAATCAATGCAGTGTGTATGTGTGTGTGTGTGTATAATTGTGTGTGTGTGTCCTGTGTTGCTGTGTATGTCTGTGCGCTGTGTGCGTCCTGCGCGTCGTGCGTGCGTGTGCGTGCGTGTGTGTGTGTATGCATGTGTGTGTGGGTGTGTGTGTCTACGTTGAGCGCGTGATGTGTTCTGGGTGGATTGATCGCACAATGGGTGGTATGTTAGCTTTTATAGCATACATTGTATCCCGATACAAGAAAATTCCATGAACAAAACAGAAAGAGTATGTGTGTGCGTGTTGTAGTGTTGAGAGGCAGAATCCTTAGTACCTTCTCGTTTTGCGTGTACTGCGTGTGCCGCGTGCGAGGTTGTGTGCGTCGTGTGCACTTAACAGTGAGTGTTGTTGTGTGTCCGTGCGGCCGTGCGTTGCTGTCTCCGTCTGTCTGTATGTGTGTGGTTGTGTGTGTCTCTGTGTCTGCGGTCCATGTGTGCAGTGTGTTTGAGTGTCTCTGTTGCGGGCGTGCTCTTTGTGTGTGTGTGCGTGTGCATGTGTGAGTGTGTGTGTGTGGTCATGTCTGTGTCTGCTCCTCAGGCAGGAGAAATCTTCTCTGTGTCTCCTGTCTGTCTCTCTGTACTTAGGGGGTTGTAGGGGGGGGGGGGGGGGGGATGTTGAGTGGATCAGAGTGGGTTTGAGGAACGTAAGAGAAGATAATTCATAGTGCTTTGCACCCCATCTGAAGATTTGCTTTCTTTTATCTCTCCCTTAGTTCTCTGTCGTCATCATCATTGTGCTCCCATTAGGCTCCTACCTCTCTCCCACCTACCTACCTACTCTCTCCCTCTCTCTCCTTATCACTCTCTCTCTCCCCAGACTCGCATCTCTCACTCCTCTCTCCATCTCATAACATAGTGGATAACTATCGTACATACATCAGCTGTCGCTCGGCGAATCTCTCACATCTCTCTATCTGTGGTCTCACATCTCTCGCTCTCTCTCCTCTCGTCGTCCTCTCAAGCGTCAAATCTCTCTCCTCTCTCTCCTCTCTTCTCGCTAACCTCACACATACTCTCTATATCTTCTCTCTCTGCCCCCCCCCCCCCCCTCTTCGCTCTCTGTGTCATTACCTCCGGTATAATAAACAATTACGCTTGTACGTTCGTTCTCTACTCCCTAAGCGTACATGTAATTTGGAAAAACAGACACAGAGTGTTGATCACCGCTAGTGCTCAGCATTAGACTTGTACTACGTCTGCAGAACATGGACAATCAAGATGCAGTTTCGTCCTTTTGTTTTATATTCCCGGCAATGGGTGGATGCCACGTGCCTCCATTCGGGGAGCTGGACGACCCCGCCCTCCACGAATCTCTCCCCGTGGGGATACCAGGGGGTCTTTTGTCCAGTCTAATAGTTCCCCCCATTCTGCCTGGAAGTTATAATCCTTCCTCTAACCTATCCCTCACTTAGGCTGTATTTTCCCTTTGCTTTCTATTATCTTTCTAATTTATTGACCCGTTCTCCTGTCTTTTTTTTTCGGAACTTACCCCTTATGGCCATATCGACTGGGAACGCGGAAAAAGTCCCTTTTTCAATGACTGACTCTCAAAGTTGGAAGTAATTGATTTTTGCAATGGCTCATATTGGTGCATTAGTTAGCCTTTGGGGACCTTCCCCAACACCAACTGTCCAAAACCTTTTGGCTGAATGAGTTGGGATGTACCCTGGGCAAGACATCTTCACAATGAATGCCCTTTTTTCTCAGAGAACCATATATTTAAAAAGTACCTGTTTCACAGATTCATATTTCAAAAGTGCCTGTTTCACAGAATCATATTTAAAAAGTGCCTGTTTCACAGAATCATATTTCAAAAGTGCCTGTTTCACAGAATCATATTTCAAAAGTGCCTGTTTCACAGAATCATATTTAAAAAGTGCCTGTTTCACAGAATCATATTTCAAAAGTGCCTGTTTCACAGAATCATATTTCAAAAGTACCCGTTTCACAGAATCATATTTCAAAAGTACCCGTTTCACAGAATCATATTTCAAAAGTACCTGTTTCACAGAATCATATTTCAAAAGTACCTGTTTCACAGAATCATATTTCAAAAGTACCTGTTTCACGTACGACACAGGGTACCGAAGTCATGAATGTGTCTTAAGACCCTTAATACGGGTAGTAACATGTACATTACAATGAACCACCAATGGTTTTTGCCAGTTGAGTCTAACTTGCATACTACTACCCGAGTTAACTGTCCAAGACACACTCATGATCACGGCCCCGGGTTACTCCTTTACCTCTCTATACAAAATGCTCTCCTAACTTTTTAAAGGGCCAGCCACACTGCATACGATCCGAACCCAATGCGATGCGACTGTGACGATGTCTGTGAAGCATGATTCGCGTTAAATACTTCCGTCTGAAAAATAATTCTGCTACTTTCGCTCACTGTGCTCGGGTAGACCGCAATGCACGAATATATTAACCCTTTCGCCGCCAAAGTATCATTTTGTTCCACCATTCGTGACTTTAACACCTATGTCACTAAAAGGCATCAAATTGGGGTCTATTATCCAAAGGACCCTATTGGCTTAGTTTTGGGAAGTAAGGGTAGACCTTATGTTATATATGTCACAGAAGAATCCCCAATTCTGCAGATGGATTTTGTTCTCTACCCAGGTCATTTCAATGCACATTTTGGGCTGAAATATGGCTGGCGGTGAAAGGGTTAAAACACAATACAGTATTCATGGGCAATTACACATCTGTATTGTTAAAAAAAAATTTCAGGACTTTCCTGGTGTTGCACTGCTTCTGCCTCCGGGCATTGCCTCCAGGATTTTTCCCCGATCTTATCTACTAAATGTCCCATATGTGTCTGTTCCAGGCCGGAGGACGTTAAGCAGAATTTCATTCGTCGGTCTGGGGGACTACAAGTATGATGAGCGTAACTAGTAGGATTTCATCAGATTCATTTAGACAGTAGAATTTCACGTCAATCATGCCTCACAAATGTCAAAATCGGATCGTAGTGAATCGAATCGTATACAGTGTGGCTAGGCCTTAATGGCCCACCAGATCACGTTGTCAAAATCACGGGTTTCACGCGTTTTCCCTCTTATAGCCGGTAAGAAATCTTGTTTTGACCAGGTTTGACTCCCATACAAATGCCCCCAAATTGAAAGCGAAACATTATTTTAAAGAGCAGCCTCAATTTGAAGTTGGGGCATTTGTATGTGGGGCGCAGCTACCCAGAAAAAAGCCAAGGGACTTAATCGTGGTGGGTCAGTGTGTCTTTAACTTTATGGCCTACTGCTCGGCCAATCGGAAGAGTTGTTTACACTGTACTGTAACTGACACCGGTGTAGTAGATTCCAATGAGAACATCCTACCCACATTATCTGCCCGGATAAACCCATCATAATATTGTCAAAATAGTGCCCTTTTTGCCTATTAAGTCTTCCTACGCCCGCCTCCTTTGATCTTTTGCCTGCTCCACCCACTCCCCCCCTCCCCCCCCCCTCCCCCTAGTCGAAATAGATAATTTTCATCCTCGTTCTCCCCACTCACTCCCCCCCACCCCACCCCCCACCCCCAACCCACGTTTCATCGCCTTTAGGAAAACTTGAAGAGAGCAGCGAGGTTTCATTCAAGCTATTCCGATGTTGTTTTTTTGGGGTTTTTTTTCCTCTTCTGTGATTTGCTTTAAATGTACCGCGTGCATAGTGTATCTTTTGCGGTCTGGTATCTATGTCATTGAGAGAGAGAGAGAGAGAGAGAGAGAGGAGAGAGAGGGAGAGGGAGAGGGAGATTGAGAGGAGAGGGCGAGAGAGAGAGAGAGAGAGAGAGAGAGAGAGAGAGAGAGGGGAGAGAGAGAGAGAGAGGGAGAGAGAGGGAGAGAGAGAGAGAGATAGAGAGAGAGGGAGAGAAGAGAGAGAGAGAGAGAGAGAGAGAGAGAGAGAGAGAGAGAGAGAGAGAGAGAGGGAGAGACGGGAGAGGAGAGAGTGAGAGGGAGAGAGAGAGAGAGGAGAGATAGAGAGAGAGAGAGAGGAGAGAGAGAGAAGAGGGGAGAGAGAGGGAGAAGGAGAGAGAGAGAGAGAGAAGGAGAGGGACAGAGAGAGAGAGAGAAACTTGAGCGTGAGAACTCGAGAGAGGGAGAGGGTAAAGGGAGAACTTGAGATGTCTAGGGAGGAGAGAGAGAAAGGGAGACGGGAGACTTCTCTTTCTCAGGTGGAGAGGAGAGAGAATAGAAGAGAAAGAGAGGAAAATATGGAGGACAGAGAAACAGAGAGAGAGGGATAAAGATCGAGAGAAGAGAAAGAGATGGAGTAGGACAAGAGCGAGGGAGAGGGAGTAGAGATAGCTTTCTAGGTAGAGAGTAGCACGAGTAGGAGAGGGAGAATTCCTGAGTGAGTCTTGAGAGAGAGATCGAGAGAGGTTACTATGTTCTCTTAGGCAGAGAGTCAGAGAGAGGAGAGAGAGAGAGAGAGAGAGAGTTCCACTTCATTTCCTCTGACTTTCTGTCGTATTTTTTAACTTTCGTTTTCACTTTTGGAGTGCTTGCACTTTACTGTATTTTCGTTTCGTTGTACATTTTTTTTCTTAGACTAATAAAGCACTAGATAAAGGCTTCAAGTCTCTGGGCTCCACCTAAAACACAGACAGACAGATGGACAGACACAGACAGACAGACACACCACGCAACGCACGCACACAAAAAGCACACACACGCGCGCACGCACGCGCATCAACACACACACACGGACACAAGCACACACATACGCGCGCGCACACACACGGACAAACACACACACACACACACACACACACACACACACACACACACACACACAAACACCACACACGCACGCACGTATAATATATATACGCACGCACGACGCACGCACGCACGCACGCGCGCACACACTACACACACGCACACATACGACACACGCACACACACACACGCACACACAAGACACACAACCACACACACACACACACACACACACACACACACACACACACACACTAACTGGTGAATCACTTTAAATGGAAGGAAGTAAAGTCGAAGAACATGCCTACGTGGTAACGTAAACATGAACATGCCCACATGCATAGAAACGCGCACGCAACATACCGTTTTGTTCATGGTGCACACGCACACGCACACACACACACACACAACACACGCACGCACTGCACACGCACGTACGCACGCACGCACGCACGCACGCACGCACGCACGCACGCACGCACACACACACACACGCACGCACACACGCACACGCACAACACACTACCACACACACACAAACACGCACACTACACACACACACACAACACACACACACACACACACAGAGGCAACACACAACCCCATTGTTGGCCTGTGATATGACTACCACACACATACCACCCTCTCTTTCACAACTTGATGCCACTTACACCCTGTATCCCTAATGTTCTCATCGTTTAGCTGGTCTACCACATTTGTACCACACGTGTTCAACACGCTTCGCTGTTGGGATACATCCCTGGAGTCTTTAAGCCAGGGAAAGACAGGAAGAAGAATAAGAATCCCTTTGTCTTTTTTCATGAGGATACCACTGCTTCCCCCCTCCCCATTTTAACATTTTGTGTTTATCGCACCGCGTCTCGTGCGTGCCTTTATGCATGTATCCCTGTGTGTGGT
>CM065691.1:57545351-57555351 GCA_017654935.2 Phymorhynchus buccinoides
TGACCTAGTGTGGCTCCCATACAAATTTCCTCATGCACGAAAACGAGACATCACTTTAAAGATCCACCAGATCACGTGTCAAAATCACGGGTTTCACGTGTTTTCCCTCTTAGCAAGAAATCTTGTTTTGACCAGGCTTGGCTCCCATAAAAATGCCCCCAAATTCAAAGCAAAGCATCATTTTAAAGAGCAGCCTCAATTTGCATTTGGAGGCATGTGTGTGTGGGTCACAGCTACCCAGAAAGAAAAGAACGGAATTACTTAATCGTGGTGCGTCAGTGTGTCTTTAAAGAGCAGCCTCGATCGCATAATTATGAGGAAAGTCTGTATGTGGGCCACACCGACCCAGAAAAAAACAAGGGACTTAATCCAACCGGGCCAATGGGTCTTTAAGAAAACTACGACTAGGATTCAAAGCAATCACATAGAACTCACATAGGATGCAAAGCAATGTTGGGGAGACAGTGGAAACTATCGATGGCTTGGAGTCAAAACGGACTATCTTTAGATAGTCCATTGACATATTATTGAACTTATTACGAAAACTAATAACTTGTATAAAAAAAAGACTGCTGAAATATTGGAAGCAAAACCCCCTTTGTATGTTCCTGCAGTCATTGTTTGATACAAGTTACTAGTTTTTGTAATAAATCCAATAATATGTCAATGGACTATCAAAAGATAGTCCGTTTTGACTCCAAGCCATCGCTATATACTACAAACAAGACTTAGTTCGCAACAACCTCTAGAGAAACGTTGCTTCCTCTACTGTTTGGAAGTCATATTTAGACATGACCGAGTGGCACGCGCGCGCGCATACACACCCACACCCACGTGCACACACGCACATGCGCGCACACGAATGCACGCGCGCGCGCACGCACACACACGTACACACACGTGCACACACACACACACACACACACACACACACACACACACACTCACTCACACATACGCAATCACATACACACACACACACACACATACACACACACATACATACACACACACACACACACACACACACACACACACACACACACACACACACACACACACACACACACACACACACACACACACACACACACATATATATATATACACATATACACACAGAGACACGCACACACACACACACACACACACACACACATATATATATATACACTCAAATACTCAAACACACATACACACACAACAAACAACAACAACAGCAACGACGACAAGAACAACGACACACACGTACACTCTGTCTCTGTCTCTCTCTCTCTCTGCGTTTCTCTCTCTGTCTCTCTCTCTGCGTCTCTCTCTTCCACTATATGCCTGTCTGTCTGCCTGTCTCTCTCTCTCTGTCTCTGTGTCTCTGTCTGTCTGTCTCTGTCTGTCTGTCTCTGTCTGTCTGTCTGTCTCTCTCTCTCTCTCTCTCTCTCTCTCTCTCTCTCTCTCTCTCTCTCTCTCTCTCTCTCTCTCTCTCTCTCTCTCCTCTCTCTCATTCCACTTCGTCACTGTCAGTTAGTTAAAAGACCTCAGCGTTCTAATGCAATCCAGCTGGCAGGCTTCTCATAGCTCTAATGGCGGAGGAAGCATTTCGTTATGATGATGAGTGTTCGAGGGTGTTTACACGCCTTTTGGTAGAAAGGTGGGATTGGTTTACTAGAGTGCTGCTGCTCTCTCTCTCTCTCTCTCTCTCTCTCTCTCTCTCTCTCTCTCTCTCTCTCTCTCTCTCTCTCTCTCTCTCTCTCTCTCTCTCCTCTCTCTCTCTCTCTCTCTCTCTCTCTCTCTCTCTCTCTCTCTCTCTCTCTCTCTCTCTCTGTCCTTAATATCTTGTATTATGGATGTTCCCTTTTTTCTTTTTTGAGTTAACAATTTCCCGTTCCCACTGTTGCTTTGACATGGGCAGATGGTTCATTAAAACGTTGTTCTTGTTCGGGTTCTCTCTCTCTCTCTCTCTCTCTCTCTCTCTCTCTCTCTCTCTCTCTCCTCTCTCTCTCTCTCTCTCTCTCTCTCTCTCTCCTCTCTCTCTCTCTCTCTCTGTCTCTCTGTGTGTGTAACAAACCATATTGAAGCGTTTTGCGAGTGTTTGAAGCTCCTCTCTCTCTCTCTCTCTCTGTCTGCTGGTGTGTCTCTCTCATTCTCTCTCTCTCTCTCTCTCTCTCGTCTCTGTCTCTGAAGCATCTCTCTCTCTCTCTCTCTCTCTCTCTCTATCTCTCTCTCTCTCTCTCTCTCTCTCTCTCTCTCTCTCTGTCTCTCTCTCTCTCTCTCTCTGTCTCTCTCTCTCTCTCTCTGTCTCTCTCTCTCTCTCTCTCTCTCTCTCTCTCTCTCTCTCTCTCTCTCTCTCTCTCTCTCTCTCTCTCTCTCTCTCTCTGTGTCTCTGTGTGTTGTGTGTATTATTATGCCAATGTCAATTAAACCATTTTGAAGCGTTTTGGAGTGTTTGAAACATCTCTCTCTCTCTCTCTCTAATATTATTATGATCAGTTGTATATGATGTTTTGTTTATCCTGTACCCCCTTCATGAGGGGCAAAGGCCTAAATGAATAAATCATTGTCATTGTCATTGTCATTGTCATTGTCTCTCTCTCTCTCTCTCTCTTCTCTCTCTCTCTCTCTCTCTCTCTCTCTCTCTCTCTCTCTCTCTCTCTCTCTCTCTGTCTCTCTCTGTGTGTGTATTATTATGCCAATGTCAATGAAACCATTTTGAAACGTTTTGAAGTGTTTGAAGCGTCTCTCTCTCTCTCTCTCTCTCTCTCTCTCTCTCTCTCTCTCTCTCTCTCTCTCTCTCTCTCTCTCTCTCTCTCTCTCTCTCTCTCTCTCTCTCTCTCTCTCTCTCTCTGTGTCTCTCTCTGTGTGTGTATTATTATGCCAATGTCAATGAAACCATTTTTGAAACGTTTTGAAGTGTTTGAAGCGTCTCTCTCTCTCTCTCTCTCTCTCTCTCTCTCTCTCTCTCTCTCCTCTCTCTCTCTCTCTCTCTCTCTCTCTCTCTCTCTCTCTACTCTCTCTCTCTCTCTCTCTCTCTCTCTCTCTCTGTGTGTATTATTATGCCAATGTCAATGAAACCATTTTGAAACGTTTTGAAGTGTTTGAAGCGTCTCTCTCTCTCTCTCTCTCTCTCTCTCTCTCTCTCTCTCTCTCTCTCTCTCTCTCTCTCTCTCTCTCTCTCTCTCTCTCTCTCTCTCTCTCTCTCTCTCTCTCTCTCTCTCTCTCTCTCTCTCTCTCTCTCTCTCTCTCTCTCTCTCTCTCTCTCTCTCTAGTGTGTATCTATTATGCTCAATGTCAATTAAACCATTTTGAAATTTTTGAAGTGTTTGAAGCGTCTCTCATTCTCTCTCTCTCTCTCTCTCTCTCTCTTCTCTCGTCTCTCTCTCTCTCTCTCTCTCTCTCTCTCTCTCTCTCTCTCTCTCTCTCTCTCTCTCTCTCTCTCTCTCCCCCTCTCTCTCTCTCTCTCAGACATCTGGGTGGAGTGCCACTTATTCAGATGGAGTGATGAACAGGGACATAGGACTCCCATCGGCTGGAATTCAACTTTGAAACAATAACTGAAAGAAATGGATTTTTTCCCTTTTTATATTTCTGTTAATTTTTTTTTATCTGTTTCTTCTCCGTATTCGTTTGTTCGTAAGTCTGGGTATCTGCCTATGTGTCTGCAGAGCTAGCCGTAAGATCCGGACATTTTGAATGCAAAAAGAGGGTAAACATTTAGGATAGATTATACCCGTATAATTTTAAATACGCTGGTATATTACATTGGTGCAAGTGGGTAAGTAAGATACAGGTTCAGTTACACACATCCATCCCTAGCAAGGATTGGTATATGGCTTGTATGCCAGTCAGTCGTTTCCGACCATGACTGCCAGATAGCAGAGGGGGCAGTGTTGATGTTGAAAACGCGTGTCACCTGGCAATATTTTACTGAAAGAAAAGAAATATAATTATTAAACCAGGCATCAATGATGCTTAAAACAAACCCTGACCCACCCCACCCCTTTTTAAAAACCAGCTGTATTTCCCCCATTTCATTTTGTTTTAAAGATACACTGACCAACGGTGTTTGGAAAAAAACACGATTAAGTCCCTTGGTTTGTTTTTTTCTGGGTAGCTGTGACCCACATAGAAATGTCCCCATGTTCAAATTGAGGCTGCTCTTTAAAATGATGTATCGCTTTGAATTTGGGGGCATTTGTATGGGGAGAGTTTCCCCCCAAGACCCTGTCAAAACAAGATTTCTTTCCAGCTATAAGAGGGAAAAACAACACGTTGAAATTGTGAAACCCGTGATTTTGACACGTGATCTGGTGGGTCTTTAAATAAAAGTGATTAAACAGGATTCACACCTCTCCAGTCAAAAAAACAAACAAAAACGGGGGTCAGAAATGGCAGACGTGTCAAAAGTAGTGAAGAAACCCTATGTGGACAAAATACTGAAGGGGGGGGGGGGGGGGGGGGGGGGGGGGGGGGGGGGAGGGGGGGGGGGGGGGGGGGGGGGGGGGGGTGGGGGGGGGGTCATCCAGTTAGAAAGAAAACCAGTTTATCCCGAACAGAATCCCGATGATGATGACAATGACGTAGCGGTGTTAATTAAGTCATCCACAGTAGTTAAATATGCAATGGTGATGATGATGATGATGATGATGATGATGATGGTGACGATGACGTCGATGATGATGATGATGACGTATTCATGTTTACACACGAACGCAGTTACCAGTTTTTAAAACATAAAAACAGTAGCCTTGCACGTGCTACACGCGCTTTGCATGGAGTCACTCCCATTTCGCTCCGTCACTGTCAATGGAAAAGACGTCGGTGTTCTTCTAATGCAGTCCAGATGCTGCTCTTCTCACTACTGTTAATGGGTTGTTATTATTACAGCTAGGACTCCTTCCATCAAAAAGGGATGTGTTTCTTCTTGTTAGTTCCCGAGCGAAGCTTCAGGAAGTATTGTTTTTGTTTCATCCGTCCGTCCGTCCGTGCGTGCGTTCATTCATCCGTCCGTCCAGCCGCGTTTTCTGGAATACCGTTCAGTCTATTGCAACCACTTTTAATGTACAAATTTGACAGGATATTACCTATCGATTGATTGCTTTAGTTTGATTTCAAGCTCCAGATCATGCTGATCATGGGGTTTAAATCCCAACACGCTTAATTGCTAATATATTGCGAAGTTTTGCACATAAATTATTTTAAAGCGTGTTTTTTCACGTTTTATGACGAAAGGGGTTTTAACGCTATAACCATAGCTTTGTCTGTGCGCGCGTGCAAATCAAAGTGTTCGACCCTCAAGGCTGTATCTCAATAACTACTGCATGGAATCGCTTCAAATTTAGTGTGGTGGTGCATCACGACACACAAATGATCCCATGCAAAAATAATAACCGTGCTGACCTTGACCTTGAAGTTTGACCTTGTTCTCCTTTAAGTTTATCTGTCAGTCTGTGTGACTGTCCGTGAAAACAGAAGCTTTGCATAAATAGCATAACATATGTATAAAGTGTCCAACTCACACGTCACAAACCTCGCAGCCTGGTATGACCAAACTGATAACTAGATTTCCCAAGCCTGCCCCCCTCTCCTCACCCTGCCCCTCCCCCCCCCCCCAAAAAAAAAAGAGGTAGGCGCTGCGCTTGCAGCGACGCGCTCTCCGAATTTCACAGAGATGAGTCTCCGTGACGAGAATTTACCATATAACAAAAATACATTCCCTCAAAAAAGGCGGTGTTGCTCCTTTTTGCCTTATTATTTTCTGTCTGTGTGTATCTGTCCGTCTGTCTGTCTGTCTGTCTGTGAAGACAGAAGCTTTACATAAATAGTGTAAAATATTTACAAAGTGCTATTTCAGTCGTACGACTGTGACGACGTCTGTGAGGCATGATTCCGTTGAAATATTACTGACTACATGAAACCGATAAAAACAAATCCTACACACACCCTTACACGCACCCACGCACTCACGCACGCACGCACGCGCACGCACGCGCACGCACGCACGCGCACGCACGCACGCACACACACACACACACACACACACACACACACACACACACACACACACACACACACACACACACACACACACACACACACACACACACACACACACAGACACACACACGGTTATATTCTTTAAATGTAAATCTAACTCTTTATTAAATGGGGGTGGGGGCATGATTAGGTCTGCATCACTGTCCTACCACTTAGGCCTACCTTAATGCTTACACACATTTACAGGCACACCCACTCACACTTACCACACCAACATCACACTACAATATAATACCGTCTGAATCACTTTTAGTGGAAGGACGTTAAACTGAAGAACACACACACACACACACACACATACACACACACACCACACATACACACACATACACGCACACGCACGCACGCACGCACGCACGCACGCACGCACGCACGCACGCACGCACACACACACACACACACACACACACACACACACACACACACACACACACACACACACACACACACACACACACACACACACACACACACATTTTTCAGTCGACTCAATCAACAAAATGGTTCTTTGTATTTAATTTTTTATCACAAGGGTTGCTTGACTCTAAGGCGTGATTTGTGGTTTAAAGCGGTGAAACTACAAGCCATTGTATATACTGTAACATGAATAAGTAGTTTCTGGAACTTTTTAGCACATTTAATTAACTGTCCGCGGTCTGTTCTAGTCCGGTATTCCACACGTCATTCGTTTATGGGCACACGACCTCGCTTTTATTGACGTCACTAAAACATGGGTTCTCATCGTTCTGTTCTTGTGGAAATGAGCAGTCTGGGTCATTCAGAATTTAAAGTCTATATCTCTAGCTCTGTTTGTCTGTATCTCTGTCTCTGTCTGTCTGTCTGTCTCTGTCTTTCTCTCTCTCTCTCTCTCTCTCTCTCTCTCTCTCTCTCTCTCTCTCTCTCTCTCTCTCTCTCTCTCTCTCTCTCTCTCTCTCTCTCTCTCTCTCTCTCTCTCTCCTCTCTCTCTCTCTCTCTCTCTCTCTCTCTCTCTCTCTCTCTCTCTCTCTCTCTCTCTCTCTCTCTCCTCTCTCTCCTCTCTCTCTCTCTCTCTCTCTCTCTCTCTCTCTCTCTCTCTCTCTCTCTCTCTCTCTCTCTCTCTCTCTCTCTCTCTCTCTCTCTCTCTCTCTCTCTAGTAGGTAAAGGGGTGGACTCGGACAGCCCGAATATCAATTCGGTCTATGCCAAGCAGCGGGACTCTCCTTGCTATATCCACTTTTCACCGCCGTGATTTCCCGCGTGCGTAAAGCCACGGGTCAGACTTGCCTTAAGTCCGAAGGACTCGGCGTTCAGGTCGATTTTGTCGTCAAAGTGGGAAAAAAGGCGAGGCTAGGATGCGAACCTAGGTCACTGACGCATTGAAATTGGCAGGCGAACGCCTCCTGTCCAACCACATTCCTTCCCCAACGATAGCGCAAAAAGCGCCACGAGACATTTTAAAAGTTGAGGGGCCGATACACTGCACACGATGCGATCTGAGTGTGACGATGTCTGTGAGGCATGATTCACGTGAAATACGTCCGTCTCAAATAACTCTACTGTTTTCGTTCACCCTGCTCGCGTAGACCGCAATGCACGAATCAAGTCAAATGTCTGATACCCAAAATACATACATTTCATCAGATCCGTGTACGGGTGGACTACAAATAATAGTGAACACAACTAGTAGGATTTCATCAGATTCATTGACACAGTACAATTTCACGAGAATCATGCCTCCGAATTGTCACAGTCGGATCGCATTGTATACAGTGTGCCTGCCCTTTAAAGGGCCAGCTACACGTCAAACTAAAATCGTACGACTGTACGATACGATTCGATCACGTGGTCTTGAAGAACAAATTTGATTCGCGCGCTTCGAGACCACGTGATCGAATCGTATCGTAAAATCGTACGAGTTCAGTTGACGTGTAGCATGCCCTTCACCAAAGTGCTTCCAATAGAGAAAAGCGAAGGAAATTTAAACTGCACGTGCAGCCCGCTGTGCTATGAAACACTAGTAGACACTTCGTTTCTCTGTCGTCACTGACAGTGACGTAGTAAGTTGTAAGAACAGCCATCAGCCTTAAGGACCCACTGACCCGGCTGGATTAAGTCCCTTGGTTTTTTTTCTGGCTGGGTGTGGCCCACATACAGAGGTTCCTCATATACGATCGAGGCTGCTCTTTAAAACGATGTCTCGTTTTCGTGCATGGGGACATTTGTATGGGAGCCACACTTGGTCAAAATAAGATTTATTTCCATCGAGAGTGGGGAACCCGTGAACCTCGTGATTTTCACTCAGGGACCTGGTGGGTCTTTAAGGGCCAGCCACACTGCATACGATTCGATCACAATGCGGCGCGATTGTGGCGATGCCTGTGAGTCATGATTCGCGTGAAATACTTCCGTCTAAAAATAATTCTGTTATTTTCGTTCACTGTACTCAAGTAGGATTACTGGAATTTTCCCACCGAACTTTTCCCACACGGAGTTTTCCCACCCTAGGTCTTTTCCCGCCTGGACTTTTACCACCCGGACTTTTCCCACCCTTGGTCTTTTCCCACCCGGACTTTTCCCACCCTTGTTTTTTTCCGGACAGGACTTTTCCCACATGGACTTTTCCCACCTTAAGTCTTTTCCGGCCCGGACTTTTCCCCACATGGACTTTTCCAACCTTAGGTCTTTTCCGGCCCGGACTTTTCCCACCCTAGGACTGTTCCCACCCTAGGTCTTTTCCCACCCGGACTTTTCCCACCCTAGGTCTTTTCCCACCCGGACTTTTCCCACCCTAGCTCTTTTCCCACCCGGACCTTTCCCACCCTAGGTCTTTTCCCACCCGGACTTTTCCTACCATAGGTCTTTTCCCGCCCGGACATTTTACACCCAATCATACATGCATCTATTTTTGGTATGCCAGTCAGACCAGTGGGAAAAGTCCGGACACTCTCAAGTACATGAATAAAATGAAATGTATGATACAAAAATACAGATATTTCGTGTACAGGGGACGACAAATATCATAGTGAACAAATCTAGTAGGATTTCATCAAATTCATTTAGACACATGAATTTTACGAGAATCATGCCTTACAAAGGTCAAATCGCATCGCATTGGGGTCGAATCGTACGTATTGTGGCGGCCTCTTTATGCAGAGCAGATGTGTGTTTCTCCAAGCTGTAACCAAGTGATTTAGGCAATTGCAGTTAACGTGATGAGGTTAAGTTCTTGTGCATAGTTGAAGAAAATAAATGGGAAAATAGCTCCAACAAGTGTGTGTGTGTGTGTGTGTGTGTGTGTGTGTGTGTGTGTGTGTGTGTGTGTGTGTGTGTGTGTGTGTGTGTGTGTGTATGTGTGTGTGTGTGTGTGTGTGTGTGTGTGTGTGTGAGAGAGAGAGAGAGAGAGAGAGAGAGAGAGAGAGAGAGAGAGAGAGAGAGAGAGAGAGAGAGAGAGAGAGAGAGAGAGAGAGAGAGAGAGAGAGAGAGAGAGGTAATTTGTTTTAGAGTGTTAATATGTATGTGAGTTCTGTTTTCTTCATTAGATAATTGATAATTAAACAATTATGTTTTTTTAATTACTTTTTGTTTTAGAATGTTATTTTATGTAATAGAGTTATGTTTTCTTCATTAGATAATTGATAATTAAGCAATTATATTTTTTAATTACTTTTGTTTTAGAGTGTTATTATGTATGCGAGTTATGTTTTCTTCGTTAGACAGTTGATAATTAAACAAAGAAAACCACAAAAACTAACATTTTTTATTAACTTAAACTTGTCCTGTATCCCGACCCTGATTCCCTACATTTTGGGGAACTTTTTGGATCTTCCCAGTAATGACTAGTAGGGTGTAGAGTGGCACAGTGGTATCGCGTTCGCTTCGTGTCAAGTAAACCCGAGTTCGAACCTGGGTACAGGGGATTTTTTCCTCTCACTTTGCACTAGGCCTTAACGGTCTGAACGTGGAGTCTTTCGGA
>CM065691.1:57575351-57577851 GCA_017654935.2 Phymorhynchus buccinoides
TATTTTCAGAATTGCTGTTGCACCATCTATAGTCCTCTCTATTTTCAGAATTGCTGTTGCACCATCTATAGTCCTCTCTATTTTCAGAATTGCTGTTGCACCATCTATAGTCCTCTCTATTTTCAGAATTGCTGTTGCACCATCTATAGTCCTCTCTATTTTCAGAATTGCTGTTGCACCATCTATAGTCCTCTCTATTTTCAGAATTGCTGTTGCACCATCTATAGTCCTCTCTATTTTCAGAATTGCTGTTGCACCATCTATAGTCCTCTCTATTTTCAGAATTGCTGTTGCACCATCTATAGTCCTCTCTATTTTCAGAATTGCTGTTGCACCATCTATAGTCCTCTCTATTTTCAGAATTGCTGTTGCACCATCTATAGTCCTCTCTATTTTCAGAATTGCTGTTGCACCATCTATAGTCCTCTCTATTTTCAGAATTGCTGTTGCACCATCTATAGTCCTCTCTATTTTCAGAATTGCTGTTGCACCATCTATAGTCCTCTCTATTTTCAGAATTGCTGTTGCACCATCTATAGTCCTCTCTATTTTCAGAATTGCTGTTGCACCATCTATAGTCCTCTCTATTTTCAGAATTGCTGTTGCACCATCTATAGTCCTCTCTATTTTCAGAATTGCTGTTGCACCATCTATAGTCCTCTCTATTTTCAGAATTGCTGTTGCACCATCTATAGTCCTCTCTATTTTCAGAATTGCTGTTGCACCATCTATAGTCCTCTCTATTTTCAGAATTGCTGTTGCACCATCTATAGTCCTCTCTATTTTCAGAATTGCTGTTGCACCATCTATAGTCCTCTCTATTTTCAGAATTGCTGTTGCACCATCTATAGTCCTCTCTATTTTCAGAATTGCTGTTGCACCATCTATAGTCCTCTCTATTTTCAGAATTGCTGTTGCACCATCTATAGTCCTCTCTATTTTCAGAATTGCTGTTGCACCATCTATAGTCCTCTCTATTTTCAGAATTGCTGTTGCACCATCTATAGTCCTCTCTATTTTCAGAATTGCTGTTGCACCATCTATAGTCCTCTCTATTTTCAGAATTGCTCTTGCACCATCTATAGTCCTCTCTATTTTCAGAATTGCTGTTGCACCATCTATAGTCCTCTCTATTTTCAGAATTGCTCTTGCACCATCTATAGTCTTCTCGATTTGTTATAGGTTATGTTTTAACTCAGAAATAAAGGTTTATGCCATTTTCTGATTTTGTTCTCTTGTGCGAATACTTTGTTTTAATTCACTCTTCAACACTTGTTTTTAATATCTCTTTATTCCTTTCATATGTCCACACTTTGTCACGCTCTTTTAACCGCTCATCTTCTTCGTCTTTTAACCCTCATTTTCAGTGTCTGTTTTATTGCTGTAATGACGCAAAAACATGTAATAAAGCAAAAAAGAAAATCGCTTTCGTTAGTATTTTTTCTTGTCTGCATGATGTAACATTATTAGACCTATCCGTTTGTCCGTGAATCGTTTTGTTCTTTTCTGAATCGCAACTGTTTTATTGTTACTTATTCTTTTATTATATATTTTTTTCTGATGGACTGAGATGCGTCAGAAGGTTCTATGAATGCTCCTTAATTCTGATTAGGAAGTGTATTCATTTTTAAGCGCAGCACTTACATCGGTTCTGACGTTCGACAACTCGTTTTGAAGATCGCATTGTTGGGATTAAGTGTTGCCCAAATTGACTGGTCCATAGCATTAGTATTCTTTCTTCTTTTTTGTGTGCTCTCCTCGAGTTTTCTTTGATTTCTTTCGATTTTTTATCTACACTTTCTAATTGTAATTTTTTTTAATGCATAGTTTCTTTGCTTTTACCTCATAATTATGTCATAGCGTTTCTTTATGATTTATTTCTTGTCTTTTCCTCTGCTCTCGTTCTCGTTCCGTCGCGTAGGCCTAATGTCTCTTTTTAACCCTTTCACCGCCAGCCATATTTCAGCAAAATATTGCCAGTAAATTGACCTGGGTAGAGATGAAAATCCATCTGCAGTATTGGGGATTCTTCTGTGACATATCTAAACTAAGATCTACCCTTACTTCCCAAAACTAAGACAATAGGGTCTTTGGATAATAGACCCCAATTTGGTGCCTTTTAGTGACATAGGTGTTAAATCACTGTGGTGCTAAAATGCGACTTTGGCGGTCAAAGGGTTAGTGACATAGGTGTTAAATCACTGTGGTGCTAAAATGCGACTTTGGCGGTGAAAGGGTTAATGACGTAGGTGTTAATCACTGTGGTGCTAAAATGCGACTTTGGCGGTGAAAGGGTTAATGACATAGGTGTTAATCACTGTGGTGCTAAAATGCGACTTTGGCGGTGAAAGGGTTAATGACATAGGTGTTAATCACTGTGGTGCTAAAATGCGACTTTGGCGGTGAAAGGGTTAATGACATAGGTGTTAATCATTGTGGTGCTAAAATGCGACATTGGCGGTGAAAGGGTTAATGACATAGGTGTTAATCACTGTGGTGC
>CM065691.1:57582851-57587851 GCA_017654935.2 Phymorhynchus buccinoides
GTATTTGTTTGAGAAAAGGAAGACAATCTTAATGAAAATGGTCCTATCAAGTTTTCGTGTTTGCAAACTACACTGTCTAAACATGGGAGAGAGAGAAAGAGAGAGAGAGAAACTCGAAACTCGAATGAAACTCGAATGTTTATTGAGGATAACAGAATAAGCACAAAATAAAACAGGTCCTCAGACAAAGCAAGCAAGCAAACAACAATTAAACCATAAGCAACAACACAAATAAACTACAATCAAAACAGACTACAGAAATCAGGAATATACATGAAAAAATGCATACACAAACACACACACATATGCACACATATGCACGCCTGCACGTACATACATACACACATTTTTATCCACATATCTAATATCATCTCATAACATGACATTCTGTAGGGTAATAATAATAACTACCATTGAATAGGGAAAGAAAATATCGTCAGAATGTAAACGCATACAATGAAATAATTTGTCCTCCCGCGTTTAGCAATACATTCATTGGATGCAAGTCACAAAGTATTATAAAAAACGTAATAAACAAGCTATTAATGTAAATATTTGTGGTTGATATATTGGAAGGGAATCGTTTTTACATTATGCAGAGGAAACAGCATGGCGTACATATAGGTGCTTTACAAACGTTCTATAAATATTTAGGAGGAGAGGGAGGGAGAGAGAGAGAGAGAGAGAGAGAGAGAGAGAGAGAGAGAGAGAGAGAGAGAGAGAGAGAGAGAGAGAGAGAGAGAGAGAGAGAGAGAGAGAGAGAGAGAGAGAGAGAGAGAGAGAGAGAGAGAGAGAGAGAGAGAGAGAGAGAGAGAGAGAGAGAGAGACAGCGAGATAGAGAGACAGAGACACAGAGAGAGACAGCGAGACAGAGACTGAGAAAGACTATTTACTCAGCACACCTCCTTCCAGACAATAGCCGTACACAGAACCTGACAATCAGCTCTTTGACCTATCCACCAGTCTTGTTCATGCCAACACTCTTCAAAAGAACAATTATCGTTGTCCCCCTCTAGTCTGTGGATTTCAACATCTTCCTCTCTGTGTATCCAGTCTCTGTGTCTATCTGCTCCTTGTTTGTCTCTTTGTCTGCATCTATGTTTGTTTACTCTGCCCCCCCCCCCCTCTCTCCCTCTCTCTCTTTCTCTCCCCCCCCCCCTCCTTCCTTCTCCAGGGACAGAATGGAAGAATAGGCACAGCCTCAATTCTTATCCTTGTTAATTGAAATAATAAAGTGTCTGAAAGTCTGAGTTCTGAACTCTCTCTCTCTCTCTCTCTCTCTCTCTCTCTCTCTCTCTCTCTCTCTCTCTCTCTCTCTCTCTCTCTCTCTCTCTCTCTCTCTCTCTCTCTCTCTCTCTCTCTCTCTCTCTCTCTCTCTCTCTCTCTCTCTCTCTCTCTCTCTCTCTCTCTCTCTCTCTCTCTCTCCTCCCTCTCTCTCTTTTCCCGTCTCTCTTTTTCGCTCTCTATGGGGTTTTTTTGCTGGCATCAAAACATGAAAAAAGCTCTGTTGGATTTAGCTTTGTACATCTACGAAGCTAGCAAGAGAACTCATAATGCATTGTCCTAGGCATATACTTTGATTTAGTAGTACTGCGTTGTGCTGCATTTTTGTGTGCACTATTTCAATTATGATGTGTTTGCTTGTTGTTGGCTTCTTCCTTCTTTTTCTTATACAAAATTGTGTATGTGAACTTCATTAGTATGGGGCTATGGCCTTAACCTGATTAAACATTCGTATTCGTATTCGTATTCCCTCTATGTTTTTCTCTTTTTTCTCAGGCATCGGATAATCATCATGTGGTTATCTGACCCATGTAGAGACATTTCATTCTTGATGAGCTTTGCTAAAATTCAGCAGAAAAGTAACAAACTGAACCAACTTAGAAAGTCTTTTTTTAGTGCACCGCTATTAAAGAAGAAGAAGAAAGGGAGAAAACACACGCAAAAAACAATCACCATGACTTTAACTCCTGTTTTCAATTATGCTCATTCAACAACTTAGCATGACTTCAATTCCTGTTTTAATGATGCTCATTGAAGCAATAGCAAAGGTCAAATCAATCTCCCACAAAGAAGACTGTTCGTGTTCCCTTACAACACGTCTTGTAGGTCACTGGAATTAAATCAAATTGATATTGTCATGTCTTCCTTGGCAGAAGTTTGCACTGTGCACAGGAATGTTTTTTTTAATGTCGAGCAGTTGCTTCCAAACCGCGATAACTGTTTTGCCAGTGCACAGGTTACTTTCCGTGGCCATTCTAACACTACTCATTGTAGACCTACAGGCAGCGGATGGCCATTAGAACTGTTTTGACAGTGCACAGGTTACTTTCCGTGGCCATTCTAACACTACTCATTGTAGACCTACAGGCAGCGGATGGCCATTAGAACTGTTTTGACAGTGCACAGGTTACTTCCCGTGGCCATTCTAACACTACTCATTGTAGACCTACAGGCAGCGGATGGCCATTAGAACTGTTTTGACAGTGCACAGGTTACTTTTTTTCCGTGGCCATTCTAACACTACTCATTGTAGACCTACAGGCAGCGGATGGCCATTAGAACTGTTTTGACAGTGCACAGGTTACTTTCCGTGGCCATTCTAACACTACTCATGGTAGACCTACAGGCAGCGGATGGCCATTAGAACTGTTTTGACAGTGCACAGGTTACTTCCCGTGGCCATTCTAACACTACTCATGGTAGACCTACAGGCAGCGGATGGCCATTAGAACTGTTTTGACAGTGCACAGGTTACTTCCCGTGGCCATTCTAACACTACTCATGGTAGACCTACAGGCAGCGGATGGCCATTAGAACTGTTTTGACAGTGCACAGGTTACTTCCCGTGGCCATTCTAACACTACTCATTGTAGACCTACAGGCAGCGGATGGCCATTAGAACTGTTTTGACAGTGCACAGGTTACTTTCCGTGGCCATTCTAACACTACTCATTGTAGACCTACAGGCAGCGGATGGCCATTAGAACTGTTTTGACAGTGCACAGGTTACTTCCCGTGGCCATTCTAACACTACTCATTGTAGACCTACAGGCAGCGGATGGCCATTAGAACTGTTTTGACAGTGCACAGGTTACTTCCCGTGGCCATTCTAACACTACTCATTGTAGACCTACAGGCAGTAGATGGCCATTAGAACTGTTTTGACAGTGCACAGGTTACTTTCCGTGGCCATTCTAACACTACTCATTGTAGACCTACAGGCAGCGGATGGCCATTAGAACTGTTTTGACAGTGCACAGGTTACTTTCCGTGGCCATTCTAACACTACTCATGGTAGACCTACAGGCAGCGGATGGCCATTAGAACTGTTTTGACAGTGCACAGGTTACTTCCCGTGGCCATTCTAACACTACTCATTGTAGACCTACAGGCAGCGGATGGCCATTATTAGATTAGGTGGTTATGTGACCAAGTGATGCTATCTGAAATGGACCTTGCTCTGATGAGAGTCTGTTCGCTGTTCCGCACATTATGTCTGATGGAAACTAACTGGATACCTACCAGAGTGGGTTGGGAGGCTGGGTGTAGGGTGGGGAGGGTGGTGGTAAGATGAGGAATGGGGGAGGGTCAGATTAGGCAGGGTGGAATTTTTCTTGAGCATAATAATTATCACGTATGACTTCCAAACTGATTTCCAAACCTCGGTAAACTATTTTTCACTCCATACTCCTTCTTCTGGTTACTATAATCATAGGCTGGGCAATCTGATGAAACGATAAGAAAAACAAGATCGTGTGAACGCTAGATCCACCAGTCGCGCGGCGGATGCATTTTCGGCTCCAGTCACTTTGACCTTTGACCAATGACCTTCATCTTCGAACTAGGCCTAGATATTCTAACTACCCACCCGCATGCGGAGTGTGATGATCCTGGGTCCCTCCCTTCAAACGCTATCGTGGCAATATGCATATATAATGGCCATTACTATTTAGCACAGACAGCCCTGGAAAACATTAAGCAGCTTCGCCTCGCGGCTGATAATAAAGAGGAAGAAACATTGAGACAGGTGTACTGAAATAAGGACGGACAGACAGAAAGACAAAGTAAAGGATAAAATGTTAAAAAAGAAAAGAGAAAAAAAAAGATCGTGATAGGATGACCTCTCCCTTTCACATGGTCCGTTTTATTGCAGAAATCTTACAAAAAGAACAGTATTTACAATAACGTTTATTATTCGTATTTTGTATGTAGAATGTCACGTCTTGTAAACTTTAAATGCTCGCCAAATGTTCTAAAGGGTATTTTTGTTTTTGCAAAATTAGTCTATTATACATTAGTCATGTAAGTGATATGTCATGGCAGTATGATTTTATTTCAAGTAAACGTATTGAATTCAAACTTGATTGGGACATGGGAATACGGATGTTTCTTAATAGAATGTTCACACCTTTCCTATTTTACCTGCTAACTAATTGTGTGCGAGAAATGCGTGTGCTCATGCATGTATTAAAGTCGTAATGTGTGATAATGATGTGTGTGTGTGTGTGTGTGTGTGTGTGTGTGTGTGTGTGTGTGTGTGGAAGTAAGAGAACGTTGTGTGTGTGCATCGTGCTTATTTTACTTTCTAATGATTAATTATTTGCGTGCCTTTAAATTTAATGTTCTTGTTATCAATGTAAAGCGCACTGAGCTCATGTGAGAAAGAGCGCTATATGCCCATTATGCGTATTATTATGCGTCAGCCAGTCAGTGTGCAGACAGTGACAGACAGACAGCCCTGGAAAACATTAAGCAGCTTCGCCTCGCGGCTGATAATAAAGAGGAAGAAACATTGAGACAGGTGTACTGAAATAAGGACGGACAGACAGAAAGACAAAGTAAAGGATAAAATGTTAAAAAGAAAAAGAAAAAAAAAAGATCGAGATAGGATGACCTCTCCCTTTCACATCTACGATCAGGTGTTGCTGCTATTTTACACAGAGAACAGAATGTTCTCATAACGTTTAGCCAGCGTCGTCTTTCGTCGGTCAGACACA
>CM065691.1:57597851-57610351 GCA_017654935.2 Phymorhynchus buccinoides
CACCCAAACTTCAACCAGTCTGACTGCTACCACAAACTGGCCAGACCTGACCAGGTCATTCTGATCAGGCTGAGGACTGGACATAACAGATTGCGCGCTCATATATTCCGAAAATTCAAGATTGGCGAGTCTGAGATGTGCCCATGCAGAGCAGATATCATGCCTGTAGAGCAACATTGCCAGCTCCACGATGCCCCCAGACAACATGGCCAACCCCACATAAGTGAGGGGGAAACTCTGCCAGCTCCACGATGCCCCCAGACAGCATGGCCAACCCCACATCCTGAGGGACAAACTCTGCCAGCTCCACGATGCCCCTAGACAACATGGCCAACCCCACTTCTCTGAGGGACAAACTCTGCCAGCTCCACGACGCCCCCAGACAGCATGGCCAACCCCACATCCTGAGGGACAAACTCTGCCAGCTCCACGATGCCCCTAGACAACATGGCCAACCCCACTTCTCTGAGGGACAAACTCTGCCAGCTCCACGATGCCCCCAGACAGCATGGCCAACCCAACAACAGTGAGGGACAAACGCTACGGCAGCTCCACGATGCCCCCAGACAGCGACATGGCCAACCCCACATAAGTGAGGGACAAACTCTGCCAGCTCCACGATGCCCCAGACAGCATGGCCAACCCAACATCACTGAGGGACAAACACTGCCAGCCCCATGGTGCCCCCAGACAGCATGGCCAACCCAACATCACTGAGGGACAAACTCTGCCAGCTCCACTGTGCCCCCAGACAGCATGGCCAACCCAACATCACTGAGGGACAAACTCTGCCAGCTCTACTGTGCCCCCAGACAGCATGGCCAACCCAACATCAGTGAGGGACAAACTCTGCCAGCTCCACGATGCCCCCAGACAGCATGGCCAACCCAACATCACTGAGGGACAAACTCTGCCAGCTCCACGATGCCCCCAGACAGCATGGCCAACCCAACATCACTGAGGGACAAACTCTGCCAGCTCCACTGTGCCCCCAGACAGCATGGCCAACCCAACATCAGTGAGGGACAAACTCTGCCAGCTCCACGATGCCCCCAGACAGCATGGCCAACCCAACATCACTGAGGGACAAACTCTGCCAGCTCCACGATGCCCCAGACAGCACAACCCAACATCAGTGAGGGACAAACACTGCCAGCCCCATGGTGCCCCCATGGCCAACCCAACATCACTGAGGGACAAACTCTGCCAGCTCCACGATGCCCCCAACCCCACATAAGTGAGGGACTAAACTCTGCCAGCTCCAGACAGCATGGCCAACCCAACATAAGTGAGGGACAGCTCCACAATGCCCCAGACAACATGAGGGACAAACTCTGCCAGCTCCACGATGCCCCAGACAACATGGCCAACCCCACATCAGTGAGGGACAAACTCTGCCAGCTCCACAATGCCCCCAGACAGCATGGCCAACCCCACATCAGTGAGGGACAAACTCTGCCAGCTCCACGATGCCCCAGACAGCATGGCCAACCCCACATCAGTGAGGGACAAACTCTGCCAGCTCCACGATGCCCCAGACAGCATGGCCAACCCAACATCAGTGAGGGACAAACTCTGCCAGCTCCACGATGCCCCCAGACAGCATGGCCAACCCCACATCAGTGAGGGACAAACTCTGCCAGCTCCACGATGCCCCAGACAGCATGGCCAACCCAACATCAGTGAGGGACAAACTCTGCCAGCTCCACGATGCCCCCAGACAAACAGCATGGCCAACCCAACATCACTGAGGGACAAACTCTGCCAGCTCCACGATGCCCCCAGACAGCATGGCCAACCCAACATCAGTGAGGGACAAACTCTGCCAGCTCCACGATGGCCCCCCAGACAAACTCTGCCAGCTCCACGATGGCCAAACCCAACATCAGTGAGGGACAAACTCTGCCAGCTCCACGATGCCCCCAGACAGCAGCATGGCCAACCCAACATCACTGAGGGACAAACTCTGCCAGCTCCACGATGCCCCCAGACAGCATGGCCAACCCAACATCACTGAGGGACAAACTCTGCCAGCTCCACGATGCCCCAGACAGCATGGCCAACCCAACATCACTGAGGGACAAACTCTGCCAGCTCCACGATGCCCCCAGACAGCATGGCCAACCCAACATCACTGAGGGACAAACAAGCCCCACAACAGCATGGCCCCCAACATCACTGAGGGACAAACTCTGCCAGCTCCACGATGCCCCCAGACACAGCATGGCCAACCCAACATCAGTGAGGGACAAACTCTGCCAGCTGACAGCATGGCCAACCCAACATCACTGAGGGACAAACTCTGCCAGCTCCACGATGCCCCAGACAGCATGGCCAACCCAACATCACTGAGGGACAAACTCTGCCAGCTCCACGATGCCCCCAGACAGCATGGCCAACCCCAACATCACTGAGGGACAAACTCTGCCAGCTCCACGATGCCCCCAGACAACCCAACAACAGTGAGGGACAAACTGGCCAACCCCAACATCACTGAGGGACAAACTCTGCCAGCTCCACGATGCCCCAGACAGCATGGCCAACCCAACATCACTGAGGGACAAACTCTGCCAGCTCCACGATGCCCCCAGACAGCGACATGGCAACCCAACATCACTGAGGGACAAACTCTGCCAGCTCCACTATGCCCCAGACAGCATGGCAAACTCTGCCCAACATCAACTGAGGGACAAACTCTGCCAGCTCCACTGTGCCCCCAGACAACAACAACAGTGGCAAACCCCAGCTCCACGATGCCCCCAGACAGCGACATGGCCATCACTGAGGGACAAACTCTGCCAGCTCCACGATGCCCCCAGACAAACTCTGCCAGCATGGCCAACCCAACATCACTGAGGGACAAACTCTGCCAGCTCCACGATGCCCCCAGACAACCCAACAACAGTGAGGGACAAACTCTGCCAGCATGGCCAACCCAACAACATCACTGAGGGACAAACTCTGCCAGCTCCACGATGCCCCCAGACAGCATGGCCAACCCCACATCAGTGAGGGACAAACTCTGCCAGCTCCACGATGCCCCCAGACAGCATGGCCAACCCCACATCACTGAGGGACAAACTCTGCCAGCTCCACGATGCCCCCAGACAGTAGTGATGGGGATGATGACGAGGACGATGACGATTTGGACGACAACGCGCGCATTGATGGAAAAACAACACCACAGTCCATTAGGATTGAGGAAGAATACAAGTTCAAGCACACGTTTTCATTTGAAGGAGTCATAATCATTTGAATTGACGGCTTTACACTCAGTGGCTTGGCCTTGTTGTCTCGACCGTTTTAAAAAACAAATTTTGGGGAAAATGGCAAAGCCCATTAAGACTTTCCAGTATGACCTAGTTTACATTGCTACCGCTACATCTTCGTCAAAAGCCAGTAAAAGTTTGTGGAATAAACTCGTATAATATTGATTTTCCCCTACTGACATAATCTGAAGTTTCTACGAGACAAGGAAGGATAGAGATAGGGGGGAAGCAGAGAGAGAGGGGTGGGGTGGAAGAGGGGGGGGGGGAGAGACAGAGAGAGGGGTGAGGGGGATGCTTACAGGATGAGGACGATAACGAAGAAGAAGGAGGCGGGGGGGGGGGGGGAGAGACAGAGAGAGGGGTGTGAGGGGGATACTTACAGGATGAGGACGATAACGAAGAAGAAGGAGGCGGGGGGGGGGGGGAGACAGAGAGAGGGGTGAGGGGGATACTTACAGGATGAGGACAATAACGAAGAGAAGAAGGAGGTGGGGGGGGGGGGGGGAGGAGAAGAAAGAACGATAATTATTTTAAGCTTTAGGCCGTGTACACACATAAGCGGATCTTCCATGCGGAAACCCGTGCGCAATCCATAAATAAGTGAAACAAAGAAGGGAACAGATTTGCGCACGTGTCCGAATTTCCCCTTTATGCGTAAACTTTTATCCTTCTTTCTTCCACTTATTTAGGGTTTTCCGTACGGAGCTTACGCGTCTAATGTGAACCCGGCCTTAGTCAAATATAAAACTTTATCAATAGTACAGGCTGTCATTTCGAACCTAGAACAGAAAACTGAAAGCAAAGCTGAGCTGAGCTTTAGGCTGTATAGATAGATAAGTATCTTGGGAAGGAACTGACTCACTGGGTGTTACGACAGCTCTGTTCCCTGCTTGAGTAGCAGCGCGTGATGAGCAGATAAAGATACACTAGTAACCATCAGAGAAACAAAGGCTATAATCAGGAATTTGCTTCACAGGTAACCGCCAAGAAGCTAAATATAATCTTAGTCAGTTATTTGGGATAATTGCCTGCTTTCTGGTCCGTGTGTGTGTGTGTGTGTGTGTGCGCGCGCGCGTGTGTGTGCGCTAGCATCTACCCATAGACCCCTACTTTACAACGGAAACTCACTAAAAATCACACGCAGTTTGTGTACCATTCTCAAAGAAAAACTAAAACAAATATGCAGTAGTAGGTCTATGCGTTGTTATTGCTGTTGTTGTTATTGTTGTTGTTGTTTGTAGTTTTAACATTGTTTTATTTTTGCTATTGGTTGTTGTTAACGAACTAAATTAATATGCCCTGTGTCTGTTCGCATTACCATTTTACAATCGATAGTTTTGATTTTATTATTTTCCACAACAAATTAAAACAGAGTCGAAATTGAAACCCAACAAAAAACACGGAGCAAAACAAATCACGAGGTTTCGGGTTCAACCCGTTGTCCAGTGCTAAAAATAGATATGACATAGTGACATACATGACGTAAAGACGTAAACAACTTGTGATGCAATGATAAAATTGACGATGGCCAGTGACATGACTTAAGTAAAAATGACAAATAAACTTACTACGATTAATATGAAATAAAGATCTACCAGATTGGATTGTCCCAAACAAACAAATATTGTAGATGACAAAAGGTATCCTTTCAGAAAAGTTCATTTTCTCTCTCTCTCTCTCTCTCTCTCTCTCTCTCTCTCTCTCTCTCTCTCTCTCTCTCTCTCTCTCTCTCTCTCTCTCTCTCTCTCTCTCTCTCTCTCTCTCTCTCTCTCTCTCTCTCTCTCTCTCTCTCTCTCTCTCTCTCTCTCTCTCTCTCTCTCTCTCTCTCTCTGATGATAATATCGCTGGGTGTCATGATGATGACGATAAAGTAGTTGTGTGGTTTAATACTGACGATGCTTATGTGGGTGGATGTCATAATGATGATAATGTTGATAATGTGGGTGAGTGTCATGATGATGATGTTGATAATGTTGGTGGATGTCATAATGATGATAATGTTGATAATGTGGGTGAGTGTCATGATGATGATGTTGATAATGTTGGTGGATGTCATAATGATGATGATGTTGAATGTGGGTGAGTGTCATGATGATGAATGTTGATAATGTGGGTGAGTGTCATAATGATGATAATTTGATAATGTGGGTGAGTGTCATAATGATGATGTTGATAATGTGGGTGAGTGTCATAATGATGATAATGTTGATAATGTGGGTGAGTGTCATAATGATGATGTTGATAATGTGGGTGAGTGTCATAATGATGATGTTGATAATGTGGGTGAGTGTCATAATGATGATGATGTTGATAATGTGGGTGAGTGTCATAATGATGATGTTGATAATGTTGGTGTGTGTCATAATGATGATGTTGATAATGTTGGTGAGTGTCATAATGATGATGTTGATAATGTGGGTGAGTGTCATGATGATGATGTTGATAATGTTGGTGATCCTGTCATAATGATGATGATGATTGTTGATAATGTGGGTGAGTGTCATAATGATGATGTTGATAATGTGGGTGAGTGTCATAATGATGATGTTGATAATGTGGGTGTCATAATGTGATCATAATGATGATGTCATGATAATGTTGGTGGGTGTCATGATGATGATGTTGATAATGTGGGTGAGTGTCATAATGATGATGTTGATAATGTGGGTGAGTGTCATAATGATGATGTTGATAATGTGGGTGACTGTCATAATGATGATAATGTTGATAATGTGGGTGAGTGTCATAATGATGATGATGTTGATAATGTTGGTGAAGTCATAATGATGATGATGTTGATAATGTGGGTGAGTGTCATGATGATGATGTTGATAATGTGGGTGAGTGTCATAATGATGATGTTGATAATGTGGGTGAGTGTCATACATGATGATGTTGATAATGTTGGTGAGTGTCATGATGATGATGTTGATAATGTGGGTGAGTGTCATCCTGAACATGATGTCGTTGATAATGTGGGTGGAAGTCATAATGTGGCCGACATGATGTTGTTGATAATGTGGGTGAGTGTCATGTTGAGAGGATGATGGCCTGATAATGATGAAAATAATGGTGAGTGTCATGATGATGATGTTGATAATGTTGGTGAGTGTCATGATGATGATGTTGATAATGTTGGTGAGTGTCATGATGATGATGTTGATAATGTTGGTGAGTGTCATGATGATGATGTTGATAATGTTGGTGAGTGTCATAATGATGATGTTGATAATGTGGGTGATTGTCATAATGATGATGTTGATAATGTGGGTGAGTGTCCATAATGATGATGTTGGTAATGTGAGTGTGAACAACAATGTTCTGATGATCCTGTTGATAATGTTGGTGAGTGTCATAATGATGTTGATGTTGATTAATGTGGGTGAAGTCATAATGATGATGTGTTGATAATGTGGGTGAGTGTCATAATGATGATGATGTTGATAATGTGGGTGGTGTTCATAATGATGATGTTGATAATGTGGGTGGAGTGTCATAATGATGATGATGTTGATAATGTGGGTGAGTGTCATAATGATGATGTTGATAATGTGGGTGAGTGTCATAATGATGATGTTGATAATGTGGGTGAGTGTCATAATGATGATGTTGATAATGTGGGTGAGTGTCATAATGATGATGTTGATAATGTGGGTGAGTGTCATGATGATGATGTTGATAATGTGGGTGAGTGTCATAATGATGATGTTGATAATGTTGGTGAGTGTCATAATGATGATGTTGATAATGTGGGTGAGTGTCATAATGATGATGTTGATAATGTGGGTGAGTGTCATAATGATGATGTTGTTGATGTGGGTGTTGTCATGAGATGTCATAATGATGATGTTGATAATGTGGGTGAGTGTCATAATGATGATGTTGATAATGTGGGTGAGAAACGGGGATAATGATGATGTTGATAATGTGGGTGGAATAACCCTCTGTTATCATAATGATGATGATGTTGATAATGTGGGTGAGTGTCATGATGATGATGTTGATAATGTGGGTGAGTGTAATGATGATGATGTTGATAATGTGGGTGAGAGTCATAATGATGATGTTGATGATGTTGATAATGTTGGTGAGTGTCATGATGATGATGTTGATAATGTGGGTGAGTGTCATAATGATGATGTTGATAATGTGGGTGAGTGTCATAATGATGATGTTGATAATGTGGGTGAGTGTCATAATGATGATGTTGATAATGTGGGTGAGTCATAATGATGATGATGTGATGATAGTGTCATGTATGGGTGGAAACCATAATGATGATGATGTTGATGAGTGTCATAATGATAATGTGATAATGTGGGTCCTGTCATGATGATGATTGATAATGTCAAGAAAATCATAATGATGAATGTAATGTGGGTGAGTGTCATAATGATGATGTTGATAATGTGGGTGAGTGTCATAATGATGATGTTGTTAATGTGGGTGGATGTCATAATGTGTTGATAATGTGGGTGAGTTATGTGGGTGGAATGTCATAATGATGATAATGATGTTGATAATGTGGGTGGAATGTCATAATGATGATGTTGATAATGTGGGTGAGGGTGGAAGGGGTCATAATGATGATGATGATAATGTGGGTGAGTGTCATAATGATGATGTTGATAATGTGGGTGAAGATGTCATAATGATGATGAGGAGATAATGTGGGTGAGTGTCATAATGATGATGTTGATAATGTGGGTGGAGTGTCATAATGATGATGATGTTAATGTGGGTGGGTACCATAATGATGATGATGTTAATATGGGGGGGTGTTACAATGATGACGATGCTAATGTGGGTGGATGTCATAATGATGATGATAATTTGGGTGGGTGTAATAACGGGGATGTTGTTAATGTGGGTGGGTGTCATAATGGTGATGATGATAATGTTGGTGAGTGTCATAATGATGATGAGGTTAATGTGGGTGGGTGTTATAATGATGATGATGATAATGTTGGTGGGGTCATAATGTCATAACGTAATGTGGGTGATAATGACGATAATGTAGCGGTGTGGGTTAATGATGATAATAATGTTGGTGGGTGTCATAATGATGATGATAATGTAGCGGTGTGGGTTAATGATGATGATAATAATGTTGGTGGGTGTCATAATGATGATGATAATGTAGCGGTGTGGGTTAATGACGATGATACTAATGTTGGTGGGTGTCATAAAGATGATGATGATAATGTTAGTGGGTATCATAATGTTGATAATGATGATTATGATGATGATGATGATGATGATGATGATGATGATGATGATGATAATAACAAAGACAATGACGATAATGATAATAACAACCAGCAGGACAATTCTCATAGAATAATACAAAACCAGTCCGATAGCCACAACACCCCCAATACTAGCAACGCTGATGGAAATAATGATAACCCTGACAATAATAACAGTGATGCTGAAGAAAACGATCCCACTTTCCATAACGAGGAAAGAGAAGAAGATGACCCCAGTGAGGGTGAAAGGTCAGCTAGATGCCTGAAGTGTGTTGCACTTAATGTGTGCGGTTTTCTATCTAAACAGGCTTTTCCTGAATTTTCAGAGTTTTTGAATAACTATGACGTTATCTGCATCTCTGAAAGCAAACTTGCAGATGTTGACACAGTACAAATAGATGGTTACACGGCATTTTATAAAAACAGAAATAAATACAGAAGAAAATCTGGAGGCATCCTAGTACTAATAAGAGATTGTTTTGTTCAGCATATTACTGTTTTTGAGGAAACACGATTCAAGAATAACGTTAGTAATGAAGCAAGAAGTAGTTATAAGTTTGTGGATTTTGAGATGTGTCGTAGTGCGTTGTTCTTTGCTTTTCATGACTCTGTTTTGGGAAAGAAAGTCGTGTTTTGTGCTGTCTATATTGAGCCAGAAGGTTCGCCATATTTTAACCGTAATATTTATAATGATTTACAGGATACTATTTTGCAAATCGGAATTGGCAGTGTTTGTCTTCTTGGAGACTTTAATTCTAGAACTGGTCAGCTGAATGAATTGTTTGTCAATAATTCATTTGTTGATGGTGTTTTTAACAACGATAACAACTATCCCGAAAGAACATCTGACGATAGGCAGACAAATAGCATGGGGCATGAATTATTAGGTTTCTGTAGAGCATGTCAGCTTATTATTGTTAATGGCAGAATTGGTAGAGATTGTGGTAAAGGTAAGCTGACTTGTAAGAATGCTTCTGTTGTGGATTACGGTGTAGTTTCTTATGATTTATTTGAACGTGCTGATGACTTTTGCGTGCATGAATTTAATGAATTGTTTTCAGATATCCATTGTCCAATTAGTATAAATTTTGTGGCAGAATCCATAAATAAGAAAGAGAAAGCAGTCCATGAGCCAAGTACCAATGATCCTAATTCGCATTTTGTGAAATGGAATAATGATCTAAAACTAAATTTTGTTGACGATTTAGACGTTGACAAAATAACATTGGTAGAGCACGAGCTCGATGGCCTGCTTTCACACTCAGAGAATATTACTTTAAACAGTGTAGATGAGATTGTCGGTAGAGTTAACAATATTCTAATTGAAAGTGCAAGTACACTACACATGGTAAAAAAGAGAAAGAAATATCGTGGCCCATCTAAAAAGATAAAAAAGGATAAATCATGGTATAATGTGGAATGCAGGATTAAGAGTAGAATTTTTTCGCGATGTAGGAGAAGAAGTTTACTAATGAAAAATGATTTGTTTTTGAGGGCAGAAAAAGAACGTGCTGCCAAGTCATATAAAAAGACAGTTAAAAAACAGGCGAGAAAATATAACCATGAAATGGCAAGACGATTACGTGAAACAAAGTCTAAAGACCCCAAGGATTATTGGGCCATAATAAATGGGAAAAAGAATAAATCTAACCCTAGCCAACCTAGCTGTCAGGCCTTTTTTGAGCTGTTTAAAAATATGAATACAGTTGAAGAGGAGGCTGATGATGCCCCTGACAATGGAGTTGATTCTGATAATGTTAATGCTCTGTTAGATAATTTAATTACTGAAAATGAGGTTCTAAATTGCATAAAGAAGTTAAAGAGCAATAAAGCATGCGGGTTAGATAATATAGTAAATGAATTCCTTAAAAATTCAGCAGAGAAAATGTTAGGTGTTTTTGTGAAACTATTTAATTTGATATTAATTACCGGTAAAGTACCAACTAATTGGGTAATTGGGGTTATACAGCCAATATTCAAAAACAAAGGTTCCCCTGCAGATCCCAACAACTATCGTGGTATAACCATACTGTCCTGTTTTGGGAAACTGTTTACAAGTATCCTGAACGAACGCCTAAAGGTATACATTGAAACATTTCACTTAATTGGCATGGAACAAGCTGGGTTTAGAAACAACTTTTCAACACTGGATCACTTGTTTACTTTGTACGGGCTGATTGATATTTTGTTGTTTAAGAAAAAGCGCATGTATTGTGCATTTCTGGATTATGAAAAAGCTTTCGATAAAGTTAATAGGGCATTTTTGTGGCAAAAACTTATAGACAATGGTATTAGCGGTCGGTTATTAAAAGTAATACAAAATATGTATTCCCAAGCTAAATCATGTGTTGCGGTTAATAGTGAATTTTCTGACTTTTTCTGCTCGGAAGTTGGCGTAAGGCAAGGAGAAAACCTGTCGCCTGTATTGTTTGCCATGTTCCTGAATGACATGAAAGTTTTTATGTCTAGAGATATGACTGGTCTTACCACAGTTGCTAGAGAAGCAGATATATTAGGTATGAACGAACATGAAATTAACATTTTGTTAATACTATTTTTGTTGTTGTATGCAGACGACACTGTCATATTTTCTGAAACTCCAGTAGGATTGCAAAGAGGCTTAGATAATATTCAACGCTATTGTCAAAAATGGAATTTGAAATTAAATGCCAAGAAATGTAAGGTTCTTATTTTTTCTAAGGGTAAGGTTAGACGTTTTCCCGACTTTCTTATAGCGACTGAAAAATTAGAGGTTGTTCAGAACTTTATGTACTTAGGGTTAAAGTTAAATTATAATAACAAAATGAATGTCGCACAACGTGATCTTTATGACAGAGCTTCCCGAGCCATGTTTGCTTTGTTGAGGAAAGCTAAATTATTGATGCTTCCTGCAGATCTAACAATTGACCTATTTGATAAAACTGTACTTCCTATCCTTACATATGGTTGTGAAATTTGGGGCTTTGATGTGAATGATATTATTCAGAGACTGCAGTTAAGATTTTACAAGTTGGTTCTGAAAGTAAGACAGTCGACTCCTTCTCTCATGATTTTTGGGGAAACGGGTAAATTCCCTGTTGGTGTAACTGTTAAATGTAGAATGCTATCATTTTGGTTTAACCTTGTAACAAACCACCAGACAGAAAAATTATCAGTTCTTGTTTATAAATGCCTATTGAAAATGTACGAGTCAAATGTTTATGAAAACAGATACATCAAATATATCCATACACTACTAAATGAAACTGGCTTGAGTAGTTTTTGGTTGAATCAAAACTTTCTTGATGCAAATCCATTGTGGTTCAAGGAGAAGGTGAAAAGATGCTTAAAAGACACCTTTTTACAATCTTGGTATATGCATGTAGATAATGACGAATTATATTTAAACTACAGAATGTTTAAAACGTCTTTTTGTGTTGACCCATATTACTTAGTCTTGCCATATAGCTATATGATTACTGTGTTAAAATTCAGAAGTACTAACAATAACTTGCCTGTGAACACGTTGCGTTATACTGGTACACCCAGACATGAAAGAATTTGTGAAAAATGTAATGTACATGATGTGGCAGATGAGTTTCACTACTTGTTTGTTTGTCCTTTCTTTGACACTGACAGGAGAAGGTACCTCCCTAAGTATTTTTTTTACTCGCCCTAATGCTTATAAATTCAAAGCTTTGTTCTCTACAAAAAATAAGAAAATATTACTCAAACTAAAGCACTTCATTACAGTTGTTAACGGTTCTTTCAGATAAATGCTATTAATCATGTCTTTTTCCCATTTTGTTTTTAATTTAGTAATACATTACATTATTTGTAATATTATGTATGGGTTATCTTTGAAATGATTTTGGACATCACTCTTGGGTTGATTCTTGGAAATTTATTTATGTGTGTGTATGTTTTTATATTTCTGTGCCCAAATGGGGTATGAAATAAATTTCTTGCCTTGCCTTGTCTTGCCTCTCTCTCTCTCTCTCTC
>CM065691.1:57615351-57622851 GCA_017654935.2 Phymorhynchus buccinoides
AACTAGAGCGTTATGACGCTAGATCACCAGCCGCGCGGCAGCATTCTCGGCTGCAGTGCTTCACCTCACAGCTGGTAACTTTAGAAGTACTTCTATGACATCATAGTGATCAGTCTTACACTAAATAATTCAATGTGAATACAGGCCCAGGCGCATGTTCGGCTCCAGTGACCTTGACCTTTTTGACCAATGATCTTCATTTTTGAACCTGGCCTAGACATCCTTAGTACCCATTAGCATGCAAAATGTGAGCGCCCTAGGTCCCTCCGTTCAAACGTTATCATGCCAGGTGCTTGGTAAAATGTTCGGCTCCAGTGACCGTGACATTTGACTTATGACCTTTGTTTTCGAGCTTGTCTTAGACATTCTTAGTACCTATCAGCATGCAACATTTGAGCGTCCTAGGTCCCTCCGTTCAAACGTTATCGTGCCAGGGGCTCGGCAACATTTTCTGCTCCAGTGACCTTGACCTTTGACCTATGACCTTCATTTTTGTAACTTGTCCTAGATATCTTTAGTACCTATCAACATGCAAAATGCGAGCATCCTAGGTCCTTCCGTTATCGTGCCAACCGGTGATCAGCAGCATTTTCGGCTCCACTGATCTTGACCTTTGACCTATGGCCTTCATTTTCGAACTTGGCCTAGATACTTAGTACCTGTCAGCATGCAAACGTTGACCCTCCTAGGTCTTTCCCAATCCGTTCACACGTTAGTTAGTCAGTTAGGAATAGAATTCTCTGAAAACATTACCAGCTTCGCTCAGCTATGTTACGCGGCTGGTAATTATAGACTAAGAAAGAGAGAACTAGAGAGAGAGAAATACGAAATACGAAATACGAATGTTTTATTGAGGGTAAAAAGGATAAGCTACAATAGCTTCTTTGCACCTTGCCCTCTCACTCACACATTCATACCATGCATCAAGCAAAGCTAATTTCACATAAAACAATCAAGTCAAGAAAATAGAACAAAAATTGGCACATGAAATAATTGAAAAAGATATCAAAAATGGGAATTCAAGCAAACATGGATAATACTTAACAGTGGTGGACTTGAATTGGTAGTTTAAATTGAGTACGAAAAAGGGAAACAATTTTGAGACAATGACAATTTTTTCAGAATAAAACCACTTTTAAGGAAGAACAAAAAAACCAAACATTATAAGATATGATGGGAATATGAGATAGGGAGAGAGAGAGAGAGAGAGATGAGAGAGAGAGAGAGAGAGAGAGAGAGAGAGAGAGAGAGAGAGAGAGAGAGAGAGAGAGAGAGAGAGAGAGAGAGAGAGAGAGAGAGAGAGAGAGAGAGAGAGAGAGAGAGAGAGAGAGAGAGAGAGAGAGAGAGAGAGAGATTTATAAGAATCTAGGCATGAGCTGATGGCATTGGTAAGGTTTGTAGTAAAACTCATTAATTAGCATTACTGATGAACAAGATTGTCCATTAGGAACTTAAGATAAGATTTTCGAATGGAAGATACGCTAGTTTTATTTTTTAGATTATCAGGGATGTCGTTCCACAGTTTACCACCTGAGAATGTAAGGGATGATTTATATAGATCTGTCCTGGGGCGGGGCATTGTTAATTTGGTTTTGTTTCGAATTTTATGGACTTTAAATTTAGTGATAAGATATTTTGGTGCTAACTTATTTATGATCTTGTACATAAGGGTACCTTTGTTTAGTAGGCATTTCAAATCAAATGGTAGAATGTTGAGTTCTTTATAGTCATTGGTTTCTAGGGATGACGATTTAAGGAGTATGAGTTTAAGAGACCGTTTATATAATCTTTCAACATGTTTGAATGTGATTTTACTAGCTGAATCTCAACATGCTGATGCATAATCAATGTCAGGTTGGATATAGGCATGGAAAAAAAGTTTACGCGTATGTTGATCTAAAAAGTGTTTTATTCTATTGAACTGAAATACTTTATTTGAAATTTTCTTGGCCAGTATTTCCATGTGATTTGACCATAAGTTGTTGTCAATGTATAGGCCGAGTAATTTGTGTGAAGTAACTTCTTCTAGAGGCTTTTCATAGATAGTCGGTGTTCTTAATTGATTTTTAAAGTTTTGCCTCTTTTGTCTTGTTGTGATTAACATGAATTTAGACTTTTTGGGGTGTAAGGCGATATGATTTTGCTCTGCCCAGTCAACTAGATTATTAATGTCACTCTGCAATCCAGAACAGATTGAATCAGCATTATAGCTGTGTAGAGAGAGAGAGAGAGAGAGAGGAGAGAGAGAGAGAGAGAGAGAGACGAGAGAGAGAGAGGAGGGGAGACGAGGGTAGGTGAGAGAGAGAGAAGAGTTGAGAGGATAGAGCAGAGAGAGCAGGTAGAGAGAGATTTTCGTTATGAGAGAAGAGAGAGAGAGAGAGAGAGAGAGAGAGAGAGAGAGAGAGAGAGAGAGAGAGAGAGAGAGAGAGAGAGAGAGAGAGAGAGAGAGAGACAGAGGAGAGACCTTGAGAGAGAGAGAGAGAGAGAGAGAGAGAGATGAGAGGAGAGATGAGAGAGAGAGAGAGAGACAGAGAGACAGAGAGAGAAGAGAGATGAGAGAGAGACAGACAGAGGAGACAGACAGACAGACAGACAAAGACAGAGATACAGGAGGAGAGACAGATCTTTTTCACCCATCTAATGATCAATTAACACTGTCAGCTGAGCCTGTCTAGACCAATTAGGATATTTGATTTCGAAGAGTGTTGAAAATGAATGACCAAGTAAGCCTATATCAATCTATTTTTCGACAAAACCGCGTCTCAAGCCTGGTAAAATGTAAAGGAACTTTTTTTTCACTTCGGAATCGATAAGAAGAACATACGTCTCTGTCCTCTCTCTCTCTCTCTCTCTCTCTCTCTCTCTCTCTCTCTCTCTCTCTCTCTCTCTCTCTCTCTCTCTCTCTCTCTCTCTCTCTCTCTCTCTCTCTCTCTCTCTCTCTCTCTCTCTCTCTCTCCTCTCTCTCTCTCTCTCTCTCTCTCTCTCTCTCTCTCTCTCTCTCTCTCTCTCTCTCTCTCTCTCTCTCTCTCTCTCTCTATCTCATCTCTCTCTCTCTCTCTCTCTCTCTTCTCTCTGAAAAATCAAAAACCAAATGATAGTTTGATTACTAATCAATGAAACACTTACGCACAAAAGTTATGGTTCCAATTTCTTTTTAAGTCACCATATAATTATGCACGTTTGCGTTTGGTCTAAAAAGGGCGGCACTGCATTCCGGCGACGCGCTCTCCTGGCCAGAACATCCGAAACTACGCAAAGACGAATCACTGTTTCTCTAAAATTATAACGCAGATGCCAACGAAAAGTGGATCGTAGATAGCAACAGGCTTTTTTTCCAACCGCATTATTATCAGCCGGGGAGCGAGGCTTGTAATGTTTTCAATGGTGCTTGTCTATTTCTTTGTGGCTGCTGAGAATGCATAGTCATTAACACGATAACGTTTGAACGGAGGACCCTCAAATTGTGCATGCTGATAGGTGGTTAGCCTATATAGACCGGGTTCGAAAATGAAGGTTCTTGGTTAAAGGTCAAGGTCATTGGAGTCGAAATTGCTGCCGCGCGGCTGGTGTTGTAGCGTTTTCGTGCTCTAGTTCAGTAAAGGGATTATTTGCATTAACGTTTTATCATCTCAAAAACAAATCGGTTGTCAAAAGCGTCGCGTGTCTGTTTTATCTCGTCCATAATAATAATGTTGATTGCTTTAAAGTAGTGTGTGTGTGTGTGTGTGTGTGTGTGTGTGTGTGTGGTGTGTGTGTGTGTGTGTGTGTGTGTGTGTGTGTGTGTTGTGTGTGTGTGTGTGTGTGTGTGTGTTGTGTGTGTGTGTGTGTGGGTGTGTTTGAATGTGTTTGTTTTTGTGTGTGTGTGTGTGTGTGTTTGAATGTGTGTGTGTCTGTGTCTGTGTGTATGTGCGTGTGTGCGTTTGTCTTGCGTTTATGTGCGTTCTTCTTGTTGTTTTCTTGTTCTTCTTGTTCTTGCGTTTATTCTTCTTCTTCTTCTTCTTGCCCTTCTTCTTCTTCTTCTTCTTCTCTTCTTCTTCTTCTTCGTCTTCCTTCTTCTTCTTCTCTTCTTCTTCTTCTTCTTCTTCTTCTTCTTTTTCTTTTTCTTCTTCTTCTTCTTCATCTTCTTCATCTTCTTCTTCTTCTTGCTTCGTCTTCTTACTTCTTCTTCTTCTTCTTCTTCGCTTCTTCTCTTCTTCTTTTTCTTCTTCTTCTTATTTCTTCTTTCTTTTTCTTTTCTTCTTCTTCTTTTTCTTTCTTTTTCTTCTTCTTCTTCTTCTTCTTCTTCTTCTTCTTCTTCTTCTTCTTCTTCTTCTCTTTTTTTCTTTTTATTCTTCTTCTTCTTCTTCTTCTTCTTCTTCTTCTTCTTCTTCTTTTCTTCTTCTTCTTCTTCTTGTTCGACGTTGTGAGGGGTTTTCAGTCCCCCTGTCCGTGTGTTCTTGACATTAATCTTCCAAGGAACATTGGCCAGACTCCGTATCAATGAGCTTACACAAGCAGAGGCCAATTATCCACCGTGAACTCCGTAGTGTTAGCTTGCAACCCATGCCTTAATGTGATCAATGCCACAGCTAATAAAACGTTTTCTTTCTAAAGGTCTGTGTACACGTTAGCAATATTCACAAAATATCTCTATTTCTCCATGGGCAACACAGTGATAGGCCACTCATAATATGACTTAGAACTCACTGTGTTACCATGGGGAAATAGTGATAGTTTGTGAATAGTGTACGTTAACAATATCTTTATTTATCCATGGCAACACAGTGTTAGGCCATTCATTAACATGACTTACAACTCACTGTGTTGCCATGGGGAAATAGTGATAGTTTGTGAATAATGTTAACGTGTACAGCAAGGTCTCTGTACACGTTAACAATATTCACAAAATATCGTTTTTCGCCATGGGAACACAGTGTTAGGCCATTCATAATATCATGACTTACTACTCGCTGTGTTGCCAAGGGGAAATAGTGATCTTTTGTTAATAATGTTGACGTGTACAGTGACCTTTATATTTAACAAGCTGCATATTGTTTCAGTTGCTTTGTCATATTTTGGTGAAAATTAAAATGAGTCAGTGTCACAATGTGTGTGTGTGTGTGTGGGTGTGGTGTGTGTGTGTGTGTGCGTGTGTGTGTGTATGTGTGCTGTGCGTGTGTGCGTGCGTGCGTGCGTGTGCGTGCGTGCGTGCGTGCGTCGCGTGCGTGCGCGTGCGTGCGCGCGCGTGCGTGCGTGCGTGCGTGCGTGCGTGCGGTGCGTGCGTGCGTTTGCGTGCGCGCGCGCGCGTGCGTGTGCTTGTGTGTGTGTGGTGTGTGTGTGTGTGTGTGTGTGTGTGCTGTGTGTTTGGTGTTAACCAAAGACTCTCTAAAAGGGTAAGATGGACTACTAAAGAATTACGGCGAGCCGGGCTGATAGAGTTATCGTTAGTGGGGTAGTTACACCATTCACAGTGGCGGATATCCAAAGACTCAGACTGGAATTTGAACGGAGAATTCAACTGGCCTATCGACGTGTTTGTAACCTAAATGTGTCACGTTTAAAAGGGACATAACCAGTGTTTCTGTCCTCACTACTCATATAGGGAAAAGGGACCGGATGTTAGTCTTTTCTTTTCAGTGTCTTTGGTGTTTACTAAGTGCCTCGATTCGGATTGTTATTTTCTGTGTTAAAGTCGGAATGCTGTATCCAAGAATTAAGCCTCTATATGCCTGACTTAGATGTTTCTAGTTCCGATTAAGAAATGTGATTCCATATCCTAAGAGCCACCTCACACTATCCAACCAAGTCGGATGAAAATGGTTGTCACCTTACCACAGTTTTCCTTTCTTTTGACGGAGTGAGTAGAAATCACAAATGCAAATGTTGGTCGGATGAAACCCTTCCAACCAGGTCGGAAGGAATTGGCGACAGCACCATTTTACTTCCAACTCACTCAGGCAGTTGTGAGAAATACAGCCAATGCTTGCTGTTAGTGAAGACGGTGCACGGCCACAAGTAGTTGAATAGAGTTAAGATCACAACTGAGTTTTCTTCTTCCAACTAACAAGGTTGGATAGTGTGAGGACGGAGTGTGACTATCTTGTATATTTATTGGTTTTGAACCCCCCCCCCCCCCCCCCCCCCCCCCCAAAAAAAAAAAAAAAAAAATTATATAAACAATTGTTGTTGTTGTTGTTGTTGACGTACCCTGGCTAAAAGACTCCAGGGATCATCCCAACAGCCGAAGCACTTGAAACCACTATGGTACAAATTCATCAGCTAGGGATGAGAACATTACGTGTGTGACCGTTTTTGATTACCCCGCCACGTGCGCAGCCACGATCCGTCTTCCGGGTATTTTGGAGATTGATGAACACTTGAACACTGAACACTGAAAAAACTTTATTACACGAATAAAGATTTTAAAGGCAATCCTATTCTTACAATCTCTGTCCTTAGGATAACATATGATGTTATGCTAGGTAGCTTGTCCATGGCTTGAAAGACACTCACGAATTCTATGCTTACCTGACATTTAGATGTAAGCCATGGTGTTCTATTCTCTATAGATGTCAAGTGGTTACTGACACAGCCTTAAGCCAACGCAGCCACACAAAAACGATTCCTATTATGATATAAAGATAAAAGATAATCAATCTTAATCCAAACGCTAAGCAAAATGAAAGTAAAATTCTTGAGGCCTATCGAGGAGACGCAATTTGCTCTCCGTATTGTCTCCTATTTGGGGGGTTTGTGGGTCAATGTGTTGTGTATGCCTCGTGCCGTAGCATACGGGGGGCTGGAGGGATAGGTCGACCCCGGTGCCCAATTGATCCAAACACTAGTCTCTGCTCTCTCTTCTCTCTTCGGGTCCACGAGTCCTCATGTTCTCAGATTCTGTTCTCTCCTCTCCCCCCTGTTCGTCTTCTCTTCCTCCGTTCTCCGCCTCCTCCTCCCCGTGGAGATACAGGGGGGGGTGGGGTCCTCGTACAAATATAAGTTAACAATCCCACCGTGAGGGGATTAGCCTAGTTCGACCGGTGTGTTTCTCCCTCCTGTTCCCCGCCCTATCCCCCCCCCCCCCCTCTTCCCCACTTTTTTCCCCCCCCCCCCCCCCCCTTTTCCCTTGCCCACCGTTTTGGAAGTTTCTTCTTTCTGCGGCTTGTAACTTTCGCTCTAAAAAGTACTTCCTCTAAACCCTTTACTTTACTAACTCTCTATTACTGTTACTTCTCCTCTTGTGTTTGACCTCTTTCTGCGTTTGTTTACTAACCAACAACCTACTAACCCACTTACTCTCTTTGACCTCTTTCTTCGGCCTTGTTTTTCTTTCCCTTTTTTGCTGTTTTTTCTTGTCATCTACATCTTTCTGACTTATTATGGCCCATATCCCTCTTCCCCCCTCCTAAGCTTCTCCGTGGTCTCGCCTACCATTCTCTCATTGGGATTCTCCTATCCTTACTCCTAGCCTCAGCTTCTTTCTGGGGGGCGCGTTTAGAATTAGGGGTAAAGATACTTGGA
>CM065691.1:57627851-57630351 GCA_017654935.2 Phymorhynchus buccinoides
TGTCGTGTGTCTCCTCTCTTGTCTCGGTCCCTTCTCTGTTCTGTCTCGTCTGTCCTGTCTCCCATCTGTCCTCCTGTCCTTCTCCTGTCTGGGCGTGAGTCTTGCTTCTGGTCTGCCATGTTCCCTGACTATCTGTCTGCGTGTCCTACCTGTTTGGTCTGTTCCTCTGTCTGTCTCTGCCCGCCTGACTATACTATCTGTCTTCTTTCAGTGCGTGTCTACCTTTTTGTGTCTTCTCTCGTGTCCTCTCTCTTTCTGTCCCCTGCCTCCTGACTATCTCTGTCTGTGCGTGTCCTAACCCCTGTTTGTCTGTGTCTCCTCTGTCTGTCTTCCCTGTCTTGCCCATGCCTGCCCTGACTATCTGTCATTCTGCTGTCTGCGTGCGGGGCGGTGTCTACCAAAACTGTTTTGCCTGTCTCTCTCTGTCCCCTGCTGTGCCTGTCTCTTCTGTCTCTCGCTGTCTGTACTCTTGGTCTGGTCCTTGCCTGCCCTTCTGCCTGACTATCTCACATATCTGGTCCTGCGGGCCTGCGCTGCGTGTCTAATTCCTAAAAAGACTAACCCCTGTTTTGTGTCTGTCTCGTCTTGTTTGTCTGTGTCTCCTCCTCTCTTCTTCTTTCCTTGTCTCTTCTGTTCCCTCTCTCTGTGTGTCCTCTCTCTCTCCTGTCCCTCGTCTCGCTCTGGCCTCCTGTCTGTCTGTGTCCTCTTGCCTGGTGTCTGTCTGGTCCCTGGCCTCCTCATGTCTCTTCTCTTCCTTGGTCCTCTCTTCTGTCTTCTTGTCTTTCTGCTCATGTGTCCTGTCCCTCTCTGATGTGTTGTTCTGCTCCTGCCCTGGTCTGTCTGTTCCCTCTGTCCTGTCTCTGTCTGTCCCTTGTCCTGCACCTGCCTGACTATCTGTCCTGTGCGCTGCGGTGCTGTGTCCTTACCTGTGGGTTGTTGGTGCTCGCTTTTTCCTTCTCTCTGTTACTGTCTTGCTCCTTGGCCTGGACTATCCTGTCTGTGCGCTGCGTGTCTAACCTTTTTGTTCTTCTCGTTCTCTGTTCTGTCTCTCTGTCCTGTCCTGCTGCCTAACCTGACTATTATACTGTCCTTCCTCCTGTCATATCATTTTTCTGTGTCGGTGGGTGCTGGCGTATCTTTCTTGCGTGGCGGTGTCTAATTATCTAAAATATCTAAATCTATCTAGCTCTAATCTTATAGGTCCAAGTTGCGTGTTCAACTATATCTGTCCCCTTGTTTGACACTGTCTTGCGGCGTGTTAGTGTCGCCTTCCTAAACGCAAAACTAATAACATACAGTAATTCCTCCTTCCTGGCCCCTCTGTCTGCGAGATCTGTCCCCTGCGGTGTCTAACCCCTGTTTGTTCTCTGTCCTCTTCGTCTCCCTCCTGGTCTCTTCTTCCTCCTTTCTCGGTCTCCTCTCCGTCTCTCCTCTGTTCTCTTTCTCCTGCTGTCTGTCTGGGCCCTCACTCCCCTCCTCTGCGTCTCTTCATCTCTCTCTCCTCTCTCTTCCCTGGTCTCTTCTCTTCTCCCCTGTCCCTCTCTCTTGTCTGTCCTCTGTCTCTTCATGTCTCCTTGTCTCACCTCTCAAATGTCCTGGTCTCTCCTCTCATCCCTGTCACCTACTCCTCCCTCACTCTCTCCTGGTTCATTCTCTCTCCTCCTCCCCTCTCCAGTCTCTCTCGTCTCTTCTTCTCCTTCTCCTTAACCTGTTTGTCTGTCTCATCTGTCTCTGTTCTCTCCCTTCACTCTCTGCCCGTCTCGGTTCTCTTCTTCTGCTCTCTCTTTCTGTCTCTTCTTCTTCTTCTCTCTGTCTGTCCTTCCCTGCTTCTCTTCTCTCTCTTCTGTCCTTCTCTGTCAGTCCTCTTGTCCTCTCTCTGTCTGGTTTGGTCTGTTCTCCTCTTCTGTCTCTTCTGTGTCTGTGCCTGCCCTGACTAATCGTCCCTGGCGGCGGCGGTCTTGTCCTGGCGTGTCCTCTAACCAAACCCCCTCCCCGTAGAAAATAAAAATCCTGTTTGGTTGTCTGTCTCTGTTTTTTGTCTGGGTACTCCCTTCTCTCTGTCTGGTTCTCTGTACCCCGCTGTTGTCTCGTCCTTTGTATTCCATTTGTCCTCTTGTCTCTCTCTCTCCTGGGGTCCTGTCCTCTTCTGTCTGTCTCCCTCCTCTCCCCCCCCTCTGTTATCCTTGTGTCTGCTGTCTCTCTTCATCTCATCTCTTTCTGTCTCCTCCCCGTCCTCGTTCTGCCTCTCTGTCTGTTCTGGCCTCTCCCTGCTGTTGCCTGCCCCTGCCTGCCTCTACTATCTCCTCTGTCTGCGTGTCTACCTGTTTGTCTGTCTCTCTGTCTGTCTGCCTGCCTGGCCTGACTATCTTACTGTGTATTTCTCTCTTCATCTCTCTCTTCTCTCTCTCTCTCTCTCTCTCTCTCCTCTGTCTCTCTCCATCCCTCACTCTCTCTCTCTCTCCCCCACTCACTCACTCTCTCTCTCTCTGTGTCTCTCTCT
>CM065691.1:57635351-57637851 GCA_017654935.2 Phymorhynchus buccinoides
CCGAGAAAGAGAGAGAGAGAGAGAGAGAAGAGAGAGAGGGGGATGAGAGAGAGAGACAGAGACAAGGAGACAGAAACAGACAATGAGATACATAGACAAAAGGAGAGAGAGACCAGAGAGAGGAGAGAGAGGAGAGAGGAGAGAGAGTGAGAGAGAGAGAGAACAGAGAGAGACAGAGGCAGAGAGAGAGAGGGAGCCAGAAAGAAACAGAGACAGAGACAACAAAAGAGAAAGAAAGACAATGAATACAGAGAGAAACATGAGAGAGAGAGGAGAGAGGAGAGCGAGAGAGAGGAGAGAGGAGAGAGAGGAAGAGACAGAGAGAGAAGGGAAGGGGAGAGAGAGAGGGAGCCAGACAGACCAGAGAGACAGAGACAAAGAGGCACAGAACAGACAGACAGAGACACAGGGACAAAAAGGAGAGAGAGAGAGAGACAGAGAGAGAGAGAGAGACAAGAGGGACAGATACATTACAGAGACAAAAACAGACAATGAGATACATAGACAAAAAGGAGAGAGAGAGAGACCGAGTTGAGAGAGAGGAGAGAGAGAGAGGGGAGAGGTGAAGAGAGAGAGAGAGGACAGAGAGAGAGAGAGACAGGGGGAGAAGAGACAGAGAGCGAAGAGAGGGAGCCAGACAAACAGAGAGACAGAGACAAGGAGGACAGAAACCAGAGGGGGACAATGAGATACATAAGACAAAAGAGAGAGAGAGAGAGAGAGAGAGAGAGGAGAGAGGGAGAGAGACAGAGGAGAGAGAGCAGAGACAGAGAGAGAGACACACACAAGAGAGAGGGAGCCAGACAGACAGAGGAGACAAGAAACAGACAATGAGAGAGAGAGAGATAGAGAGAGAGATAGAGAGGAGAAGAGAGAGAGAGAGAGAGAGAGATAGAGAGAGAGAGAGAGAGAGAAGAGAGAGAGACAGAGAGACAAAGAGAGAGAGAGACAAACAACAGACATAGACGACAGAGACAAAAGAGACGAAACAAGGTACAATGAGAACATAAGACAAAAAAGGAGTATAGATAGAGAGAGAGAGAGAGAGAGAGAGAGAGAGAGAGAGAGAGAGAGAGAGAAGATGAGAGAGAGAGAGAGATATTAAAATAAGACCAAAGTAACTGTTCTCTGATTTCTTTTGAGAATGCCATGCTAAATCGAATGGGCGTTGACCTCAAGTCAACAAAGCCAAGTCGGGTCAGCAATCGGGGGTCACACAAAGTATATCACACACAACGGACACGACCACTGTTTCCAAGGACCCGGATGGATCTTAAAAGCCGCACAAGACAATCAAAGTCTGAATGATTGCTTAAAAAAACCGTAACAAGTAAATGAAATGGAGAAAAACAGTCAAAGACTTGTTATCGCTGTGGTAGTTCTTTAACCAAGGACGGTAAAGCTCAAAGAAGCTAAAGGCCTTCGCACACTAGCATCAGGCGTCAATTTTTTCTCAGAGTAACGCCTTGACGCGTTGACGCCTGCATCACAGCACTCATTGTATCGAGGCAGTGGTGTTCTCACACACGTCTCTTGTCGCTTCGCCTCTTGTCGCTCGATCTTCCTTATTTGGAAAGCAAGGAAAGTTTACTCTAGCGTCCAACCTCCTCTTAGAAACAACAGTATTTTTTTTTCTTCAATCTGAGTTATGGTCCTTCCGTCCGGTGTGATTGGCTTAGTGTCACGATCTCTGCGATCTTGAGCATCAAAATTAGAGCCGCTTCTATTCTCGAGCAACAAGAAATCGCGCAGCTACGCATAAAAAATTCTGCTGCGCCGCGAATCTCTCACACGCAAGCGGCGCATCAACCTGCGCCTTGCAGCAAAAAATCGACGCGAGATCTCGAGATCTTGACGCTAGTATGCGAAGCCCTTAAAGGGAAAGCCACATGTCCCACTAAAATCGTACCGAGTGTACGATGCGATTCGAATCACGTGTCCCTCCAAGAACAAATGTGGATTTGGCGCAGGGATCGAGACTCACGTAATCGAATCGCATCATACAGTCCGTGCCTTTTCAGTGGACGTGGTGGCTGGCCCTTAAGAAATTTCACAGAAGAAAAAGCCGCACTCCTTCGGAGACGGCCTCGACAATCATTGCAGTTGATGAAAGTTCGTTTAGCGTCCCCCGGACTGGAACAGGCACACGTCGGGACATTAATTAAGCTATAAAGATAGTGGGAACGATTCTGGACTGTATTTGGCAATACCAGGGGGTGGGGGGAAGTCCCGAAAGGTAGTTTTTGTTAATAATACGTTGTTGTTATAAGGTATCATTGACAGAAGATTACATGTGAGAGCTGAAGTCCTGCGGACTTATAGCTTATTGTCAATACCTTCTATCTCTGTGTCTATGTCTCTGTGTCTGTCTCTCTGTGTCTGTCTCGCTCTCTCTCTCTCTCTCTCTATGTCTGTCCCTCTGTGTCTGTCTCTCTGTGTCCCTATCTCTCTGTGTCTGTCTCTCTGTGTCTGTCTCTCTGTCTGTCTTTCTGTGTGTCTC